>CANSZD010002999.1:4880000-5262500 GCA_947648045.1 Beta corolliflora
ATTTTTTACTAAGTTGTTCACTTTGGGGCATTTTTACCACCAGTTAGTCGAGTGGTCTAAAAGTGACATTAACTTAGACAAAATTACAAAGAACAATAAAACGTCCAAAGTAAAAGACAGACAATGGACTTCAAAACAGGAAATACTCATTTCTCTGACGCACATTACTTCCTCAAGGAGACCGGCCAAAGTGTAATAAACCTAAAAGGTATATCACACATATGGTTACCCAATTGACGATAGTCTCTAGTAAGAGAAACGTCATGGTTCCTAAAAGGAAGCCGACCAGAAATAAGCAAGCCTTAGTAAAGGAATCTTACTTTCAAATGCAAGGTCAGTTAAGTAGTAAAGGCCCTAGTAAGGGTTCACTACTCCAAGACGAGCGTTGCTTCCTCCAGGAAGCCGGCTATAACAAGGTTCGTCCATCAACAAGCAATATACACATTGCAAACAGGTATCCAAGTTCGTCCTAAATACAGGAGTTTGATGTGGCTCGGCCATTGTTGGCCGCTCTCCTTTTTGGTGCAAAACTCGTCCAGAATATGAGTTATGCCCAACAAGGGGGGGAAACAGCTAAACCTTTGAATATTTAGGACGAGCCTAGTGCTAAGGACGAGCCACATTTATACTTGCCTACATTAAGGAAAGTTTGAAGATCGTCCAAATACAAGGATGAAACTCACCCTTTCCTTAACTAAGCTTGAAGACCGTCCAAAGATGATGACGGGTCTCATTTGGTTTCTTTAAGGAAAGCTGAAAACCGTCCAAATACAAGGACGGAACTCACCCTTTCCTTAACTAAGCTTGAAGATCGTCCAAAGATGATGACGAGTCTCATTTACACTTGGCTTCTTTAAGGGAAGCTGAAAACTGTCCAAAGACAAAGACAGGATGCATCTATTGCTAAATTAAATTGCAAAGATGTACAAGAAGAACAAGACGAGTCCCAGTTATACTTGATAAAAATTCAAGTGCAACAAAAGCAAGGACAAGCATTGGCAAAAAGTCACTTCATTATATACACGTCATAAAGGCTTACAACTTAGTCTAAAGCAAAAAGAAGAAAAAAGACTAAGCTACAACGGCAAACAAGCCAAGAAACTTAGAAGAATAAACCTAAAGCTAGGCACTTCATTCAGCACCTGTTTCTTGGTCGTCCTCAGGAGACTCTTCCTCGTCAGCAACCTCTTCATCTGAGTCCAGGAATTCAGGAGGCTCTTGAGCAGTCACCATTGCACGGTGGACGCTCTCCTGAAATTCCAGACGCCGGACAAAGCTGGGGACTTCATGAGGCTCTGCCAGCATTTCAAAGGCCTTGACGGCCCAGTCCTTGGATGTCTCAATGACCTGATTAAGGCCTTCCTTGGCGTCCTCAAAGGCTTGGGCGGCTTCCTTCGTTAGCCGAGCATTTCGAGCCCTTAGAAGGATATTCTCCCTTCTAAGTTGAACAACGGCCAAAAGGGCAGTATCTCTCTCGCCTCTCAACTCAGTTGAGACGGTGTCCAAGGCTAGTATCAATTTATCCTGATCCTTGTACCGCTGGTTGATGGTGACGAGATACTGTTGGTTGTTAGCATGCATTGTGGCCGATCGTTTTTCCCAGGCCTCCCTTGATTGACGGTGAATAGTCTCCGCCATCTCAATGTCATGAATGGCCTTGTCGCCGGCCGTTGTAGCTTGATGGACGATCTACTTATTTTCCTTCCTAAGCTCTCTCGCCCACTCCTCAGTCAAAATGCTGCGAGCCAGAAGCTGAAATGACAAAGATCAAGCAAGTTAGTAAGACGAGTTGCAAAATAAATAACAATTGTTTCAAGTACAATAACGAAAACGACCACAAACTTTACCTCGGCAGCAAGTTGTGACATGTAGCCTAAATGCCCAGCTGATGCTCCTCTTAAGCCCTTTATATAGGACTCAGGGTAGCACTTGAACAGCTCCTGCTTAAGCCGTTCACGTTCAGCCTTTGACATCTTGGCAAAGGCAGCAGAAGACTCCTCTTCTGAGTCCACTGTGGGAGCAGCCGAGGCGGATGCAGGTCCTTTGCCCTTATCTGAAAGAGGGGGGGAGTTAGTTCTCTTGATAGGGATGACTACTGCTTGTCTGTTGGACGGACTCATTGAACGTCCACCAACCCGCACTGTCCTAACTATGTTAGGATAAAACGACTCACCCGAAGATAGAGACGCCACTCTAATAGATTGCGGCATCTGTGAGACCAGCTTGGCAACCGAGCCACTGAAGGTTGGTTTGTCTTCAGTAGTCGTGTCCGGCTCGTGAACCACTAGCGCCAGAGCAGAGTCTGGCTTAACCTCAGATTGATCAGTTGAAATTGTATCCAACTGATCAACAGGAACATAGTCCATCTCTTTCTCTCCCACTGACGGGGCATCGGTGGACGGCTCCTCCTTCAAGATTTTGTCCTTTGGAGGAAGGATAGTTTTCTCCCCGATCTCTTTGCCTGCTGGGGTGGTCTTCTCCGTCTTATTTTTTGCAAAGCCCTTAGGCTTCTTGGTCAGAGGCTGATCCCTGGCCAATGCAGGCCTCTTCTTAGATGAAGAAGACTTCTTAGGTGGAGCCTTGTTGGTTGGGGCATTTTTCTGCAAAAACAAACAAGTTAGGAGAATGATCGTCTAAATAAGGTAAAGCTAAAGTGTGTTTTGGACGAACCCTACTTGCTAAAAGAAGGCGTCCAATTTAACTCCAGACAAGGGTTGGTCGATGAAGGAAGCCGTCCAAACATGGACGACCTCTTTCTTCGAACCAACCTCGTCCAAGGCCTTCATCCCACTCCAGACGAGGATGGTGCGACGAAGAAAACCGTCTAAAAAGTTGAACGCCTTTCTTCCTCGAAGGACCTTCGTCCAAGAACCAACAAACACCTTGGACGGGCCACCCAGGCTTCGTCCAAGGCCTTCATCCCACTCTAGACGAGGATGGTGCGACGAAGAAAATCGTCCAAAAAGCTGGACGCCTTTCTGCCTCGAAGGATCCTCGTCCAAGAACCAACAAACATCTTGGACGGGCCACCCAGGCCTCGTCCAAGGCCTTCATCCTACTCCAGACGAGGACGGTGTGACGAAGGAAAACGTCCAAAAAGTTGGACGCCTTCCTTCCTCGACTGACCCTCGTCCAAGATTAAGCTACCACCTTGGACGGACAAGGTAGGGCCTCGTCTAAGGCCATTATACCAGTCAAGACGAGGAAGGTTCGTTGAAGGAAGCCGTACAACTATGGACGCCTTCCTTCCTCGAGCCATCCTCGTCCCAAAAAAAAATGCTGATTTACCAGAGTTTCAGCTCTCTTCTCGGCGCTCGTTTTGGCGAACTCCTTCCATAGGTTGTCAGTAAACTTGGACATGCTAATATCGCCCGTCCAAGATTTTCTGAGAGGTGCCCTGGCCGACTCTGCAAAGAAAAAAGAAAAAAAAAGGAAATGAACAAGTTAGTCAGAAATACATTCTGGACGGGGCACTTTACATTGAAGTTTTGAAAATATCCTTTATCCTCGGCCAACCGCAAGTTGGCGGCAACCAAGAAGTTATCATCATGGAACATCTCTTTGAAGGGGATCCAGTTAGCTAGCCCTTTAAAGGATGTATTATCTGGTCTGGAATACTTTTTTATCTTAAAGTATTCCACCACCTCCTCGTCAAACTTGTCCTCTAAATCCAGAAAGGACTTCCCTCGCCTAGTATTCATAACGGCCCGGCTATAAAAACGATAGCCCTCAGTGACGTAGTCGTTGGCCGCTCGAAGAAAGATAAAGTCGACCTTCCAGTCATGCATCTTCGAAGGTTTACCCCAAGCAGTAAGAAAGCCGGGGCGGTTGCTAATGATGAGCCATGCTCCGTCCACTGTCCCTAGAACCTTGGACGCGTAGTGTATTTTGGGAAAAGGCTGGGAGAGAAAGGGCCAGGCTGCGCAGCTTGCAGACGGCTATGAATGTTAAAATATTATACCAAGCATTGGCCGCCAATTGATTATGGCCAACGTTGTAATGCCTTAGCACTTGCTCTATGAATTCATGAAGAGGATACCTCAACCCTGCGTCCAAGGCTAGCTTGTAGACGGCGAAGTGATTCTTGGGAGCACTCAGAATCGTAGCCTCCTTATTGGGTGTGACGAAAGATAAGCCCGGCATGGGCATATAGGTGGACAAGTAGCTGGGATCAGGCCCTCTTTTTTCTAACCACTTACGATTGACTAAGATAAAGGTAGGGTCAGAAAGAGGACCTAAGCGTCTTCTAATTTCAGACGAAGTGGTGGAGGGTTTGTCCGATTCTTCAGCTGAGCCGGAATCACCCTCGTCATTACCTTCGCCGGCTTCTTCCATATCGATATCCCTACCAGACGGACTGGCCTCAGGGTTTATTTCAAGATTCTCCCCAACACTGTTATCAGGGGAAGTAGGCCCGGCCAAAGGCTGAGCACTTTGGGTCTCCCTCGTCTCATCTGGAACTCGTCCAATAGATTCCTCCATTTCAGAGCTATACGACGGGAGAATTATTCTTCGTCTTAGACGGGTCGTTTGCTTGACGCGCGCCAGATTACCCTGCACAGGTAGAGACTGGGTCGTCTGACTTTGTCGGCCAAAACGATAAAAAAATATATACTCGGTCAAAATAGGCCCAACTCTAGAATGTGCCGAAGAAGAAGTACTATCGGTTCTAGGGTCAAGGCAAACTCTTGATCGGCCAGGATTATTTGACGAAGAAGAGGAATCCATTTTATTGATTTTCTAAGAAAAAATAAAGAATAAAGGAAAACAAAAAAGAGGAAAGAAAAGATACCCGACGGAACGCTTGGACGATTCGGTGAAGAAAACTGAAATTGGACGATTTGTCTCTCTCTCTAAAAAAAATGCAGAGCCTCTCTCTAGAAAATTTCTCTCAAGGTGTGAAATGATTAAATGGGGGAAAAAGAAGCATATATATAAGGGGGTGAAAAACCTGTTGAGCCGGTTAAAAGTTGACCGGTAATGGTTAAAACAGTCAAATATGACCGGTAAGGCCCAAAAAATGGCGAGTCTTTGCTTCTTTTTGAATTTGAAGTAACTTCCTCAGGTAAAAGGGCCTTAACCGTCGTATAGGCCAACAGTAAAGACCCTTTCAGGGGCAAATGTTGTTGCCTAAAAATCAACGGCTCCCTTTCGGACACATGGATCCATCAGGACCGTACACGTGTCCCATCAGAAGAAATAAGGAATAATGGTTTAACCATTGGGTTTTGCTTAGGTGGGAGAAAAGGCTCACCTTTTGGCCCAAAGGTTGGTCAGAGCCCAAAAACCGTAAAATGGCTGCAGGTGATTGGTTGATAATCCATCTCCAGTCATAACCTGCAAAGTGTCATGATTTGATTGCCTAGCCAATCAGGTGCCCCTATTCTAGGGTAACCTAAAAGGGCAGCAGTCATATCACAAACACTATAAATACCCTTGAAATCAGGAGAAAGGTAATTCAATGCAAACAGTGTAAACTTACTCTGTGGAAATACTCTCTCACTTTCTCTCTCTAATTTTTTCCTTCTCACTCCTGATATCTGACTTAAGCTTCGGAGGGGGAACCACCACCCAAACCTCCATGGTGGGTTCCTTTTTGCAGGTTCGGGAACGAAGCTCAGGTTCGGACATAGCAAACTCAGCCATTGTTGCACAAGTCTCCAATTGAAGAACATCTTGAGGGAGATAGTTTACTTGCCAGCCAAGCATACTAAACAAATATTTTGAGCGGAATTCTTTGAATAAGCCCAGTTAATTGTTTAATAATAATTAATTATTTTATTTAAATAAAATAAATATTTTTATAATTAAAATCAGATTTTGTCCAGAATAATCAGATTTCCGAATTAAAAGGATAAAATAAAATATTTTGAAACACGTTTTATAAAAAGGTTGTCAAACTGTGTCGGGCATAAGGTGGTGCGCCTGGCGCACCACGCGTGCCAAGCACACTAGTACAGCTGTGTCAGGCCCACCAATTTGCACTTGACACGTGGCTTTGTGTGTCACACAGAGTCGTGCGCCTGGCGCACTCCTCTGTGCGACGCGCAGTTACGTTTTTATCTTTTTTTTTCTATAAATACATTGCGGTTTTCCGGATCTAAGAACACTTCGACTTTACACTTCGACTTTTACGAATATACTTACTAAACATCTCTAAAAACTCATACTTTCATACTTTTCAAAGACAAATACATACTTTCAGACATACGAACACATATATACAGACATTCATATTAATCTTCAGGTTTCACGATTGCTCGTCCCGAAGGTTGTCAATCTCTCAGACCCAAGCCACGATATAATCTTGAGGGTCCTTGAATAAATTCATTATTTTTATATTGAAATTACTAACTGTGTCTTTCATGATGTAGATCTTTAATATAAAAGTCGTTCCTTTGTACTTTCTAATCCTCTTTCCTTCTTTTTATTATTATATGCTCGCGTGATTGTCCTGTTCATGATTTTATCACCTCCCATGTTATTATTTCTAATCAAAACCTAAATAATTATTCTAATATTAATCAAATAATTTGGACAACCTGTTAGGTTCCTTGTAATATTGATTGCTTAATAACTTGTTACTGAAAAATAGTTTTTATGTGTTTCATGAACCAATCTAGACTAATTTATTTTTAGTGTGTATGAAAATATTCTCTGGTTATTCTTTTTCATAAAACATGGCAAGAATCAGTATTTAGTAGAGGCCAACAATGGGAGAATGTGGTTCATTATGACCGTGTTCGTACCCTCACCCCCGAAATCTATCTATGGTTCATTGACCGTTAATGGAATCATGATGGGGAAATCCACATTGGATAAGTCCCAAAGTTGTCCCTACGATTTTCCAATATCCAATTAGGTTTATGAGTCTTTCTTTAAAGACTTGTTGGTGACTTCAAGACGTTTTCAATAAAACCTTAACAATGGGATAGTCAAATACGCGCTCACATCGCGTAGGCGAAATAAAACCACGTCTGCAGCGTTTTGTATTTAATAAACAGTGTTACGAAAAGTTAAATCTTTACTTCGTACTAGAAAGTAGAAAGCGTGTTTTAGCTACCCTACATGCAAAGTTAAACATATATTTCGTCTCAAAACTATTTTCCTGTTAGCAAATATCAAAATACGCGTAGCAAATGTTTGTCGTGCATTTGGCAACAGTATTACATAATCAATTGGGGAGAACTATTGGACGTGCTGATACCCCCGTCTCCGTGGTCACTAGTCCTGATACGAAACTCTTATGCAACTATGCGGTGCGGGATCAATTCCTCTTGCAGGCGAGGAGAGTATGTCGCTTTTTGTAATTTTGTTCAGGGTAACGTAAGTCTTTAATTAGATCAAATGGTAAACCGTATATTTTTTGTTGATTATCTATTTTTTACCCATTTTTAAGTTATTTTGAATTATTATTAACCACATATTGTTACTAATGATATTTTTATCCCAAGCATGACAATTTTCTCTGAAAAGTACGATAGCATTTTAATCTAATGTTTGTCATAAATTTGAATTCAGATAATTAAACTAATTTCCTAAAACATGATTGTATAGTTAGCAGGACAATATTTGAAAAAGCTACTACTATTTACAATGGTCATTTGAATCTAGATAACAATAAACCAGTTCAGGCAGGACGTATATGCACTAACAAGCTCAATCTCCACGAAAAAGCTGGTTGGATGATGCACAAACATCTGATCAAAGTCTTGCTAACATATGAACATGATGGTTGAAAGCTTTCTATGTTATTGGAACATAATAGTTGGGTCATCACCCAAAGCCCCATAGTTGGGTCATCACCGAAAGCCATATAGTTGGATCATCACCCAAAGCCCCATAGTTGGGTCAGCACCTAAAGCCCCAAAGTTGGGTCATCACCCAAAGCCCCATAGTTGGGTAAATTTTTTTTCGTGAAAATAAATAATTTCAGAAAAATAAAATATTAATTTTTTTGGATTTTCTTATTAAATTGTTGGAATTTACAAATTTATTTTATGGATTTACCAAAAATACAAATGAAAAAGAAAAGGGGTGGCTGACTTGGTAGAACTTGTGGTGCTAAGACCACTTGACTTTCATTGACTTCAGTGATCATATTTTTACTATGATCACTGAAGAATCATCCATCACTAATGGAGATACTCATTAACTAATAAAATGCAAACCTAGTAATTGACTAGCTCATAAAAAATACAATGTAGGAAAAGATATCACCCACCATACTTCATAGCAGTGGCTAATCAACTATGAATGAACTAGGTTTAGCTGAATTAGCAAGATTAAAAAGTACCAAATTAGTTGCCCTTATAAAGAAATGAGCATACAACATTAGTTCGAAAACAGGCGAGAAAATGGTCAAGAGGTTAAATTAGATTTTTTCTGCGCAACCTGATATGTAACTTATGTATATTAATTCTTAACTTATAAGTATATATTTTATTATTTTTACCATGTATTATATATTTGTAATGGTTAGTCTACCAATCCTTAGAATAATTTAGAAACTAGATGTAATGGATCGGAATTTTAAATTTACAAATATTTAAACTTCCAGAGTTTTTTTGAATGATGGTCGAATATACTTGTATATAAATATAATATTTTTCGAGGGAGTTTACGATAATAGGTGCATACTTCTCTAAGTTTGAGGAAACCACAGCCGATCTTAATTGGAAGTCTTTTTGAGTGCTCAAGAGATGATCTATGAACCTTAGTAAATCCATCTTATAAGATTTTATTCTAGAATCGTTCCTTTTGATATGGCCTTATTCGCCAACCAATTAGAAGCTGCGTTACCTCTTAAATCAAGAAAGTTTCATCATAAATTCCCAAATTGGCAAACATTTCATGGTACCCCAAGGTACAAAGTAGCCTTTCAGGCTCTCTTTAATCCACCAAAAACAAATCAAAGGGAAAAAATAAAAATATAAACCTTTCTATAATCTCAATTATTTGAGGTGTCATTCACATGATGACTTTTTTTTTGACAACAGTTAAACAAGAGAGAAAGTCAGTAGCCCTCCTTTCTCGCTGAAGTAGCGAGTTTATGAGCGGCATTAACATTTTCTCTGCTAACTTTAGTACAACAATTTTTTTAAGACATTACTAAATCCTTGACTAATTTGATGATTGGTTTTATTTTCTTGTTGCAGCTTGATATTTTGATGAGCGCTTCCACTATTTCTTTAGAATCAGTTTTGATGATTAACGCTAAGCATTTTCCTATGAAATTAGAAGTAGCTTTGAGAACCGCGTATGCTTCTGCTTGTAAAGGGTTGTTAGCAAAAATTCTCCCCGTATATTCTTGTAATGGGTATATGTCTTCTGTTGTCCTAGCTATAGCTGCCTAAATCTGCCATTTAATCTAAACGATAAAAGTGTTTTGAGTTCGAGTTGGATATGCATGTAAGATAAGGACAGGGGCGGATCCAGGATTTCTGATGAGGGGTAGCGTAATTGCGCGTTACCAAAAAAAATAAAAAAATAAACCATAACTACTAAATTCAAAATGTAACAAAATCTATATACATCAACTTCAATAAAAGTAAACTACAATTGTTCACGATGATTCTAAAATTTTGGAACCGACTTACAATCAGGCCCGTCCCTGAGCCTGGGCAGGAGGGGCACCCGCCCAGGGCCCAGGGAGAAAAGGCCCAATAAGTTGCTGTTTCGCAATCTGTTATTACGATAAATAAATGCACGCATTACATTTATCAAATATAGCTTGTTAGTTGCTTGGTTTACTGATCGACACAATGATTCCATTGCATTTATGTACTCAGGTTCGAACCCCGCGTAGAGATGTTTTTTTCTTTTTCTTTTTGGTTTTCTTTTATTTCCATGATTTTAAAATATATATCTTTTTTTTTTTTTTTTTTTTTCTTTTTTCGGTTTTTTTATGTTTCCAATGATTTTATATAGCTCTTAGTTTTTAGTAAGTGGTTTTTTTTACACAAGTTCAGTTTTTTTCCTTCTCACCCCCTTCAATTTTATATAATTTTCACCTTTTATGTTTACGTTGTTTTTTTACTCTAGTTCGACTATAAAGTTACTAATATATAAGAACAAATGTTAAGGTGAAATGTTAATAAATTTATCTCAATGTATATTACTTTCAAAAACTATTCGAAAAGGCCAAAACGATTACACAATTTCGTAATCCAAAACACAGACTCCAACAGACAACTCAATGTAGAGGAAGACGTGATAAGTTTAAGAAGCAACATATAACTTAACTTAGGAAGACATATCATATAAATATATAGCTTTTTTTTTTTTTTCTTTTTTCGGTTTTCTTATGTTTCCAATGATTTTATATAGCTCTTAGTAAGTGGTTTTTTTTACACGAGGTAAGTGTTTTTTTTCCTTCTCATATAGAGTAATTGTGTAGCTTTTGCTATTTCACACCCCCTTCAATTTTTATATAATTTTCACTTTTTATGTTTACGTTGTTTTTTTAATCTAGTTTGACTATAAATTTACTAATATATAAGAACAAATGTTAAGATAAAATGTTATTAAATTTATCTCAATGTATCTTACTTTCAAAAATTATTCGAAAAGGCCAAAGCGATTACATAATTTTGTAATCCAAAACACATACTCCAACAGATAACTCAATGTAGTGGAAGACGTGATAAGTTTAAGAAGCAACATATGACTTAACTTAGGAAGACATATCATAAAAATATAACCAATTAACCATTAATCCAATGGGTATCTTATAGTATAAAATGTAAGTAAAAATAAATCCAGATTTTATGAGTTAAGAAACCCATATTCAAACGAACTTTGACCATTAATATGTCAATATATTTTAAGAGTAGTAGTTGACATCGAAGAGGGCCCATTTTTCTTAATTCGCTCAAGGCCTCCAAAATGTCAGGGACGGGCCTGCTTACAATCGTATGAAGTTTTACTTTCATAAAAGAATATCACCATTATTCACAATAAGTTTTGAAATATCGGAACCGATCTAGAATAGCATCAAGTTTTACATCTAAAAACAATATCAACAACACTAAATTTATACCCATAAAAAATAATTCGCTAATAATACACACAATTAAAATTCACTAACAATTCCTTTAAAAAAATCACTAATAATTCAGAAAAATCATAATTCACTAGTGTAAACACATAATCGTGTCTCCCCATTTAAGGATCCAATGATGTAACATACCGCGGCATTAGTTGGCGCGCCCAACGGAAAAGCAATCTAAAGAACCATTCTAAAATGTGTTTTGAAATGATATTCTAAAGCCCAATTAATTGTTCATGATGATTAATTGTATTTCAAGCCCATAAAATGTTTTAAATCTATTTTAAGAGCCCAATCAAATATTTATTATTTTAATAGATATTTTTCATAAATATTTTATTATCTTTAATAAATAAATCAGATTTTTAATCCGTAAAATTCCATCTCCGGAATTTTAGGAATTAAAAAAAAAGTATCTTCAAAAGACGCGCAATGGAATATGCTCGAATATTCCAGAATATGCACCGGACGCGGGGGCTACGCTTAGCACGCCACGTGCGTCCTGCACATTGGCCGTATCGCGTCCGGAATTTTAGGTATTAAAAAAAAAAGTATATTCGAAAGACGCGCAATGGAATATGCTTGAATATTCCAGAATGTGCGTCGGACGCGTGGGCTACGCTCAGCGCGCCACGTGCGTCCTGCACATTGGCCGTATCGCGTCAGGCGAGCCAATGATCACCTGACACGTAGATTTTGTGACTCACACAGAGTCCTGCGTCATACGCAAGTCCTGTGTGAGACGCGACATACTTTTCTATCTTTTTTAAAACGCGTTTACACGTGCCTATCTCTGATTGGGTTGGCTGCGTCAGCCACACCAATGTGCGCTTGACGCGTGGCATTGCGCCTGCCACGTAGGCCTGCGCCTGGTGCAGGGCTTGCGTGAGGCGCAAGGTTTCTTTTCTCTATAAATGCCCGGAATTTCCTGAATTACGGACGGCTTTTCAGATTATTATTTCACGAATACAAAAACTGACGAATGCCTCTAACATACTCTTCGAATACCTCAAACACTCAAATAATTTCAATCAATCAATACTTTCAATCAATATTTTCACACTGCGTTCTTGGTTCCACGATTGCTCCGCCTAAAGATCGTTGCGCTTCTCTATCTAAGTCGCATTGGTATAATCCTGAGGATCCTTGAATAAATTCAATATTTTTATATTGAAGTTACTAACCAGTTATTTCATGATGTAGATCATTAATATAAAATCGCTCTACTGTATATTCTAACCTCTTTTCTCTATCTAATTATTTATTTTTCTATACTATTACATGCCTGCCTGATTATTCTATGCATATTATATGATTGTCCTGCTTTATTGTTTTTATCACCCACATGTTATTTTTGCTAATTAAAGACCTAAAGAATTGTTCTAATATTAATCAGATTAATTTGGACAACCTGCTAGGTTCCCTGTAAATTAATTGCATAATAACTTGTCACTAAAAATAGTCTTTTTATGTGTTTCCTGAACCACTTTAGATTAAATATTTTTAGGGTGCTTTAAAACATTATTTGGTTATTCTTTGGCATAAAATCTGCAATGAATCGATATTTAGTAGAGGCCAACTTTGGGCGAATGTGGTTCATTATGACTATATTCGTACCCTCACCCCCGAACTCAATCTTTGGTTCATTTAGACCATCTATGGAGTCAAGACGGGGAAATCTACATTGGATAATTTGTCCCTATGTTTTTCCCATATCCAATTAGGTTTATGATTCTTCCTAAAAAGAATTGTTGGCGACTTCTTTCAAAACAAATTTCAATAAAACCTTTACAGTGGGGTAGTCAAATCTAATACGCGCTCATCCCGCGTAGGCGAAATAAAAACACGCCTACAATTTGGCGACTCCGCTGGGGAGGATTTTTAAAAACTATTTTTTTTAAAATGAGTGGGTGAAACTTGAAATATACGATTCATTCTTATTTTTATGCCTTTGAATAATATACAGTTTTGCATATGCATGGCTACTGTTCAGCCACCATAAGGACAATCTTCCTTGCCTCATTAGCACATGTTCTATGTGTGAGGTCACCCCCGGGGGGTTTGCGCTTTGTCCTTCCAAAAAGCTTCCTGAGCGATAGTGTTGGATCTTAGTCATAAGAAAATCTACCCAACCATGGCATTGTTCTCCTGTTCCTGACTTGAGACTGGAGTGCGTCTTACACATGGCCACCTCTTTAAGCAGGGGTACGAAGCGTGGGATCAATCTCTTAGTTATGGACCCTTTTCAGACTGAACTTAAACCTGACCAATAGTTGAATGTAGAACTGGAATTTAGGTTGAGAACTTTTGCATTCATGTTACCTGACATTTATGTGTGATTGAAATTTTTGCCTGCTAATATGCTTTACGCCCGAAATTATTGCAACTCGCGTCTAAAATAAATCGTCGTTTTCGCCCGAACATTCGTCAATTTACCAATACGAGTGCCGCAGAGCATTGCGCCAAACGCATTAAGTTGCGCCTGCCGCAATGCACCTGCGCCATACGCATAGGTTGTGCACCTCGCGCACTAGTTGCGTGGCACGCAGCCTATTCGTCCCATGCTTATTGGCCTTTTGACCTTTGTTCGAGTCTAAGATAACAAGTTTGCATCGTATCATATTCAAAAAAAAAATCCAGTCTTTTCATGCAAGGTCAAGTCCGTCTAAAAAAAATGCATCTAAAGGGTCATTGTAGAGCTAGAGTTGTCATGCATATCTACCTCTTCCCACTTTCTCCCTTCTATTCAACAAATCATTCCTGTCGATCTTACCTTACCATATTCATCAATTTCAAAAAAAAAAACTTACATCTTTTCAAAATCAATCCTACACCCGTGTTTATTCTACCTTTTTTGAAAACATTTATTAATCATCATCACACCACGACATTTCAAAAAAAAAATATATTCTTCCAAATTAATCCATCATTTTTTCCTAACAAAAGATAAAACAAGGGGTTCCTTTCAAAAATAAATTTCGAAAATTCTAAGCCCAGTCTAAACACCAAATCCAATTCACTTGCATTCATTCTAGGCCCATATACATTAGAGTCCATTTTGCATTCATATAGGGTCCATCTAATCCAAACTTAGGTCCACTTAGGCCCAATTCATATCCTAGGTCTAGTTTGCATCTCCATGTAGGCCCTAATCAAGTCCAATTCCTTCCGAAGTTCATGATAGCCCAAATTCCTCTAAAGTCCAGCCTGCTTGCTCCCCCGTAAGTTCAAGGTCTAAGCATTCCTTAAGTCTATAGGCATTGTTGTGTCTAGCCTGCTTGCTCACCCGTAAGTTCAAGGTCTAGCATTCCTTAAGTCCATAGGCAATTTTTGTGTCTAGCCTGCTTGCTCACTTGTATGTTCAAGGTCTAGCATTCCTTAAGTCCATAGACAGTTTTTGAGTCTAGCCTGCTTACTTTAATGTAAGTTTCGAAGTCAAGTTGTCTTACCTGCTTGCTCACCCGTAAGTTCAAAGTCTAGTTGCCTAGCCTGCTTGCCTTAAGTTAAGAGTTTGGTCTCTGTTATTGTCCAGCCTTCCTTAATGTCTAGCCTACTTGCTCACCCGTAAGTTCAAAGTCTAGCATTTCATAAGTCCATAGGCAATTTTCGAGTCTAGCCCGCTTAGTCTAATGTAAGTTCCGAAGTCTAGTTGTCTAGCTTGCTTACTCACCCGTAAGTTCAAAGTCTAGGTGCCTAGCCTGCTTGCCTTAAGTTAAGAGTCTAGTCTCCCTTATTGTCCAGTCTTCCTTAAAGTCTAGCCTACTTGCTCACCCGTAAGTTCAAAGTCTAGTCTCTCCTATCATCACCAAAACCCAATCTAGTCTGCTTGCATAGTCCAGTCCAGTCCATGTCTGCTTTTGCATATAGTTAGGCCCATGGCTCCATCATGGTCAAGCCCATACTAAGTCCATAACCATACCCATTCCTAATCATTTCTCATTCCCAGTTCCATTTCCATTCCAAAATCATTTTCCACTTTCATTTCCCATTTCTATTCCCATTTCCCATCTCCATTTCTCATTTCGAAAACATTATTTCTTGAAATTTACGAGGTCCATTCGATTTTTGTTCCGGACGGATCGTAAGATTATAACTTGGGAACGTCCGAAAGAGAGGCAACAAGGTCAACCTACTCCCAGACTTGTCAAGCGCATCCTCACTTTTTCAGACGAATTCTCTGACTCTTCTGAAGCATCATCTGCAATGGGGGAAACTAATGAACAACTCATTGTCATTATGGCTCAACTCACACTGATGAACTATCGTCTTGAGGAACAAGACAAAGAGATTAAGGCACTGAGGGAGAAGCAAATTGAAGAAGACGAGCAAGGTGACACTCCACCACCATTCAAAACCAACACAGAACTGAGGTTCGAAAAACTCGAGCAATTGATCCAGTCAATTCCTGCGCTCGAGAGTCAGGCTCATGGCCATGACATTCATTGATTCTGAACTATGGGAAAAACTCCCTAAAAAGGTAACCTTGGGTGACCTCCCAAAATTCAAGGGGGTCGAAGACCCAGATGAACACTTGAGAGCATTTTCCATCTCTATGGCTCTCAAAGGCATGAGCAAGGACCCGTTTGCTTATGTCTTTCCTTTGACCTTGGATGCACATCCATCCAAGTGGTTCAGATCATTGAATAAGGCCAAGCTGAATGACTGGGACTACATCAGAGAAGAGTTCCACAAATAATATGTATACAATACTCAGCTTCCCATTGGCCTTCGTGAGTTGGAGTTAACCAAACAAAACTCCAACAAAGACTTCGTCACCTTTTTTAACAGATGGAGGGATAAAGCTACACAAATGATTAACAGGCCATCTCAGGAGGATCAAGTCCGCCTGGTGATCCGTAACCTGCAGCCTAAGTATGGGGATCATATTAAATTCCAACCCATAGAGTCTTTCACGAAGCTCTATAAGGTAGGCTTGCTGATTGAGGAAGAGGTACAAGCCAACAAGAATAAGGCTTCCAACAACAACAACAACTCTTTCAAGAAGAGTAACAATATCCCTTCTAGCTCCAAAAGCAATGAGGTCAATGCCATAGCTGCTGAAAAGAGAGGTTATCAAAAACCTCAAAGGACATTCACACCATTAGGCATGCCCTTAGAAGAAGCATTCACTAGACTTCATGCAAAGGGAGCACTTCAGCCTATTGGCCCCACTCCAGATCCTGCTTCCGAAAATAGATCCAAGAGGTGGGATCCAAATGCCTACTGCAAGTATCACCAAGGGAATGGACACCCAACATCTGCGTGTTGGACCTTAAAGAATCATCTGCTGGATATAGTTAAAGACGGTAGATTGCCAATTTCGCCTGCAGCAAAAGTCAGCAATAATAGCAATCCCTTGGGCAACACCTAAATAACGTCGGGGCTTAGTCATTTAACGCTAGTTTTCTAGGTTGAGTCGGAGAGTCCCTCCCCTAGCTCCTTTATTTCCTTCCTGTCAAGTCTATGTCATTTAGGTTTTTATTTCTAATGAGCCTTGTTCTATTTATTTCTAATTAATAAAAGAATTTCATTTTCATTTTCATTGGCATTCCATCATTTTATTTATGCTTCTAACTCAATGATGAAACTCAAATCACCTAAATGAACTTGACTAACAATAATAAAAATAGATCTAAAAAAAAAAAAAAAATAAAAAAAAAAAAAAAGAGGACCTACTTTGGATCAAGAGTTATTCCCCTCTCCCTTCCATACATTTCATAAGCCATCCTCATACAACCAAGGAAAAACAAAAACCCTTTAAACCATCATCTCCATTAACTAAATATCCCTTCAACATCAAAGCTCCACAAACATCCTTCAAGCCTTCCAGTACCCTAAACCAAACTTGTGTGCAAGCCTCACTACATAAAGAAAAAAAAAAGAGTTAATGCCAGGCAAAAATAAAAACTTTATAAAATATCAAAGTGCGAAAAAAATGAAAAAAGCAAAAGAAAACGCATAAGGCAAAAAGAAAGAGCCAAAGGCAAAAAGAAATAAAAGTCAAGCTAAGGGCTTGCACACAAGTTCTACTCCACAATCAAATCCTTCAACCCATTGAACCTTAACCCATAGAATCCAAATCCATGATCCTCCATTAGCCCAACCAATTCAACCTTCATCAAGCCTCAAGCCTTCAACTTTTCAACCTTTTATATTCAACCATAACTCCTTTTTCAAGGTATGTCCAATCCCGCTAGGTTGAAAACCCGAAAGGGCGGCCTAGGCAAAAGTTAGGGCACAAAAAAAAAAAATCAGATCCGGAACTACGAATGGTCTGATTCCGCAAGGATACGTAGGAATCCTCATCTCGAGGTCCGACCGCTTCAATAAAATAAAATTAGTCATGGTCTAATGATTTGACTTTCTAGAATTTAAGAGCTTACTATTTCTAGATCCCGACATAGACTCGAGTCTGAACCTAGCCTTGTTAAAGCCTTTTCCCACCTACTTTCATTTGAGTCACAAATTTAAACTTTTTATTTTCAATTCTAAGCTCTCCTTTTCCTTGAAGGACTCTCCGACAATTCCATGGTTTCTGGCGATATTTGACTTTGCCTATATTAACATCCCAATAAACAATCCCCAGTGACAACTTGCAACGTTCAAGGCAGATCAACTACGTTTCAATATCAGATCAAATACATTTCGATTAAGGCTCATGCCTAATTCAAGGTAAGCTCACCAAAGTGGGGGTTTCCTATGTGTGGTGGTTCCTCCAATTTAAATCAAACTCCAGAAAAGTCGTAATCTGCGGACCTCGTTTACGAACCCCGATTGTCTACTAAAAACGATTTTCGAAAATCATTCAATCTATTTCTAATCATTCTGATCATTCTATCATTCTATACATCTTCTAGCCTTGCAAAATCCTGACCTTGCATTGCAGCTTTGCAAAACCCTGACCTTGCATTGTATTTCATACATTCTAGTCTTGCATAACCCTGACCTTGCATTGTATTTCATACATTCTAGTCTTGCATAACCCTGACCGTGCATGCCGTGTCACCCTTTAGCTTTGCATAACCTTAATCCTTGCATTGCGTCTCATGCATCCTTAGAGAGTCTAAGTTTGCATTGCTGCATCATTATGTGCTTATCTGAGTTGTTTGCACCTATCTGCTAACATCTTCTTCTGCAGGTAATCAGATTGCTTGTAGTTATTGTCCTGCATACTAACTTTGTTTTGCAGACACCGGCGGTTATAGATCAATTCTAAACTGAAGAGCGTTTAGAATCGTTCTCCGTCCCGATACCGTATACTTTGACTATCGGTTTCCTGAACCTCAGTCAAAGTGGGGGCTTCTATAGACACATAATCGTGTCTCCCCATTCAAGGATCCAATGATGAAACATACCGCGGCATTAGTTGGCGCGACCCAACGGAAGAGCAATCTAAAGAACCATTCTAAAATGTGTTTCGAAATGATATTCTATAGCCCAATAAATTGTTCAAGATGATTAATTGTATTTCAAGCCCATAAAATATTTTAAATCTATTTTAAGAGCCCAATCAAATATTTATTATTTTAATAGATATTTTTCATAAATATTTTATTATCTTTAATAAATAAATCAGATTTTTAATCCGTAAAATTCCATCTCCGGAATTTCAGGGATTAAAAAAAAGTATCTTCGAAAGACGCGCAACGGAATATGCTCGAATATTCCAGAATATGCGCCGGACGCCGGGGCTGCGCTCAGCGCGCCACGTGCGTCCATCATATTGGCCATATCGCGTCAGGCGAGCCAATGAGCACCTGACACGTAGATTTTGTGACTCACACAGAGTCCTGCGTCAGACGCAAGTCCTGTGTGTGACACGACATACTTTTCTATCTTTTTTAAAACGCGTTTACACGTGCCTATCTCTGATTGGGCTGACTGCGTCAGCCACACCAATGTGCGCCTGATGCGTGGCATTGCGCCTGCCACGTAGGCCTGCGCCTGGCGCAGGGCTTGCGTGAGGCGCAAGGTTTCTTTTCTCTATAAATACCCGGAATTTCCTATATTACGGACGGCTTTTCAGATTATTATTTCACGAATACAAAAACTGACGAATACCTCTACCATACTCTTCGAATACCTCAAACACTCAAATACTTTCAATCAATTAATACTTTCAATCAATACTTTCACACTGCGTTCTTGGTTCCACGATTGCTCCGCCTAAAGATCGTTGCGCTCCTCAATCTAAGCCGCATTGGTATAATCCTGAGGATCCTTGAATAAATTCTACATTTTTATATTGAAGTTACTAACCATTTATTTCATGATGTAGATCTTTAATATAAAATCGCTCTACTGTATATTCTAACCTCTTTTCTCTTTCTTTTTATTTATTTTTCTATACTATTACATGCCTACCTGATTATTCTATGCATATTATATGATTGTCCTGTTTTATTGTTTTTATCACACACATGTTATTTTTGCTAATCAAAGACCTAAAGAATTGTTCTAATATTAATCAGATTAATTTGGACAACCTGTTAGGTTCCCTGTAAATTGATTGCATAATAACTTGTCACTAAAAATAGTCTTTTTATGTGTTTCCTGAACCACTTTAGACTAAATATTTTTAGGGTGCTTTAAAAACAATATTTGGTTATTCTTTGGCATAAAATCTGCAATGAATCGATATTTAGTAGAGGCCAACTTTGGGCGAATGTGGTTCATTATGACTATATTCGTACCCTCACCCCCGAACTCAATCTTTGGTTCATTTAGACCATCTATGGAGTCAAGACGGGGAAATCTACATTGGATAATTTGTCCCTATGTTTTTCCCATATCCAATTAGGTTTATGATTCTTCCTAAAAAGAATTGTTGGCGACTTCTTTCAAAACAATTTTCAATAAAACCTTTACAGTGGGGTAGTCAAATCTAATACGCGCTCATCCCGCGTAGGCGAAATAAAAACACGCCTACAACTAGCAATCTACACAATTAAATATTCAGAAAAACCATAATTTACTAGACCCTTACACAAATTATAGTTCACTGACATTATATTCACACAAAATATAACTCTTCAAAATCACTACAAAAAAATCACTCTATAGCGACGGACATAATCCGTCTCTAAATCGTCAAAATCCGTCGCTATATGTACTTAGAGACGGATTTAGAGACGGATTATGTCCGTTACTAAAGTCCTCGTCGCTAAACGAACTTAGAGACGGAATCCCAAATATCCGTCTCTAATTTAGCGACGGAATAATATCCGTTTCTAATTCCGTAGCAAAAAATTAGAGACGGATTTCAAAATCCGTCTCTGAGTTTAGGGACGGATTTCAAAATCCGTCTCTAAGTTTAGGGACGGATTTAAAAAATCCGTCTCTAATTTTAGAGACGGATTTCAAAAATCCGTCTCTAACTTTAGAGACGGAATTCAAAAATCCGTCTCTAATTTTAGAGACGGATTTTTGAAATCCGTCTCTAAGTTTAGGAATGGTTTTTTAAAATCACCTATTGTTAGTTGTTCGGTTCAACCCGATCCCATTACCGGTTCACAATCTCACTCGGTTCGAAACCTCGCTCTGGTCAACCCGGTCTGGCATTGTAGGCAAGGCTCTTGGAAGCAGTGGAAATGGGTAAGGGAATCCCCATTCTCAAGAACCGCAGTTGGTAGGAATCGAACCTGTAACCTCTAAGTCACAAGGAGAAACTCATACCAACTACACCAAGTACTACTTGTTTACTTTTACGTGTGGAATTGATAATAATTGAATGAAATATTAGAAACAGATCTTAAAAATCCGTCTCTAATTTAGAGACAAATTTGAATTTCCGTCTCTAATTTAGAGACGGATTTGAATTTCCGTCTCTAAAGTGCATTATAAAAAATATCTACTTGTCTAAATTAGAGACGGATTTGAAAATCCGTCTCTAATTTAGAGACGGAAATGAAAATCCATCTCTAATTTAGAGACGGATTTGAATTTCCGTCTCTAATTTAGAGACGAATTTGAATTTTCGTCTCTAATTTAGAGACGGATTTGAAAGTGCATTTTAAAACATATCTACTTGACTAACTTAGGGACGGAATTTGAAAATCCGTCTCTAAATTAGGGACGGAATTTGAAAATCCGTCCCTAAATTAGAGACGGATTTTGTAAATCCGTCCCTAAATTAGAGACGGAATTTGAAAATCCGTCCCTAAATTAGAGACGGAATTCAAAAATCCGTCTCTAATTTAGAGACGGAATTTCAAAATCCGTCTCTAATTTAGAGACGGAATTTCAAAATCCGTCTCTAAATTAGATCTAAATTTTTGACAAAGTCTAGAAAAATTGGTAAAACACACCAGAAACGGATTTTATAATTCCGTCTCTAACTTAGGGACGGATTTTAAAATCCGTCTCTAACTTAGGGACGGATTTTAAAATCCGTCTCTAATTTAGAGACGGATTTTAAAATCCGTCCCTATATTTTTTTAGAAACGGATTATTAATTTTCCCTCTCTAAATTAGAAACGGATACAAATCCGTTTCTAAAACTCCGTCGCTATATGAGCGTTTTTTTGTAGTGAATTCACACAATTAACAATTTATTGACACATTACCAACTCTAAATTAATGAATTCATAGAGCCAGAAACTTCCATTTGGATTCCCAATCATAGAGCCAACAACATCACAAACTGCCATACAATTATTTGACTTCCCTTTTCTAGCTAAATCATCCACCATTATGTTCCATTGAAGCTCAGCAACTTCACCACCATGAGATTATCTCATGAGGAAGCAATGCTCCTGCTGCAATCTTCCACCAACGATAGAGTAGAAACAGAGAAAGTGAGAGGAGGCAAGGAGGAGAGAGAAAAAGGGACAACAGTTGAATTATGGCTTGGTCACTGCTACACACTTTCCCTTTCCCTTTCTTTGCTCTTTCTCTTTCTCTATTTTTAAGGAGAACTCAATTTTTTTTAAGAAAACAGGGGTAGCATCTGCTACCCCTTGTGACTTAGTGGCTCCGCCACAGGATAAGGAGACATAAGAGAGAAAGGATTATTCACGGAAGGCATCCCCACATTTAGGACTCTTATAAGAAAAACTTATATTACATAGTTAATTAGGATTAGGAATTGTAATTTTGAGCTGAACTAAACTAAATTAAATTGAAATATGCTGAAATTTTGCTAAAAAAACAGGCTCTTAGTGTTGTAAATTTCAGCAAAATTATAATAAAGAGTGTGTCTTGGGTGATAACATATCATGTAATGCTTTGGCGAGGGGGGAAAACCTGGTGAGAAGGAAAATAATCACTCAATCAAACTGTGTGCTATGCAAAAGTAAGGCCGAGACAGCGGAGCACCTCTTCAGAGACTGTGAGTTCTCATCTCACATATGGAGATGCTGCTCTCTAGGGATCCAGACGGATCATGTAGGAAATATCCCACTGAAAGAATGGGTGATGAACCTCATGTCATATCTTAAGGGTCAGAAAGAGAAGGCAGAAGAAGCTACCACCCGAGGTATAATATTAATATTATGGAGTATATGTTTTCATAGAAATATGATCATCTTCAGGAACCTGTCGGCTAATCCAAATTCAATTATGGAGATCATCAAGGTTTGGAAAGATAAGTGTAGATTTTTTTAAGAATCCAACCAAAATCGACATAAAATAGGTTTGAAGATGAAGAACGAGCAAGGCTCTATTGATAAATTGGTGATTAGAGATTAAATGGCAAACCAATATCCAGTCGGGAGAATCAACAACTAGCAGGAACGAAGCAGGAATAGGCTGGATGTTGGACATTGAAGACTTGAAATTGTCTCACTCTCAACCAACGATCGCAAACTCTCCATTCCAAATTGAGCCATTGGCCATCAGGAGTGCCATAAAGGATGCCCAATAGTTAAATCGGGCTACTTCAATATGGACGGACTGTGCAGAGGCTATCCAATGTTTAACAGATCCGACTCAAGCAGACAGAAATGTAAGATGCCTTGCTGAAGACATCCGAAAAAGCGCTCAATCCCTTCCCTCATGCTGTTGCGTCAAGTTTTAATTTCATGGGAAAATGTTCATGAGCCACATGTTCTTGCTGCAATGGGGCGAAAGCCCCTATAGTTATGCTCTTTATTATTAACGTTGCCAAAAAAAAACATAACTTATTATGTAACATGCATAATGACATACATTCCAACAAGAATGACATGTACTATACAAATAATGACATGAATATCATGTCATTTTGTCATTTATTTCATGTCATTTGAGGTTTTTTTACAAAATAGTCATGGTTTGTGACTTGTTAGACCATAGATTATGTTATAACAGTTACACCTAAAAATCTGTGATTAATAAATTATGTTTGTATATTCTTTTGCACATGCAGGCGGCAATGCGTCAGCGTCGCACTTCAAATTTGATCTTCTTTTCATTTTTGGAGCATTTGAGCACCAATTGAGTAGTTTGAAACTTTGAATCCCAATGGAAAATAGTATAGCTATTGGTCTTAAAAAAGGTATGCCATTTGGTTGCTCGATATAAATTTAGATTTTCACAAGAGATATGATCAACTTTTTATGCGTTAACATAATCTCGTATTAAAATGTGTTGGTCATCATGAATTAACGAGAAAGCAATTTCAATGATTGGAACATTCAATTAGCATAAACAGACATGCTAATAATTTATGAGGCTAGCCCGTGATTAACTAAAAAATCTTTATTGACGTTTGAGCTTCTAAACGTGTGTGTCGATCCTCAAATCACCCTAGAGCAGTGCAATACGAATATACGATACATGAATGCTTGGTCTTGGAAAACTTTGCGACTAATTTTAGTTGCTCATTGTAATTTATCGTTTTTACGCCAGATTTGGTTGCACTGACACAAATATCAATTCGCCAATCCTTTTTACTGGAAAGTTGGTTTCGCCTGATTTATGACCAAATTCATGGCCGCAATTTCTTCTTTTGGAAATATGAAAAGCAACTAGATTTACAGCAAGAACTTTTTTTAGTTTTGAGAGGAAGATTTACAGCAAGATTTAAAATCGCAACTCTTGAATTTTCAAATTTACTACATTTTTACTAATTGTTTCGGTGTTGAAACGGTTGGCGGTCTTGAGAGAAGTCCGCCAAAGATTTGGGTAAGCTCCGCTAGTGAATAACTGCACAAGAAGCAAACGTGAACTACCCTCGGGGGGGGATGCGAGGAAACCCCCTCCGACGCTCAAGTCAGCACGTGTCCAAATAGGATTTAGAGAGAGAAAGTAGAGAGAGAGAGATAAGAATTCTGAGTGTGAGAGAATGTACCTGCAGAATAGTACTATTTGGCTATTTATAGAAGTACTATTCACCTGACAGGGTGCGTAATCCTTTTACACGTGTACGGCTGCGGTGCTTTTGACATCTGAGAAGATTCCCTTATTTTGTCTTGTTAGACGACCGCCAATGTTGTCGGACCATGTTGATGTACTGACTTGATAGAGCTGCGGGCGACATAAAGTATTTGGCGCCCGGTAAAGTGTTCGCGGATCCATTACTGGGGTCCGCCAACATACTTGGGGTTATACCCATACAACTAGCCCCCCCAGCATCTTTTGGGGTCTTGACCGCTAAGGATGTTGTCAATAGACGCGAATCATTGTTGCCGTGCTCTGCTTTTTTGGGGAAGTTCATTCGTTGGGTGCCACGTGTTGTCGTAGGGAGTTGAAAGAGTTTGAAAAGTTAATGATTACTCCTCCGAAAATCCCGCCCATTACTTTGTTAGGGTTTACCATGTTGTGACACTTGGCATGAATCTGGAGAGGGAGTTGAGAGGTCTTTCAGTCTCAGCCGTTCATTCATGCCTTATACTGAAGTAGTTGTCCTTTTTGGATTTCTTCACCTTTATCCTCAAAGCTTTCTCTCTCCTTTTCCATTTTCCTTCTGACGAAACCTCCATACCCGAAGCTTGAGTTGCTTAGATACCCCCTTTCCTGTGCTCAAATTACCTCGAAAAGTTGTCAAATTTCTTAGTTTGTTCTTTCCGGTTTTACAGTACCAAGAATTTCGCCATTCTTTTGAAGAAGTTTTTCAGGGTTTTTTCTGAGATTTTAAGTTTGAGTTTCGCCGGTGGCAGTTCTTCATTTCCGGTGGTCTTTTCGCTCAGGCTCGGGCTTTTTCACGCTAATTCATTCCTTGGAATTCTTGTTCGCCTTTTCCGGCGACCTTTTGCCCCTTGCCTTCATCTCTCCGGTGATTTTACTTCTCCAGGTATTTCTCCATTTCTTTTCCAAGCTTAAAGTTTCTTTTTATATTTTTATCATGTCGGACCAGTCTGATAGCCAGAATACCCCTAGTGATGCATTTATGACCGAAAGTGAGCCTTCCTCTCCCCCGGCCGATAGCGAGCCTTCTTCCAGGCTCTAACCATGTGGGAAGAACTAGGTTGTTGTCGGACATTCCCTTAACAGCTGAAAGAGAAAAAGAGATGAGATCCAAGTTCCTTAACGACCCTGCTACCCCTGAGGAGCATAGCCTGACCAGGAGATATCTATCCGCTAGCCAGAGTGGTGACCGGCAAACTCTTAGGGAGCTTAGGCATCAAATTCTCGCTAGACGATCCGTTAGGCATCCTCCGCCGATGCCGCCCCTGGCCTTGATGTAGTACCACTTAGAGAGCATGCTTGGGCTGGATAGCTTAGCGGATGCTGGGGTGGAGGTAACGACCGACTTTTTTGATCGTTTACAGCGATCTGCGGCCCCTAACCCTCATATTATTAATTTAGGTGACGACAGTGATTCCATTGCTACCGTTATGACTCGCCAAGAGACCGTTTATCACCGTCGCTGGCTTGTTAATCTCCGGTTCGCGTTGTATCGGGGATGCAGTTGACTCAGCGAACGCAAACATTGACGTTTCTGTTCCTTTATCTGCTCACGCGGTCGGGGAATCTTCCCGTGCTGCCGAATTAAGGGTCGACGGTTCGAATCCGATGGAGGATATTGAGACCGGACCTGGTTCTGAGGCTTTATGGTCGCCGGATGATTTCAAGGTCTGGGCCCTATCGGCGTCGAGATTGATTTGCCTTGGCGTCGGGACGCCATTGATCCGGGTTACCCTAGAGTTGCACGGGATTTATATTGTTTTCCGTCGGGTTACCGGTTGGTAGTTCCACCGAGGGGGCCATTGTGACGGAGTGTCCTCCCGGTCACGTGGCCGTATATACTCACCATTTCGAGTTTGGTCTCCGCTTCCCTCTCGGATTCTTATTTGGTGAAGATCTTAAACGCTTTCAACGTGAGCTTGGCTCAGTTAACTCCTTTGGCGGTCCGAAATTTGATCGCGTACATATGGGTTGTGCGTTTCTTGGATTTTCCGCAAACTTTGAACTTATTCCGCCATATTCACTGGCTGAAGAAGAATGGATCCTCCCGGCAGGCGGGTTGGTGGTCGTTAATGACGTCCGACAAGAAGATGACAGTTCACCAAAAATGATCGGGTTTGAAGGGCCAGGGGATGCTTTCTTTTGGTTACGAGTTCCCGAGGATTATCCGGTGCGTCGTCATTTCACCGAGCCTCTTCCGCGTATGGAGCATTTACCCCTTACTCCGCTAACTGAGGAAGAGTTAGCGGCTTTCGACTACTTCGATACAGAGGACTATTTAGTCACCTATGAGGACGGGAAGGAGGCGAGGGTTAAAGAGCCTAAATATTGGATTCCTCATTCCAAGTATATCCTGGGGAACAAACCCTTGTCGCCCCCGTTGCTCGGTCCAACTCATGAAAATGGTGAGTGTTGATGTCGGACTGGTCCAACTGATGATTTTTTTTTTTTTTTTTTTTTTTTTTTTTTTTTTTTATGTGCTTTTTGTCATTGCGGTGTTTTGACTTTCTTGATCTCGACGTCCTAGCTGTGGACGGGAACCTCAAACCGTTAACCAACTTACCCCCCCGCTCCCCCGGGACTACGAGACTATGCACGGGATTACTAACGGCCGCCGGGAGGGGGAATCGTCACGGCCCTCAAAATATTCGTCGCGGTCCGCGGCGGGGCGAATATTATTCGCGTTCCTTCCCAAAATGTTACTGTCGCCGCGGCCGCTTCCTCCGGCGGCGACTTCGCGCCCGCCCCGATTAGGGTCTTCCACTTCCCGGCCTGTTGCCAGGGGTGGTGGAAACAGAAGGCGGCCTCGCGAGCAAATCGCCGCGGACACATCTGCCAACAAAAGGCAGGCTGTGGAGGGCCCTGCTTCTTCTGCCCACAGCCCTGACGCTCAGGTGGGGGTTCTGGCCTCAGATGTTCCAGAGGTCCAGGAGCGAATTATCCCGGCCTCTGCTCCCGGACACGTTAGCGGCGCTTCCTGGCTGTCAGGCTCTTACTCCTCCATCCGTGAAAAGATCCGGGAGCTGATTACCATGCCTAGCTTTCTCTCCATCTTATCTCCCGGTATTTTCTCTCGGTTCAATGAGTGGATCGAGAAAAAAGAGGTGCCGCTGAGCGAAGCTATGGCGGCTTCCTTTGCCCGTCGCCCTGTCGTTCCTGGCAAGATTTATCAGCCGGACTGGGACGTCAGGGAAGATGAGTCGCTGTACGCCGACATCCCTGAGAACGGTGGCATCCTTGCCTACCGCATTCTAAAGGGCATGCAGCTGCCAGTTGATAGGCCGGCAGGGTCCCTGATCACTCCAGCTGCTAGGTTGGCTCACGACCAACTTGTGGTATGTTTATGTATTTTATTACTGTTTTATTCGTTTCGCTTTCTTTGGCTTTCTTGTCTTGACACTATTTTCATCTTCGCAGGCCAACAATGCTGCCATTGAGCTGATTGAGCAATATATTGAGTATCAGAAGTTGGCGGACACCTATAGCGGTCTTTTGAAACTTGCCAAGATCTCGCCGAAGGAGACAGAGGGTAAGCCGTCAAGCAAAGACAAGCAGCGAGTTGCAGCCCCGGAGGATGAGCTGGCGACGCTGAGATCTAGGGCCGCCTTATTGGAAGAGACCGAGGAGAATGTTAACTCATTGACCAAGGCTCTTGAGACCGCTAACTCTGAGAAGGAGATTGCAGTATTGGACGCCAAGGCACAATCAAGGGCTCGAGCTATCGTTGAAGTTCCAAGCAACTGGGTGATTATGCGGCGGTTCTCCGCAAGAGGTACGATGGTGGTTGGGCGGCCGCCATGAGATGCGTGTGCAAGACCATTCCGGGGTTTGACCGGAATGTGATTCAAGAGGCTCATGCCGCCGGCCAACATTTTGTCGCCGTTCGAGGGGGATCCCAAGTTTGCCGACGAGGATGCTATAGCGGATGCGGATCCTCGTGATGTGGCGGAGCAAGATGATCAAGATGCCCCCCCTTCTTGAAGTTTTTGGCGGCCTTCTCTCAGCTCTTCGTATTCTTCCAATAGTTTATAGCTTGTATTGTTTTGTGTATTTTGATCAACACTTTATTCGGCCCAATTTGGCGTATGTACACTGATTTCGTGTTTTTAATCTGAAAGTACTTGACTCCGACTGAAAGCCTTTCATTGGCCGCCATCGTTTTTTGTTGTAGTTGGCCGCCAAGCCAGTAGCTTTTATTCTATGGAAAGTACTTTTGCGTTTCTGTTATTGGCCGTCATCGTTTTTTTTTTTTTTTTTTTTTAAATGTAGTTGGTCTGCTATGTGACCGTTAACGCACCCTGGCCTGTCATATGGCTGGTTTTTTGTGCTTGGTCTGTTATGTGACCGTTAAAGCACCTTGGCCTGTCATGGCTTTTTGTGCTTTGGTCTGTTATGTGACCGTTAACGCATCTTGAGCCTGTCATATGGCTTTTGATTCGTACTAGGTCTGTCATATGACCGTTTACGTACTTTGAGCCTGTCATATGGCTTTTGATTCGTACTAGGTCTGTCATATGACCGTTTACGTACTTTGAGCCTGTCATGGCTTTTGATTCGTACTAGGTCTGTCATATGACCGTTTACGTACTTTGAGCCTGTCATATGGCTTTTGATTCGTACTAGGTCTGTCATATGACCGTTTACGTACTTTGGGCCTGTCATATGGCTTTTGATTCGTACTAGGTCTGTCATATGACCGTTTACGTACTTTGGGCCTGTCATATGGCTTTTGATTGATGCACATGAAAATAATAAGACATTTTATGGACTGCTGACAGAAACTTGTATTATTTAAGCGACAAAGGGTGGCTCTCGGCCTATTACATTTAGCAACTCAAACGTAGTATTTCTTTAGGACGCTAGCATTCCAACAATTTTTAAGCTCCTTGCCATCCATGTTCTTTAAAATGAAGGAGCCGAGAGCAATCTTCTTGGCTACGATGTAGGGGCCTTCCCAATTAGCAGTCAGCTTTCCCTCAACATGCGCTTTGCCAGTGGCCGCTGTTCTGCGAAGGACCAGGTCGCCAACATTCAATGGCCTCTCCATGACTTTTTTATTGTAAGCCTTGCTGATTCTGTCTTTGTAAGCGGCCGCTCTCGTCCCGCCATGAGCCTTGTTTCCGCAAGAAGTCTAGGTCTTCCCTAAGTGCTCCGGGTCATTTCTTTGCGATCACGGTGCTTGATCCCGGTAAGAAGGTAACCCCACCTCTACCGGCAACACCGCCTCGCGCCGAAGGCTAACTTGAATGGGCTCTCTCCCGTTGCTTCTTTCTCTCGTTGTTTCGTTTGACCACGCATCGGCTGGTACCATATCGGCCCATCCCCCTTTGAATTCATCTAGTTTTTTCTTGAAGGCGTTTAGGATCTCGTTTGTTCGCGGCCTCGCCTTGCCCGTTACTCGAGGGTGGCAAACGGCCGAGTATGCAAATTTTACCCGAAATTTCGTTAAGAAGGCCCGTATGTGTCGACAATCGAATTGACGCCATGATCAAAGACGATCGCCATGGGGATCCCAAATCTTGTCATAATATTCTGCCAGATGAATTTCTTGACCTGATTTGCCTTGATTTTCGCTGTCGGCTCTGCCTCTATCCACTTGGTGAAGTAATCAATTCCCACTATTAGGAACTTTCTCCCCCAGTTGCTGTGGTGAACGGTCCCAAGATGTCCATTCCCCACCGTGCGAACGGGATTGGGCATAGGATAGGCCGCAAATCGTTGGGCCGGCTCCGTTAATGACGGGAGCGTATCTCTGGCACTTATCACATCTCTTAACATAGCTCTGGGAATCCGCCAACATACTTGGCCAATAGAATCCCGCCCTCAATGCCTTTAGTGCCAGAGCCTTTCCGCCAATATGGTTACCGCATATACCTTCATGTATTTCTTCAAGGATCTTCGCAGATTCCCATGCGGTTGCGCATTTAAGCAGAGGTAAACTAAATGATTTCTTGTATAGCTCATTTTGGTATATGACGTACCAGCTTGCTTGTCGTTTCAATTTTTTAGCAGACGAAGGATTATTCGGAAGCGTCCCGGTCAACTTGTATGCCACCAACTCACTAAACCATTCTCCCTGCTGGTTTATACTGTTGACGGTTACGACCTTTTCTGTGATGCTTTTTTCCTTCAAGATGTCAACCGTGACGGTTCTTTCAATGCTAAATGAGTCAGAGCTTGCCAACTTGGACAACGCGTCCGCTTTTGTGTTCTCGGCCCTAGGTATCGCTTGAATCTCAAAATGATGCAGTTGAGCTATCAATCCCTTGGCCTTTTCAACGTATTTTAGCATGTTGGCTTCTCTGACTTCGAATTCTCCCTTCAGCTGGCCGCTTACCAATTGTGAGTCCGTTTTTAAAGACACTTTCTTAGCACCCGCTGCCAAACACATTCTCAATCCGGCAATTGCCGCTTCATATTCTGCTTCGTTGTTTGACGCCGGGAAGGCGAACTTGATGGCGTACTGGTACGAATTTCCTTCGAGGGCGGTCATCACTATACCCGCTCCGAGATCCGCTAACGGCGGATGATCCGTCGACCTCCAGCCAGCCCAAACTTCCTTTTGCTCCACTTCTTCCTCCTCATATGAGGCTTCCACGATAAAGTCCGCCGTGGCCTCGTGCTTTGATAGCGGTCCTGGGCTTGTATCTGTATCTCATACTCCGATAGTTCAACGGCCCATTTCAAAGAAGCTAGGAACTATCCATCTTCTCGCAATGCTTTTTCTAGCGGCCGGTTGGTTAAAACTTGAATGGGATGGCGGTCGAAGTATGGTCCGAGCTTCCGGCGGCTATTACCACGCCCAAGGCCATTTTTTCTACCGCTGATAACGGCTCTCCGGACCGTTAAGAATATGGCCGATAAAATAAATTTGTCGTCGCCTCTTCTCTTTTTCTACCAATAACACGACCGCGATCGTCTTCGGTGAAGCCGAGATATACAGCTTGTAATACGTCTCCGGTCTCGGGCCTTGTAATGGTTGGTAGCTTCTTTAAATGCTCTTTTACCGCCAGAATGCTTTGCTCGCTCCTCTCCCCACTCGAACTTCTTATTCCCCCTTAGCGGGGGCAAAGAAAGGCAAAGCTTTGTCTGCCGATTTTGAAATGAATCGAGTGAGGGCCGCCATTCTCCCCGTTAACCGCCGAATATCCTCGACGCTTCTAGGTTCGGGCGAGTCGACAATGGCTTGGACTTTGTCCGGGTTTGCATCAATCCCCTTTTGCCGACCAAGAAGCCTAAGAACTTTCCCGCTCTCACCCCAAAACACATTTCTTTGGGTTGAGCTTCATCTTATACTTCCTCAAAGTTCTCAAGGTCTCTTCCGGATCGTCCAAATGTTGACGGTCGGTTTACTCTTGACGATGGAGTCGTCAACATAAGCTTCGATATTTCTCCCCTCGATCCGCGAAGACTTTGTCGACTAGCTTTTGATAGGTTGCCCCCGCATTACGGAGCCCAAACGGCATTGCCTTATAATTATATACTCCGCAACTGTGATGAACGCAGCCTTTTTTCCTATCGGCCTCGAGCAAGCCGATCCGGTGATAGCCCGAGAAGGCATCCATAAAGCTTAACAATGCGTGACCGCTAGTAGAGTCTACTAGCCGGGTCTATTCTCGGCCAGGCGGGTAACAATCTTTTGGGCAAGCTCTATTGAGGTTTGTGAAGTCCACACACATCCTCCACTCGGCCGCTAGTTTTCTTTACCATGACTACATTGGCCAACCACTCCGGGTAGTCGCATGGCTCAATAAAGTCACCGCCAATAGCTTATCAACCTCCTCTTTAATGGCTTTGTTCTTTTCGGCCGAAAAATTGCGCTTCTTCTCGCTGACGGGTCGGATAGTGCTTGTCAACATTTAGACGGTGTACCATCACGGCTGGGTCAATTCCCGGCATCTCATCCGCCGAGAACGCGAAGACGTCCGCGTTTTCTCGTAGGAGAGTCACCAAGTTGACCCCGACCTTTGGGTCCATGTCTGCTCCGGCGCCCACTGCCCTTGCCTTGGATCATCCGCCAAGCATCTCCTCGCTTTGTTTCTCCATCCGGCTTGGGCCTTGGAGTATCATCGGCCCGGATTCCAGCCTCTTCCATTAAAACATCCATCTCCTCATTCCCTTTCCGGGCCCTTCCTCATTCGCCGAGCCCTCTTCCGGGCTCGCCTTTGTTTCCTTGTTGACGGATTCAATTCTTCTACCGCAGACTCTCCTTCTTAGGTTGCTTTAACGCTGTTAGGTAGCATGATTTCGCCATTTCTTGATTTCCTCTCAACTTTTTGTCGTCCCGAGATTGGAAACGTACAACATAGTCAAATGATAGGTCGACACAACTCCTTGGACGTCATGGATGAAAGGGCGTCCGGATAATTGCGTTATAGGCTCCGGGCACGTCAACTACTAGAAACTCCGCCATCACATCCCCGGGCGTTCTCATCCTCCCCTACTCGACGTAGGTAAGGTTATCGGGCCCTCTCGGAATCACCGACGCCCCGTGAAACCTATCACCGGGTAACGCACGAGCTTCGGATGTTCCCTGGCCAATCATTAACTTTTCAAAAGTTGAGAAATACAGAATGTTTGCGGAACTTCCTCCGTCTACCAGGATTCTGTGGATCAAACAGTTTGACACCTTCAGCGTGACCACCAGAGGGTCATCATGGGGGTAGACGACATGCTTTGCATCTTCAACCGTGAAAGACATGGCGGGCATTACCGGTGGCCTTCTCCACCGCATGCTTTCATTGAAATTGACCCGGTGCCCGAATTCTTTCGGGCTTGCCTTGCCCCGTGTGACGCCGCCGCCGTGAATTGGACCGCCACTTATAACGTGAATCTCAGCAATCCGCGATTGCACGTTCCGGTATTGGGCTTTACCACGTCTCCGTCCTTTGATTGTGCCCCGTATTGAGTGAAGTTACCCCGTCTTATCGGATCCTCTAGGTTATCCTTCAAGTGCTCGCAATTCTCGGTAGTGTGGCCGTGATCACCGTGAAAGTCACACCACTTGCTCTTGTCACGGTTTTTATGAAACATTTGTTTAGGACGCCGCCATTTATCACTTGTCCTTGTTCATCGATATATTTGAGCCCTTGGGGCCGTGAGCTGCGTATATGTATCAAATTTATCTTTGTACTCGAACCTTTCACGGTCATTCCTCTCGCGGTCATTTCCCTTCTTGACCACATTTGATTCCTGCTTTCTTTCATCCCGACCGCGGTCATTTTCGCGACTTTTTTTCTCTCTCTCGCTTGTCATCCTTCTTCTTTTCCCGCTCACGACTTTGGCTGCTTACGGCCTTGTCAAACTCTTCCCCCGATGAAATCGTTTGCCTTCCTTAAGACCGGCTCAAGGGATGTGAAGGTTTTACGGCCAGATAACTTCTAAATGCGGACCCTTCCCTCGGCCCGGTCATCAAAGCTAACACGGCCACGCCCCGCCGAAGGCGGGGAATGGTGACCGCCTCGGCATTAAAACGGCCCACGAAATCTCGCAGGCTCTCATTTTCCCTTTGCTTGATTGATAACAACTCGCCGGTTGTGCGCTCGCGCGCACGTTACTCACGAAGTGAGTGCGAACATAGATGAAAGCCGAGAAAAACTAGAAACGTTACCGGCCACGATGCTTTTAAACCACGTCCGAGCGATCCCGGTTAAAGTAGATGGGAAGACTTTACACCAGATGGCGTCCACCTGAGTGTATAAGTACATGTGCCCCTCATAGGCGGCCACATGATCGTCTGGGTCTGAGGTGCCATCATACTTACAGGACGGCATCTTGATTCGCGGCATGGGGTGGTTCAAGATCTCCGGAATGAAAGGAGATCGCTTAGGCTTGATCAATAAGTGTCCGCCGCGGAGAATAATTGCTTGCGCCACCGATGCTTGTGTTCCTGGCGAGAACGACTTTGATCCTCTTGGGAATTGTTGAGATCCTCGGTTTCTAGGATGACTTCCTCATATTCTCGGGTCCTCAATTTGCCTTTCATTGGCGTCCCTCCCGATTGAAGGTCCGCATCCTTCTCACGGGGTGCCATCGACGTTGCGACCATTCATGGTTGACATACGCCTACGAAGCCGACTTGCCCTTGCATTGGGAGTGGGAGTGTTGTTAGGCTGAGTACCCGCTTGTAACATCTCGGATGAAAGACGCTACGTTTGTAGCGCTCAGGGGGAGAATTGACTTAGTTGAGCCGGGTTAAATGATCCGCTTCCAGGTGTTTACCCGAGACACATTGTTCCCTCGGGAGTTTGTTGCTCGTTGACGTTCCCGGCCCAACTCCGGATGGATCACGGCCGTCATTGTTTGCTCTTTCCATGTTGGCGTTCACAAAGATGAAAGCCCTCCTTCTAGCGCCAAGTTGTTTCGGTGTTGAAACGGTTGGCGGTCTTGAGAGAAGTCCGCCAAAGATTTGGGTAAGCTCCGCTAGTGAATAATCGCACAAGAAGCAACGTGAACTACCCTCGGGGGATGCGAGGAAACCCCCTCCGACGCTCAAGTCAAGACGTGTCCAAATAGGATTTAGAGAGAGAAAGTAGAGAGAGAGAGATAAGAATTCGAGTGTGAGAGAATGTACCGCGAGAATAGTCTTATTTGGCTATTTATAGAAGTACTATTCACCGACAGGTGCGTAATCCTTTTACACGCGTGTACGGGCCAGGTGCTTTTGACATCTCGAGAAGATTCCCTTATTTTGTCTTGTTAGACGACCGCCAATGTTGTCGGACCATGTTGATGTACTGACTTGATAGAGCTGCGGGCGACATAAAGTATTTGGCGCCCGGTAAAGTGTTCGCGGATCCATTACTGGGGTCCGCCAACATACTTGGGGTTATACCCATACACTAATATTATATAATGAGTCCAAAAATTGTACATCACATTGTTTAAAAAAAAAATTGCACACACATAATCACTCCAAAAATTGTATTCATAATATTTTACAAATATTCTACAATGATATGCATTTATGTCAAATTATAAGTGCAAATGACAGAAGGAAACATTTCTTTACTATCAATTGTCCTAAAGACTAGAAAATCACTCATGCCACGTATTACCTTTAAGAAATATGCTGAATTCTACTGGACCCAAAGGAAAGATATCTCACTATCCCAATTTAAGTTTGCAATGGATTCATTACACTAAGCCTTGATATAGAAGATCCTCTTGAAGCCAATTTGCCAGATTTCTCTTCCCCTTACTCGAGTGACTATGAAACGGGGGAGGAAAACTTGGATAGTGAGGACATGCATGTTGATTCTGAAGTAAATCAAGAGATTCCTGACTCTGTTCAGGACCTAGTGGTGGCTAGTCCCTCGCCTACTAATCTTATTGTCCACTCTCCGGGTACTCGTTTTGGCCTAGAGGATGATCCTTATGATCAGTTTTTTCTTCTAATTATCCAGATGAAGGTACTATGTCCCGAGCGGGTGACTCGCGTACTATCAATGCTGGTGATAATGAGGTTTGCATATCCTTGCCATCTAATCCCTGCCCATCTTTTGCTCTTAACAACCCTCATTTTGAGGTAGGTGAATCATCATCTATGGGTCTAAGTTCCTCTCGTGTTGCTGCTCCTAGACCCACTTTATTTCAAATGTTGGATATTTCGGAGTAGGCTCAACAAAGGACAAACCCTAATCCTATCATGGTTGTATCATCTCCTCCTTCGACACCATCGATATCTCATCCTAATGGGTTACTTAATGATATTGTGTCCAATCAATTACATGCTTATCGCTCTCTCTCTCCACTTCAGTTCTACGTGCTCCGGGGCCTGTAATTACCCCTCACACTTCTTTTATGAATCAAGCGAGTTTAACACTTCGAAGCTTACTCAGGAATGTTAACAATATCTTGCGTGTTCATCCTTCTAATGATCTTCCTGTGCAAATGCCACATGATCCTCCTAACTCGCATGTTCAAGTCAGTAGAGAGGATCCGCAGGTTAGGGATACTTCTCCTTCTTCTGGATCAAAAAAGAGGTTGCTTCCGAAAGAAATGTATTGTTCTCCCTCTCTTGGCTCGTCTCCTTTTCCAGGCTTCATTTTTACAGATTGGTTTAGGAAAAAGCATCGACTTCAAATTCAGTCTTGGGAAGCAAAAGGTGGGTTTAATATTTGGAAAAAAATAGATGGAGTTGCTGTGTTCCAGGCCAAATCTATTACTGATGTTCAATTAGCTGTGGACATGGGGGTGGAACCTGGGGCTAAATTTCTTTCAGCTCACATTGGTATAAAAGTTGTTCCTCAATCCTCTGTTTCGGGTGGTAGTTCAAAAAAATCAAAGAGTGAAACTGGCATAGTGAATGATAATCAATCCTCTGCATCTTGTCCTGTTACTATGGACTATGATTCACAGTTCTCTCTGGTGTTATCCCTTTCCCCTCCGAGTGTGTTGGTTGGCCCCTCACAGCCACCAAATCAACCATGAAAATCATAAGTTGGAATTGTAGGGGTCTTAATGTGCCTGATTCCTATTCTATGTTCTTTTGTTTCTGAAAACATCATAGTAGGTGTCTGATGTTAGTAACATGGAATGTAATGTTCTCTTTGTGTATGGTGCCCCTCGTCTTTTGCATAGACCTTTGGTTTGCGATAGGTTAAAATTATTAACTTCTTCCCTTCTAATTTTTTGATAATTGGAGACTTTATCCAACTAGACAATTATGATGATAAACTTGGTGGTGCCTCTCATATTAGGGGATGGCAAGATTTTATACATTGGAAGATAGACTCAATGGTGATGGATATACCTTTCATTGGCTCTTCTTATACTTGGACTAATAATCGCCTTCCTCCATTTACAGTCTTTGAAAGGCTTGATCGAGATTATATGTCTTCATCTTGGTTATTGAATTTCCCGTTTAGTTTAATTTCCAATCAACCAATTCTATGTTCGGATCCCTTTGCCATTATCTTCTCTAATGTTGCTCCCTCTATGTTAAAAAAAAGACCTTACCAATTGGATAATTGGTGTTTACACTATACAACAACAACAACTAAGCCTTATTCCCAAAGTGATTTGGGGTCGGCTAACATGAATCGTCAACTGAAACCGTTACCAGAGGAGATGGCATCGACATGAGTGATAAAAAGCTTTTTTTTTTTTTTTTTTTTAAGAATTTTTAAAGAAGTTTTTTTTTTTTTTTTTTTTTTAAAAACAAGGTTTGCACCAACAAGTTTTTAAAAGAGGTTTTCAACAAAAGGTTTTAAACAAATAAATGCGGTTCACACCCCTTCCTCCACATGGATACCGCCCTCCACCCACTTCTATCCAACGTCATGCTCTCCTCAATCCCAAGTGACCTCATATCACTTTCAATTACCTTCATCCAAGTCATCTTAGGTCTTCCCCTACCCCTTACAATTTGGTTACTCCTCCACTCTTCAATTCTTCTCACCGGTGCATCACCTGATCTCCTTTTCACATGACCAAACCATCTTAACCGATTCTCCCTCATCTTTTCTTCAATGGATGCAACTCCAACTTTTTCCCGGATCACTTCATTTCTTAATCGGTCCTTCCTTGTGTGGCCACACATCCACCGCAACATACGCATCTCCGCCACGTTCATCTTATGAACGTGGCATTGTTTCACCGCCCAACATTCGGTGCCATATAACAAAGCAGCCTAATTGCGGTACGGTAGAACTTTCCCTTCAAGCTTTGGGGAATGCCGGAATCACAAAGGAATCCGGTGGCGCTTTTCCACTTTAACCAACCCGCGTTAATTCTATGAGCCACGTCTCCATCCGGTTCTCCATCCTTTTGGAGAATGGATCCTAGGTAACGGAAGACGTTCGATCCTTGAACCACTTTGCTATCCAAAGTGACCGCCCGCCTCCGCTTGTAACCCCACCGAACTTGCACTCCATATACTCCGTCTTACTTCGCTCAATCTAAAACCCAGGGCTTCTAATGTATGCCTCCACAATTCCAACTTTCTCTCAATACCTTCCTTTGTCTCATCAATCAACACAATATCATCCGCAAACATCATACACCATGGTATATCATCTTGAATTGACTCGTTAGTTCGTCCATGACTAGGGTAAAGAGAAAGGGACTAAGTGCGGAACCTTGATGCACTCCGATCGTAATAGGAAACTCTTCGTCCTCCCCACCGTAGTCCGCACACTCGTAGTTGCCCCCTCATACATATCCTTGATGATATCTATATATTTTTGTGGAACACCTTTCGCTAACGCCCACCAAAGTATTTCTCTTTGGTACTCTATCATACGCCTTCTCCAAATCAATGAAAACCATATGTAGATCCTTCTTCCTATCACGGTAATGTTCCATTGTTTGTCTTAAGAGGTGGATGGCCTCCATAGTCGATCTTCCGGGGCATAAATCCAAATTGGTTTCCGATATCTTCACATGTTTCCTAAGTCTTTGCTTCAATCACCCTTTCCCCTAGAGTTTCATCGTATGACTCATTAGTTTGATTCCTCGGTAGTTGGTACAATCTTGTACATCGCCTTTGTTCTTATACAAAGGAATCAAAGTACTCTTCCTCCATTCTAATGGCATTTTGGTGTTTACACTATCCTGAGATTATTTCTATTATTAAACAAATTTGGGTTTTACTTTTAATAGGTTCTCCTAGTTTCATTCTTTCCTCTAAACTTTCCAAAGCTAGGCATGAACTTCAAAGATGGTGTTTACATCACAAACGGTTTAATGGTATTGATTGGAAGGTTGTTATTATCAATTCCTTATCAAATGAAGCGTCTTTTTCGGACCTTCACCAAGCTGGTTCCTTCATTTAATTATCTAATTCCATGCGTGAGTCTGTTACTACAGCCTTCAGATATTGGAAACAGCGAGTTAAAGATGTTCGGCTAAAATCGGCTAACACCTCTGCAAAAGTTTGTTACACTAGGGTTAAAATTTGTAGCAAAGTAAATCAGATCTTGGCGCTTAAAGATGGAGTGGGATCTTGGGTGACAAAACAAGAAGATATGTCACTAGTACATAATTAACGATTTGTGTCGGACCTGGGACCTATGGCACAGGTCTCGACGCAAATTAAGGAAACATGATATGCGTCGGACTTGGAAACGACGCAGTTGATGAGCTATTTGCGTCGGACGCAGCGCAAAATGCGACGCACATGATGCCTCTTCCATGCATACAATAGTCATTTGCGTCAATCATCTGCGTCGCATGCGGAGCTATGAGCGATGCAAATGGTACACATCTGCGTCGCACATAGCTCAGCATGCGACGCAGATGGCCAAGCCAGCAGCCCAGCCTCACTCATGTGCGTCGCACATAGCATTACATGCGACGCAAGTGATCTTCATATGCGTCGCATGTAGTGCTATGTGCGACGCACATGAGTGTTTTTTGCACGCACATGAGTGTTTTTTGCACATAGCATTGTTTTTTGAAACTCTGATCTCAGTTTAATTACCTATATATATGTTAGTTAATATAGGATTTTCACTCTTTTGTTTTATCACATCTCAAAAAGAAAAAATAAATAAATCCAGTAACCATAATTTACACCAGGAAAATCGAGAAAGAAAAGATAAAAAAAGTAAAAACCCATCAATTCCCCAGCTTAGAGACAAAGGTTAGGATTAATTTAACACATATGGCTCGGAGCAAGTTCGAAAACCCCACTAGAAACTTACAATTTTACCAGATCTTAAAAAAAATGAAAGTAACTTAAAACACTAGAAACTCCCTAAAAAATGAAAACTAAACCTAAATTATGGAACCTTAGCAGACATCGAAGGTGAAAGCACAACACTCGAATTCTTGATCATTCTTCAACTTTGCACAGCTGTAGACTTCTTGAAAATTAAGCAACCAGATCTTGAAAAGAATGGCAAGAAAACGAATCCCTTTAAGAGATTAGATCTGAATTTTGAGAAAGATCTGAAACAAATAGCAAGTAAACCCATAAGTTAACTAAAAAGAACTAAAATTTCCTGAAAATTAAAGATTAGTGACATACCCTTGAAATTCGAATGGAAGAATCTGAAGCCTTTCTCTGAATGCTGAGTGAAGCGACGCGACATTGTTGAGTTGCTGAGTTGCTCCTGTGAAAACGTTGCTTAAATTGTTGATCACCTTCACCGGAGTGTGATGAGTCGCCGGAGAGTGAGAGTGAATGTGGCTGGAGTGGTTGGAGACTGAAAGTGGCGATTCACCAAAGAAAAAATAAAGGGGCGATTTGTTGGGGAGAGAAAGAGAGAGAAGTTGGAGAGAGAGAGAGGAGTTGGAGACAGAGAGAGTTTTGACGGCTTGTGAAGGAAAGAATGAGAGATTAGGTTTGAGGAGTGAGGTGAAGTCCAAAATGTAAATGAAACGCGGGCGGGGCTGGTAATTTGAGTCGGATCCTAATGCCCATCCGACGCAAATTAACCACATCAACTATCTGCGTCGCACCTTGGGTCTATCCAACGCAAATAGTTTTAATCATCTGCGTCACGTGCTCTTGAACATCCGACACGAATCTTCTTTTAACTCATTTTTTGTGGTTATTTGCGTCACATCTTTGTTAACATCCGATGCAAATCGTCTGTTCCTGAACATTTGCATCAGCCTTTCTTTCGTACGACACAAATAGGGTGACGCAAATTATCATTTTTCTACTAGTGTGTTATCTTTAGTTGTTCATACTCTTCAAAATGGTTATTTACTGGACTCTAATCAAGCTTCTGATGGGTATATTATTAGTGTGCTTAATGAAATGAACCTTCCTCATCTTTTGGACGGACAATGCTCTATGTTATTATATATCTTCTGCTGATGAAATCAAATCTCATATGTTTGCTATGGGTTCAGATTCTTCACCTAGGCCTGATGGTATTACATCTTCTTTTTTCAAAATCCACTAGTCTATTGTTGGTAAAGCAACAGTTGAAGGTATTCAGAATTTTTTCATAACAGGCAAGTTGTTAAGATCTTGGAATCATTCGATTTTAGTAATGATACTGTGTACACAAATTTCGAGTCAAAATATATATAAGACAGGAAACAAAATAACAAAGAAATTATATTTCAATAAATGTATTGAGTACAATCTCTGTAAACAGTTTATAATGAAAATAAATTAAGTCCTCTGATTCTGTTCCGTAGCTTGAGAGTGACACGTGTTGATGTCGACGTGGAATTGAGTGCAGACTCACGTTTTGTCAACGTCAACCTGAGTTTGAGTGTGGGATGACGTTTTTGTCAACGTCAACCTGAGTTTGAGTTTTGTTTGAGTGTATTCGAATGAGGGCTGACAAAAGCTTTAATCTCAGTCGAATGTGTTTGAGTGTATATGAACAGTCGGCACGGATTTGATGTGCTTGTTGATTATTTGCAGAGAGAATTCCAAGAGAATTTTTATGAGCTCTTGAGAATAATGATTTTCTGATCCCGTCAACTGAAGGTGGTGAGGTCTATTTATAGGGAATGGAGATCCCTTCATGGACTTGTTAGCTAATGGGCTTGGGCCCGTTTATGACATGGAAGTCTTTTTTACCTCTGCCATTTGACCATTTTATTTGGACTAGTAATATGGATTGACCCAAATATTTTACAACCCAAATTATATTTGTTTAATTTAGATATCTTATTTGAGTGGGCTAAATTAATTAAATTGGGCTAATTATATTTATTTTAGCTCAATAATAATTAACTTACTTTAATATAGAACACTAATAAATTTTAAGTGTCTGCAAATTGCCCCCTCGAGACCATGTCATGTACACGACTTGTTGTGTTTTGGTATGACGAGGTCTCGACAAATTTGAATTTTGAATTAAAAGTCTTTTTTTTTATCTTAATATGCAGATCCAAGAAGTATCCTACCCAAACAAGAAATTGGGTAAAATTTTATAGATCTACTACTTGTGAAATATAATCCTTTTAGTATTTGATATACTTGTTCCACAAGAATTTTATCTTTTGAGAGTGTACGATCATCAAACACCTATTTAAGCGAGTCAATAGTTGACAATCTCTCGCATATAATCCGTATAAAACGAATCTGGCTTGATATCCCCTCGTTGACAATCAATGTAAGCACTTTGACTCTTCTATTTTTTATTGTCACACTATTTTGCAGAGTACCAAACTGATTCCTTTTTGTTATTCGACACAGTAACTTACATTCACAAGGAAACAAAGTCCTAGAGTGAAAGCCTGCGGCATTGTGAATTTGTTATCTGTGAAAGAACCATGTAAATACTTTTCTCCTTTCTTTCTTTTTTTGTTTCGGCATCATTGGGTTTTGACATACTTATTTGAATTGCAGCTGTATAATCGTGTCTCCTCATTTAAGGATCCGATGATGAAACATACCGCGGTCTTAATTGGTCCGATCAAAGGGCAGAGCAGTCTGAAAAGCTATTCAAAACCATTTCGAAAAGTGTTAAAGTCCTATTTTAAAGCCCAATTAATTATTCATGATAATTAATTGTATTTGAGCCCAATTGTTTAATAATTAATTCATTTATTTTAATAAATAAATATTTTCAAAAGATATTTTTTTTAGGTCAAAATCAGATTTTATCCAGTAAAACGCGTTTAGGACAATTAATTATTCATGATAAAAGAAAATCCTTAAAACGCGTTTATATCAAAAAACTATCAAAAACAAGGCGGTGCGCTGAACGCAGTTGACTGTGCTGAGCGCAGCTGACTGTGCTGAGTGCACGTGTCCTGCCATGTGGACTTCCACGTAGGCTGCGCCAAGCGCACAGGCTGTGCTAAGCGCACCGGAACAGCCACGTAGACTTCTATTTCATGTAGAGTCCTGCGTCAAGCGCAATTCTCCGCTTGAGACGCGGAATTTCTTTCTTATCTTTTCTAAAAGCGCGTACCACGTGAACACTTTTTATTGGTCATGACGCGTCATGCGCTTGCCACGTTAGCTGCGCCTGACGCAGCCAGCGCGTGAGGCGCAGTGCCGTTTTCCCTAAAAATAGGCCTGATTTCCGAACAGATTAAAAAACGGATTTTTCACATTAACACACTTCGAACTCGACGAATACTTTACGAACCTCTCTACAAACTACAAAACTTCCCTACAAAGTTCATACCTTTCAAACACAAAATACATTCAATCTACATACTTTCATACATTCAGATTTTCAGGCTTCACGATTGCTCGTCCCGAATGTTGTCAATCTCGCAGACCCAAGCCACGGTATAATCCTGAGGGTCCTTAAATAAATTATTTTTATATTGAAGTTACTAACAGTTTTCTTTCATGATGTAGATCTTTAATGTAAAATCGCTATACTGTATATTTTAACCCTTTTTCTATATTTTCTTTTATTTTATTTTATTATTATTCAATGCCTTTGTATATTATATGTCTGTCTGATTATTCTATGCCTATTATATAATTGTCCCTGCTTTATTGCTTTTATTACCCCACAAGTTATTTTTGTTAATCAAAGACCTAAAGAATTGTTTTTAACATTAATCAGATTAATTTGGACAACCTGCTAGATTCCCTGTAATATTGATTGCATAATAACTTATCACTAAAAATTAGTCTTTTTATGTGTTTCTTGAACCAATTTAGACTAAATATTTTTAGGGTGTATAAAACATTATTTGATTATTCTTTGGCATAAAATCAGTAATGAATCGATGTTTAGTAGAGGCTAACTTTGGGCGAATGTGGTTCATTATGATTATATTCGTACCATCACCCCCGAACTCAATCTTTGGTTCATTTAGACCATCTATGGAGTCAATACGGGGATATCTACATTGAATAATTTGTCCCTATGTTTTTCCCATTTCCAATTAGGTTTATGATTCTTCCTAAAAAGAATTGTTGGCGACTTCTTTCAATACAAAACAATTTTCAATAAAACCTTAACAGTGGGGTAGTCAAATTAAATACGCGCTCACACCGCGTAGGTGAAATAAAAACACGCCTACAATTTGGCGACTTCATTGGGGAGGATTTGAATAAAATTAATTTTTTAAATGAGTGGGTGAAACTTGAAAAATACGATTCATTCTTATTTTTATGCCTTAGAATAATATACTGTTTTGCATGTGCATGGCTATTTGCCATCATAAGGACAATCCACCTTGCCTCATTAACACATGTTCTATGTGTGAGGTCACCCCCGGGGGGTTTGCGCTTTGTCCTTCCAAAAAGCTTCCTGAGCGATAGTGTTGGATCTTATTCATAAGCAAACCTACCCAACTATGGCATTGTTCTCTTGTTCCTGACTTGAGACTGGAGTGCGTCTTACACGTGGCCACCTCTTTAAAAAAAGGGGTATGAAGCGTGGGATCAATCTCTTAGTCATAGACCCTTTCAGCCGTAACCTAAACCTGACAAATAGTTTCAAACATAGAACTGGACTATAGGTTGGAACTTTTGCGTCCATGTTATATGACATTTGCGTGTGATTGCAATTCTTGCCTATTATTATCCTGTCAATTTGTCATTATTATGCGTCGTTCCTAAAAATCGCATCTAAACAAAATCATCAATTGGCCAAAATTTCGACTAAATCCCCGAAAAATGTGTTGGGGGAGTAGTGCGCCAAGCACATTAAGTTGCGTCTGGCGCACCACTCCCGCGCCAGACGCACGACTGTGCACCGCGCACAGCAATACTGCATGGCACGCAGTCTATGCATCGCATGCTTTTCCTTGATTTATTCGTCGTAGTGGTCGATCTTATGTTCGGTCCTATGCTCGATCTGTCTGCATTCACGAAATAAAAAATGGTCATCTTAGGATTCCCATCTAGTTCAAAAAACTCAGTCTTTTCATGCAAGGTCGAGTCTGTCCTAAAAAGTGCATCTAAAATGGTAATGTAGAGTTAGAGTGATCATGCATGTCTACCTCTTCCCACCTTCTCCCTGTTGTTCAACTAATCTTCCCTATCAATCTTACCTTACCATATTCAATCAAATTTCAAAATCTTACATTTTTTCAAAATCAATCCTACACTCTCTTCTATTCTACTCTTTTTCAAAAACATTTACAAATCAGAATTATGCACGACATTTACAAAAATATTTTCAAAATCAATCCAGCATCTTTTCCTAACAAAAGATAAAACAAGGGGTTCCTTTCAAAAATGAATTTCGATAATTCTAAGCCCAGTCCAAACACCTTCATTCAATTCAATCTACCAAATTCAATCCAATTCACTTGCATTCATTCTAGGCCCATATGCATTAGAGTCCACTTTGCATTCATTTAGGCCCGTGTGCAATTCAGTCCATACATTCACTAGCATTGAGTCGATCTTAGGCCCATATAACTCTAGTTCATTTCAAAATCTAGGCCCATCTGCATCTTTATGTGAAGTCTAGTCCAAGTCTATCCTTAATCAATTCCAATCTAAGTCTAAATCTAGTCCAATCCAATTCTTAGGTCCATTTAGGCCCAATTCATTCCCTAGGTCTAGTTTGTATTATATGCAAACCCTAGTCAGTCTTCGGACGATAAAGTCAGTCTACGGACTATAAAAGCTCAGTCTTAGGACTATAAAAGCTCAGTCTACGGACTATAAAAGCTCAGTCTTAGGACTATAAAGTCAGTCTACGGACAATAAAAGCCCAGTCTTAGGACTATAAAAGTCAGTCTACGGACTATAAAAGCTCAGTCTTTGGACTATAAAAGTCAGTCTACTGACTATAAAAGCTCAGTCTTCGGACTATAAAGTCAGTCTATGGACTATAAAAGCCCAGTCTTAGGACTATAAAAGCCCAGTCTTACGACTATTAAAGTCAGTCTACGGACTATAAAAGCTCAGTCTTAGGACTATAAAGTCAGTCTACGTACTATAAAAGCTCAGTCTTAGGACTATAAAGTCAGTCTACGGACTATAAAAGGCCAGTCTTAGGACTATAAAGTTTCCCTACATCTAGTCTACATTATATAAGTTCAGTCTTAGGACTATAAAGTTTCCCTAGGTCTAGTTTGCATCATACGTAAACCCTAGTTCAGTCTTCATTTCTCATCTCCATTTCTCCATCCCTCATTTCCATTTCTCATTTCGAAAGCATCATTTCTAAAAATTTACGAGGTCCATTCGATTTCTCTTCAGGACGGATCGTGAGGTTATACCTTGGGAACGCCCGACAGAGAGAATACAAGGTCAACCTACTCCTAGACTCGTTAAACGCATCCTCACATTTTCAGACGAATCCTCCGATTCTTCCGAATCATCATCTGAAATGGGGGACACTAATGAACAGCTCAGTGCCATTATGGCTCAACTCACACTGATGAACTCTCGTCTTAAGGAACAAGACAAAGAGATCAAGGCGCTGAGGGAGAAGCTAACTGAAGAGGACGAGCAAGGCGACACTCCACCACCATTCAAAACCAACACAGATTTGCGGCTTGAAAAACTCGAGCAATTGAACTAGTCAATTCCTGCGCTTGAGGGTCAGGCTCATGGCCATGACATCATTGATCCTGAACTGAGGGACAAACTCCCTAAAAAGGTAACATTGGTGACCTCCCAAAATTCAAGGGGGTCGAAGACCCAGATGACCACTTGAGAGCTTTCTTCGTCTCTATGACTCTCAAGGGCATGAGCAAGGACCTGTTTGCTTATGTCTTTCCTTTGACCTTGGATGCACGTCCATCCAAGTGGTTTAGATGATTGAACAAAGCTAAGCTGGACGATTGGGACGACATCAGAGAAGAGTTCCACAAGCAATACATCTACAATACTCAGCTTCCCATTGGCCTTCGTGAGTTGGAATTAACTAAGCAGAATTCCAACGAAGACTTTGCCACCTTCCTTAACAGATGGAGGGAAAAAGCTGCGCAAATGACTAACAGGCCATCCCAAGAGGATCAAGTCCGATTGGTGATCCGTAACCTGCAGCCCAAGAATGGGGACCATATTAAGTTCCAACCCCTAGAGTCTTTCACGAAGCTCTATAAGGTAGGCCTGCTGATTGAAGAAGAGGTACATGCCAACAAGAACAAGGGTTCTAACAACAACAACTCTTTCAAGAAGAGTAGTAGCAACCCTTCTAACTCTAATGTCAATGCCCTAAATACTGAAAAAGGAGGTTATCAAAAGCCTCAACGAACATTCACTCCATTGGGCATGACTCTAGAAGAAGCCTTCACTAGGCTTCATGCAAGAGGAGCAATACAGCCTATCGGTCCCACTCCGCACCTACACACCGAGAATAGGCACAAGAAGTGGAACCCTAATGCCTATTGTAAGTACCACCGAGGGAATGGACACCCAACATCTACGTGTTGGGCCTTAAGGAATACTCTGCAAGACATGGTTGAAAGTGGCAGACTTTCGATCCCGCCGGCAGCAAAAGTCAATAACAACAGCAACCCCTTGGTAATAATCTCAACAGTGCAGGAGGCTTAGTCATTTAACGCTAGTTTTCTAGGTTGAGTCGGAGAGTTCCTCCCTTAGCTCCTTCATTTCCTTTCTTGTCGAGTCTATGGCATTTAGGTTTTTATTTCTAATAAGCCTTGTTCTATTTAATTCTAATTAATAAAAAAATTTCATTTTCATTGGCCTTCCATCATTTTATTTATGCTTCTAATTCAATGGTGAAACTTTAATCACCTAATGTACCTGACTAATAATAATAAAAGGAGATCAAAAAAAAAAAAGAGAAAAATGAAAAAAGAGGACATACATTGGATCATGAGTTATTCCCCTCTCCCTTCCATTACCTTTCATAAACTATCATATCAATAAACCAAACAATCCCTTCAACATCTAAGCTCCACAAATAGCCTTCAAATGCCCTAAACCAATAACTTGTGCGCAAGCCTTACTACACAAAAAAATATCAATGTCTGGCAAATAAAAAAAAAAAGTGAAGAAATTTAAAGTGCGAAAACAAAGCAAAAGCAAACGAAACGCACATGACAAAAGATTAAAAAATGCAAAAAAGAAAAAGCCAATGGCAAAGAAATATAAAGTCAAGCTATGGGACTTGCACACAAGTTATACCCCTCATTCAAATCCTTCTACCCATCAAAACCATAGCGCATCCAATTAAACCTTCATCAAACCTAAAGCCTTTAACCTTTCAACCTTTCATCAACCCTAACTCCATCTCCAAGGTATGTCAAAGCCCGCTAGGTTGAAAACCCGAAAGGGCGGCCTAGGCAAAAGTTAGGGCACAAAAAAAAATTAATAATAATAAAAAAAATCAGATCTTGAACTACGAATGGTCTGATTCCGCAAGGATACGTTGGAATCCTCATCTCGAGGTCCGACCGCTTCAATAAAATAAAAATGGTCTAATGATTTGACTTTCTACAGTTCAGGAGCATACTCTTTCTAGATCCTGACATAGACGCGAGTCTGCACCTAGCCTCGTTAAAGCCTTTTCCCACCTACATTCATTCATGTCACAAATTTTAACTTTTTTATTTTTCAATCCAAGCTCTCCTTGTCCCCGAAGGACTCTCCGACAATTCCATGGTTTCTGGCGATATTTGACTTTGCCTAATCAACTTCCCAATGAAGAATCCCCAGTGACAACTTTCAACGTTCAAGACTGATCAACTACATTTCAATATCAGATCAAGTACAAGGCTCATAATGCCTAATTCAAGGCAAGCTCACCCAAAGTGGGGGCTTCCTACGTGTGGTGGTTCCTCCAATTCAAATCAAACTCATGAGAATTTGTAATCCGCGGACCTCGTTTACGAACCCCGATTGTTTACTAAAAATGATTTTCGAATATCATTCAATCTATTTCTAATCATTCTGATCATTCTATCATTCTATACATCTTCTAGGCTTGCAAAATCCTGACCTTGCATTGCAGCTTTGTAAAACCCTGACCTTACATTGCATTTCATACATTCTAGTCTTGCATAACCCGGACCGTGCATGACGTGTCACCCTTTAGCTTTGCATAACCTTAATCCTTGCATTGCGTCTCATGCATCCTTAGAGAGTCTAAGTTTGCATTATTGCATCACTATGTGCTTATGTGAGTTGTTTGCACCTATCTGCTAACATCTTTCCCTGCAGGTAATCAGATTGCTTGTAGTTATTGTCCTGCATACTAACTTTGTTTTACAGAGACCGGCGGTTATAGATCAATTTTAAACTGCAGAGCGTTCAGAATCGTTCTCCTGAACCTCAGTCAAAGTGGGGGCTTCCGTATACTTTGACTATCGGTTTCCTGAATCTCAGTCAAAGTGGGGGCTTCTGTAGACACATAATCGTGTCTCCCCATCTAAGAATCCGATGATGAAACATACCGTGGTCTTAATTGGTCCGATCCAAGGGCAGAGCAGTCTGAAAAGCTATTCAAAACTATTTTGAAAAGTGTTAAAGTCCTATTTTAACGCCCAATTAATTATTCATGATAATTAATTGTATTTGAGCCCAATTCTTTGAAAAGCCCAATTAATTGATAATTAATTGATTTATTTTAATAAATAAATATTTTCAAAAGATATTTTTTTTAGGTCAAAATCAGATTTAATCCCGTAAAATCAGATTTCCGGAGTTAAAAGATAAAAGAAAATCTTTAAAACGCGTTTATATCAAAAAACTATAAAAAAACAAGGCGGTGCGCTGAGCGCAGTTGGCTCTGCTGAGCGCAGCTGACTATGCTGAGCGCACGTGTCCTGCCATGTGGACTTCCACGTAGGCTGCGCCAAGCGCACAGGCTGTGCTAAGCGAACCAGAACTGTCACGTAGACTTCTATATTATGTAGAGTCCTGCGTCAAGCACAATTCTCTGCTTGAGACGCAGAATTTCTTTCTTATCTTTTCTAAAAGCGCGTACCACGTGTACACTTTTTATTGGTCATGCCGCGTCATGCGCTTGCCACGTCAGCTGCGCCAGACGCAGCCAGCGCGTGAGGCGCAGTGCCGTTTTCCATATAAATAGGCATGATTTCCGAACAGATTAAAAATTAATTTTTAACATTAACACACTTTGAACTCGACGAATACTTTACGAACCTCTCTACAAACTACAAAACTTCCCAACAAAATTCATACCTTTTAAACACAAAATACATTCAATCTACATACTTTCATACATTCAGATTTTCAGGCTTCACGATTGCTCGTCCGGAAGGTTGTCAATCTCGCAGACCCGAGCCACGGTATAATCCTGAGGGTCCTTAAATAAATTATTTTTATATTGAAGTTACTAACAGTTTTCTTTCATGATGTAGATCTTTAATGTAAAATCGCTATACTATATATTCTAACCCTTTTTCTATACTTTCTTTTATTTTATTTTATTATTATTCAATGCCTTTGTATATTATATACCTGCCTTATAATTCTATGCCTATTATATGATTGTCCCTGCTTTATTGCTTTTATCACCCCACATGTTATTTTTGTTAATCAAAGACCTAAAGAATTATTCTAACATTAATCAGATTAATTTGGACAACCTGCTAGGTTCCCTGTAATTTTGATTGCATAATAACTTGTCACTAAAAATTAGTCTTTTTATGTGCTTCCTGAACCAATTTAGACTAAATATTTTTAGGGTGTATAAAACATTATTTGATTATTCTTTGGCAAAAAATCTGTAATGAATCGATGTTTAGTAGAGGCCAACTTTGGGCGAATTTGGTTCATTATGACTATATTCAAACCCTCACCCCCGAACTCAATCTTTGGTTCATTTAGACCATCTATAGAGTCAGGACGGGGAAATCTACATTGGATAATTTGTCCCTATGTTTTTCCCATATCCAATTAGGTTTATGATTCTTCCAAAAAAGAACTGTTGGCGACTTCTTTCAATACAAAACAATTTTCAATAAAACCTTAACAGTGGGGTAGTCAAATTAAATTCGCGGTCACACCGCGTAGGCGAAATAAAAACACGCCTACAGCAGCTCATCAGATTTTGTGAGATACTGAACTTCTAGGTTATTTTTGGAGTAACCTCCTTAAGTCCTATTTTTTGTGCAAATTGTTTTGTGCAAGTGTTGTTTGTAATGTCTTGCAGGTGATAATTTTTTTTGACACTTGCCATCGGAAGACAATCAAGTCCACTACTTAAGTGTACATCGCGATGGGTTAGTGATGCTCCGTCGGAGTTGTTAGGCCAGTTGCTAATTGCGCTTATCCTAGCAACTAAAGATGACACTTTTGGAGTGTGTTCGAAGACAATCAAGTCCACTACATGAGTGTTCATCGCGATAGGTCAGCGATGATCCATCTGAGTTGTTAGGCTAGTTGCTAATTGTGCTTATCCTAGCAACTAAAGATGACAATTTTTGCAGTGTGTTCGACAATCAAGTACACTACTTGAGTGTTCATCGCGATGGTTCAGCGATGTTCCATCGGAGTTGTTAGGCCAGCTGCTAATTGTGCTTATCCTAGCAAATAAAGATGACACTTTTGGAGTGTGTTCGAAGACAATCAAGTCCACTACTTGAGTGTTCATCGCGATGGGTCAGCGATGATCTATCGGAGTTGTTAGGCCGGTTGCTAATTGTGCTTATCCTAGGAACAAATGATGACACTTTTGGAGTGTGTTCGAAGACAATCAATTCCACTACTTGAGTGTTCATCGCGATGGGTCAACAATGATCCATCGGAAATGTTAGGGCAGCTGCTAATTATGCTTATCCTAGCAACTAAAGATGACACTTTTGGAGTGTGTTCGAAGACAATCATTGGCGACGATCATGTAATCGAGACATTTGCCTTTTTTTGTATGTATTCTCTATTACTCATTCCTTCCTAATATTTTTTTTAGGATGGTGTTCATTAAAGAATTCAATGATGATAAACATTCCTACATTGCTCTTGTTGATCGTGAAAGAGATTATCCCAGATCAGGCACTAATATGGTCATCCGTCGCTCACTGCGTCGCCCTGAGGGCATTCAAACTTTAGTGTGCAAGAATAATTTCCTGAGTGAAATGTCTGTCAAGCTTCCTCTTGGTGCACACAACGCGTCAACTATTTATAAGCTTCATAGCATCTTAAAAGACAAGCCTGCTACTGATGATTGCCTTCCCTTGCTCGGTCGCTCTATTCTTTCTGGCTCTGTGAAATGGGGATCCCAAGTTGTTAGAATCATTGGAGATTCCGCTTTCATTCCTGGGTATTGGGAATGGACTGAAGATGTCTTATTTCATTTTCGCGAAGCTCTTGACTATTGCGGCATTTATAACGCCGTCTACGCTTCACTCAACTCCTATGATAGGGATACTAGCATCCTAAGTGCTTTCTGTGAGAGTTGGTGTCCCACTACCAACACGCTTCATACTGTGGCAGGTGAGCTGTCTATTTCCTTGTGGGACCTCCACTGACTCGGTGGATTGCCCATTGTCACAGAGATTTATGATGAAGCCACCCCTCATCTGAACATCATAAGGGCGCGAGGCGAGGATGGCGACCACCTTATCTCAAAAGCTTACGAACACCTACTTAATGCTTATCATCATCTGAACAAGTAACTTGAATCAAGGAATAGAGTTTCTGCTCAGCAGTGGATACAATTTTAGTATAAGAGAAAAATCACTTATGCAGCACCCGTGAAGAGACACAGATACTCTGATTCTCGCCCGAAGTCTACTCATAATCCCACTGGTGAGCGTAGAGCTCGACCGACTGAATGGACAACAGAAGGATCTGCCATGCTTGATTTTCTTGGTGTCTATGGTGATGTCAAAAGACAGACTACCTATACTGCAGCTTTCTTGGCTTGTTGGTTGTGTGTATTTGTGCTTCCTGAAAGTGAATATAGACTCATTAGGCTCGATACCTTTGAAGTTGCTACTCTGATGGCTCGGGGTACGACTTTTAGTCTTGCTGCACCTGTACTTGCCAGTATCTACAGAGGTTTGAATGCAATTTCCGCATCTTCAAAGCCTGCCTATTCTGGATCTTTCTCCCCGGCGCAATACTTATATAGTTGGCTAGCGTACTACTTCATCCCCACCAGGTCCTTTGATGACCGTATTTTCGGGGGCTCAATGAGCTAAGTGTTTCAAAGAAGTTGATGCTCGACAACTCATCCATGATGGAAGGAAGGCGAAAGTGGGGTGCACCAACTTGAACAAAAACAAAAACAGCTTATATTTTGACGATGTTGAACTTGACGTCTCAAGTTTCAGCTACCTGGTCTTTCTTGGTTCTGCCTATCTAGCCATACGTCAGGGTGATTCTTTTCACGTTGAGCCTTATTCCCCCTATCGATTTAGCAGACAGTTTGGCTTTGTTCAAGTTGTCCCTGGCACGCCTCGTCGCGATGTTGAATCTCGAAGCGTAACTTATTATGAAGCTTTGAGATACTGGAGGTTGTTATTGTTTCAGGGTAGTCAGTCCAGACTTTTCGTCCATGCCTGCTCATTAGACTGGCGTCAAGTGAAGACCTTAGAATTTCGTGATTGGTGGCCCAGGGTGTCTATCAACGACCTAAGGAATAAGGTTGACATGTTGTATTCGAGTGTTGGATCTAATTCATCTAAGCCTAACAGAAGCGAACATCAGCTTGTAGAAAATCCAACTTCAAAGAATAACTCAAATCCTGAAGGTACCTGCGACTACCTTAACAATGGTACCTTACATAGGAGAGGAGGATCTAGATAAGCAATGAGTCCAAATTCCAGCAATGGGAGGAGCGCCAGCGATGCAGAGTCAGATGTGGATTTCAAACATCAACGTCGGGGGAAAATAAAATCTTTTGATTGTGTGCTTGTGGAACATGGGCTGAACTGTGAAAGATTTTTTGATGGAGTGCCTGAGTCATCTCATGCTGTTGCAGATTTCCCCTTGGTAGACCTTTCCTCCCTTACACCAATTTTTTTTTCTTATTACCTTTTTTTTTTGACAAATTTTTATTGCTTTTGATATCTAGGGAGATGACTTCAACCTGGAAATGGATATTATGGATATTCCTGACGACTCAGAACATCCCACAATGGTGCTTCCTTCGAAAGTGACTCCTAGAAGGGAGAAGGAATTGAGATTTACACGGGATTTGGTTTGCAAGAGTGTAGACGGATCTGCTAAGAGTTCCCATCCTATTCACAATTATCAACCCGTTGAGGGAACTACAAGAATGTCAGATATTCACACAAAAGCTGCAAAAGCTCCTGTCATCGAGACACCTGGAGTTCATATCTCTAGTGCCTCAACCTCTATGCTCAAATCTGGGTCCTTGATGAGAAATATCTTTGTTAAGATGATTCAAGACATTGTTATGCAATATTTAGAAACACTGAGAGCAAAGCCCTTTAACGAGGTTGCAAAGAAGCATGAGGAAGCTTTAGTGCTATACGAGGGTATTGAAAATCTTAAAGGAAATCCCAACCCTTTGAAGCGCAAGATAGAATCCTATGTTAGTGCGGTCAAAGATCATCTGGCTTTAGAAGAGGCTGCCTCAAAGTGTCAACGATCTGAACAAGTAAAAGAGAAGATCTTTCTTCAGATAGAGGCGCTTAAAAAGGTTAAGCTTGATTATGATGAGATTGGGACAGAGCGTCTGGTACTTCTAAGAGAGCAATCTTCCAACAAGCTTCAGATCATAGAACTTGAAACTGAATTGGGGAAAGCGCGTGACAAAGCAAACCACTTGACAAATAGCTTGGAGGCCAAGGGGATTACTTTAACATCACTTGCAGCGAAGGTGAAAGATCACAAGAAAGCCTTGAGTGAGCTAGCAGCTACCTCTGTTTTAAATACTGATAAAATCCGCGATCTTGATGAGGGCAAGAGACGGTTATTGGAGCTCCAGTCGTCACTCACTCACATGGAATGCATAGACTTAGATTGATTCCCCTTTTTTTTCCGTGTGTTTCTTTTTATTCTAGTTTTATAGATAGTGTGCACAAACAATTTATGTTTTCTTTTTTTTATTCATATTTGCAATAAGATTGGACACATTCTTTGTCTTATAATATTTAACCGTTCACAGTTTATACTCTTGCGGGCCAGGAGTATTGCAATTTTTTTTGTTTCGCCGTTCACAGTTTATACTCTTGCGGGCCAGGAGTATTGAATTTTTTTTTCGCTTCGCCGTTCACAGTTTATACTCTTGCGGGCCAGGAGTATTGCATTTTTTTTTCGCCGTTCACAGTTTAGACTCTTGTGGGCCAGGAGTATTACAATGATTGCAATATTTTTTTTTGGTGTGGCTGCACTTGAGTATTTTTTTTGTTACCCAAGCTGCCTACGTACTTGCAAAAGAATTACCGAATCACTTTTACAAGATCAAGCCAACGTAGTTCAAGTTTACATATATTTTCTTTCAACATATGCAGTTTATCCTCTTGCTTAGGAGTTGAACAATGCTCTCAATTTTTATGAGTAGTAGCGCTTCAGAAACTTGCCATTGATAGGCCCTATACGTAATCCTTCGGCGTCAATAATTTTATACGCCCCATTAGTGTATACCTCTTTGACAATGTATGGGCCATCCCATTTAGAACTGAATTTACTTCCTGTCTTGCGAGAAATAATGATGGGTCTTTTAATGGCTAGGACCATGTCTCCAACTTGAAAGGAGCGGGGTCGAACTTTCTTATTGAAAGCGCGTGACAAACGAGCTTGGTAGCACTCAGATTTTTGTTGTGCTTGGAGTCTTTTTTCGTCAAGCGCCTCCAACTCAGCAAGTCGGAGTTTATCATTTTCTTCAGAAGTCAAGCCTTCCTGTATGGCAATGCGCAATGATAGAATTTGAAGCTCCAAGGGGAGAACGGCCTCAACGCCATACACCAACGAGTATGGAGTTGATTGTGTTGCTGATTTATATGTCGTCATGTATGCCCATAGAGCTTCCCCTATTCTTTCATGCCAATCACGTTTGGACTTGGCAACCACTTTGCCCAACAAACTACAAAGAGTCTTGTTGAACGCTTCAGCTAGACCGTTTGTTGGTGCATTGTACATTGACGATCTATGTTGGGTGAATTTAAACTTCTCACATAAACATTTCATCAATTTATTGTAAAATGGTGTCCCATTGTCAGTGACAATTCTTCGGGGTACACCATATCTGTAGATGATGTGAGTACGAATAAAGTCAACAACATTTTCCTTCTTGACCTCGCGTAAGGGGATGACCTCTCGCCCATTTAGAAAAATAGTCGATGTTGCCAAAATATATGATTGCCCCCCGAGATGATTTTGGTGTGATTGGGCCGACTACATCAAGTCCCCATGCTTCAAATGGCCGAGATGCGACTGTGGTGTGTAATGGCTATGGAGGTTGATGAATGGAGTTAACATGAACTTGGCAAGCTTCACATTTCTTTGCATAGTCCATGCTATCTTGTACCAGGCTTGGCCAATAGTAACCCATAAATATTAATACGGTCATGCAGTTTTGGACCTGACTGATGAGCGCCATAAACTCCATAGTGAGCTTCCTCCATGGTTTGCTTTGCTTCTTCATCTCCGAGACATCTTAACCAAAGACCATGAAAGGATCGTCGATAAAGAGTCCACTTATAATATATAAATCGTGAGGCTCGACGACGAATCTCTGTCTTATGTTTTGGATCACTTGGCAATTTTTTATGTTCAAAATAATCTATAATTGGTTGACGCCAATCTTCCTTGTCGATTAGATAGACAGAGATTATGTCAAATTCTTCAGCATATTCTTCAACATCATCATCAGGAGCGACAACCCATCGTTTGCAAACGGGTACATGCATGATTTCTTCTGCCCCCAGTGCCAAAGTGGCTGCAAGCCCAGCAAGCGCGTCAGCCATCTTGTTGGCACTCCTTGGAACATGTTCTAACTTGACGGTATCAAGTTTGTCAAGCAATTGTGACGCTTGCCTTTGATAAGCGATTAGATCATTCTTTTTGACTTCGTATTCACCCGACAATTATTTTAGGACCAATTGGGAGTCCCCGTGAATGTCTAAGTCTCTAAGTCCCATTTCAATTGCCATTTGGAGGCCTATTATGAGTGCTTGGTACTCAGCCATATTATTGGAGCACAGTTGAGTTAGCACAAAAGAGTATGACAGTATATGCTTTTCTGGAGAAAGGAAGACAAGTCCAGCTCCTGCACCGTCATGACGAGCGGCGCCGTCAAAGTACATTTTCCAAGGTGGGAGTATTTCAATGAAAAACACATCTTCACCTGGCAGATCGTCAGAAAGCTCCCATTCTACAGGGACTGGGTGGTCTGCGAAAAAGTCTACTATTGCTTGCCCCTTGACAGCCTTTCGCGGGACATATAGCCCACTTTGCAAGTCTGCCAGACAACACGGGTCAGACCTCGAGATGACATGAACCGTATGAGCCTGCATGTAATGCTTTAATTTTTGAATAGTAAAAATCAAAGCAAGGCAAATTTTTTCAATAGGTGAGTAATTCAATTCAGCACCCACCAAAGTTCGGCTCAAGTAGTAAAGAGTTGTCTCCTTATGATCTTATTGTTCTTGAGCGCACATTGCCCCCAGAGATCGCTCCTGTGCTGCGACATAAAGGATGAGTGGTTTCCCTTTTTCTGGTGCCCCCAAGACAGGGGGAGAAGACAAGTACTTCTTTATACTTTCGAAGGCTTTTTTACATGAGTCATCCCATTTGAACGAGGCATCCTTTTTCATGAGATGGCTGAAGGGATGACATCTTCCTGCTAGATTAGAAATAAACCTTCGAATGGAAGCGAGACGCCCATCTAGGCCACGCAACTCCTTGAGGTTCTTAGGTTCAGGCATCTCTTGGATTGCCTTAATCTTTTCTTGGTCAATTTCAATACCCCTGTGTTTGACAATGAAGCCTAGAAACTTTCCTGAGGTGACGCCAAATGCGCACTTGAGGGGGTTCATTTTTAATTGACATTTCCGTAGTCTTTCAAATACTTTTTTGGAGGTCATGCAGATGATTCTCCTTCTTCTTAGACTTTACCACCAAGTCATCTACGTAGCACTCCACAATTTGATGCATCATATCTTCAAAATTTTCTGCATTGCACGCTGATATTTAGCTCCGGAATTTTTCAAGCCGAAAGGCATAACTTTGTAACATAATATCCCTTTAGGGGTACGAAATGCAGTTGCTTCTTGATCTTCAGGAGCCATGTGAATTTTGTTGTATCCAGCGGTACAATCCATGAATGACAAAGCCTCATGACCAGTGGTGGCATCAATCATGATTTCCATTACTGGGAGTGGAAAGTCATCCTTTGGACACGCCTCGTTCAAGTCGCGGAAGTCCACACAAACTCGTAACTGTCCATTTTTCTTTCGTACTGGCAGAATGTTTGCTATCCAAGTAGGATACTTGACTTCGCGAATAAATCTTGCGTCAATGAGCTTGTTTACTTCTGCCTCAATTTCAGGAATTAATTCTAGCCTGAAACGTCTTTGGGATTGCTTCTTTGGACTGACACCTTTTTTGATGGCTAAGCGATGGACAGTAACTTTTGGGTCGAGTCCTGACATCTCCTTATAACTCAATGCAAATACGTCTTTGTAGTAAGAGAGTAACTTGGAATATTTTTGTTCTTCCTGTTGGGTAAGAAAAGCGCTGACGTAGACAGGGCGTGGCTCTTCTTGAGTTCCAAGGTTTAACTCTTTTAACTCGTCAACGGTGGCTTGCCCCCCATCTTCAAGAGTTTTAGGAGCCTCATCTGTTTCCATCTCCTCGTCACTTTCAGGAGCCTCATGCCCTGTGATATGGTTTGAAGAAACAAATTCAACATCTTTTCCTTTTTCTTGACTAGACGAACTCCTTTGGTTTGTTAACTCTATGACACGACCTTTAGCTTTCAAGGGTGCATGTTCGATGATGTCTACCACGTGTGTACGCCTCATGCGAGATGGGATAACACTTTGAGGTGCATCATCGCTTTTGACTTTATTTTTCCCTCTTGTGATGCGACTTAGTACTGACCCTCTTTGTTGTTTATCAATTGAGGTTGATGCACCAAGAAGTTTAAAGACATATGCTTTCTTGTTAGAAAATCGAAGATTTTACAAGGGTGTTTGTGTTTTTGATTTCGCACCTTCATTTATCTCGTGTCCACCAAGTCTATCAAAAACCAATGTATGGTCCTTTACGACAGACGACTGCAGTCGATCAAAGACCGGTATTTTTGGCTGAGGCACACTATCTTCACCTTCATTTTCGTCGACTTCCTCCGCAGTAATATACTGCGAAGAAGAGGTTGTCCCTCTACGCCGTGCGGAAATTTTGATGGGTGTTGAAGTTTCAAATCCCAAGCCTACTTTAGTCGGACGTACCTCAACGCCATACTCTTGCAATTTGTTTTGTGTGTCATTAATTCCATGAGGATCAACCTCAATGACATTCCCCATGGGAGCTGGATTCTCGAAGTCATAACCAGACTTCGCCAAGAGTTTATAAGCATTTGGGTCAAACCTACCCTTGTTAAGCCATTTTCTCCTAGATTGATCAACAGATTCTGAGGTTGGAGGCTTAGCAATTTGATTGTGGTTGCTCTAGGTAAAGGAACAACCACTTCTTGCTTTAGACATTGAAGAGTAGTCTCATCTACTCCTTTTTCTTTCTTTGGCTCTACTTTCATAACCTGACACCCTGCAAAAGGTGACTCCCCTTCCTTATGACGTAATTTAGGAATGTATCGCAAGACCGGAGCCGTTACTGCCTTCTTCATTGCTTAAATGGGTTGAGCAACAACTTATTCTTTTACCTTTTCTTTGCATTTTTGTTGTTGCATCTCAGTGGTGGCTGACTCACTAGAGCTTGAAGACGAGGGAATATCACCATTTTTATTTGTACCCCTTTTCCCTGTTGAAGGAATTCTAGATGACAACATTGCACTTGAGGGTTCCTCATCTTCAATAAACTTAGCATCGGCAAAGTATGAATCTGCCGTGCGAAAGAGTTTGACATCCCCATTTATTTTCTTCTCGGTTCCACGATAAAATTTCAGGCATTGATGGAGGGTCGATGCGACTACCCCATTTTCATGCAACCAAGGTCGTCCAAGCAACATTTTATACGACGTCTTTGTATCTATGACATGGAACAGAGTAGATGGTGTTAACTCTCCCATCACAAGGTCAAGACGTACTATGCCTATGGCACGCTGACTGTTCAAGTTGAATCCTTGGATCATTAGACGACTATCAGAAAGATCTTCCATAGTGATCCCTAAATCAGTCATGGTGGATTTTGGCATGCTTGGCTTGGTGAACCTCCATCCACTAAGATGCGATTCACTCTTTGGCCAAAAATGTAACCAGAGACAAACAAGGGTCGGTTGTGAGGTTTTGAACCCAACAATAAGTCTTCATCAGTGAAGGCTAAGGCAAGAGCCACCTATTGGCTCTCCAGCATCCTTCACTTTGTCATGGTATAATTCAGGGTGCTAAAGTGCAAGAGCCACCTGTCGACACATTTGTTGAGGCAAATGAAAGATCTGCCTCCATCCCATGCGTGTAGGAAGAGCTTCCAAGATAGCCAATATCTTTGGATCTATCTCCGTCCCTGAATGCTGAACAGTTACTTTAACAGAGATTTCATTTTCTTTAACAGTCTCTTGATCCTCCTCCTTTTCTTTTTCTTCTTCATCCTCAACAAATGAGGTAGCATTAACAGTAACCATAGTGAAGTAATCTTCAGGAAAGAATTCTTCTAAGGTTACGGGGGAAAGTGGATCTTGTTCGAGTAAGTCAATTGGCAGCACCTGCAGTTTGGTATGCTTTTTTGACTTTTTCTTTCCTTTCGAGCGTTTTGAGCCCTTTCTTTTTTGATGCTTCTTCTTACGACAAATAAAGTTTGGTTGAGGCTTTGACTGTCGTCTAGGCCTCCTTCTAGTGACCAACGTCGACCCGTCGTCATCCTCTCCATGTTGGTTGTCAGTTGGGATACTGTGCTCAACAGATGGCACATCATCAACTTGGAGAACCGATCGCAGCACATATACAATTACTGGCTCTAAACTCCCAAACTACAGAGTTTGAGCCTCCCAATAAGAATCTAACATCGCGGAGGCGTGATTAGCTTCAACAACTTCATCAAAATCCAGTACAATTTTCCCATCCTTTGCAAGTTACATAATTCTGTCCTTAAGTGTGTATACACTTTTCTATGGGATGACTAATCAACTTGTGATACCGACATTAGTTAGGATCGGATGTCTTACCGACCTCTGCAGGACGCTTAAATTCGGGCAACTCAATGACTTTGTTTTCAAGCAAATCATCCAACATCCCTGATAAATCAGAGTCTGGAAATGGATATTTCTTTGCTTGGAGTTCTTTCAAGGTTGGCCTATTTTTCCTAGGTTCTTGAGAAGATGAACCCATATTCTTTTCAGTGCCAGCCTTGCTAGAGATCTTGATAGGCGAGGAGGTAGTCGTGATTGACATTGACTCCTTAGTCGAACTTTTGGCAGTCTTGTCAGTCTTCTTAAAATCCTTCTTCTCTTTCTTGTATTCTGAAGAAGTGTTGCCTTTGCCTCTATTGTTGGCAATGGTAAGCTCACTGTCATGAGCTCGCGTAGCCAATTCTTGAAAAGTCCTAGGCTTTATACCTTGCAAGATATAAAACAAGTCCCAATCCATTCCTTGAATGCACATCTCAATAGCAGAGACTTCAGTTAGGCGATCTTTACACTCTAGACTCAATGCGCGCCAACGATTGATGTAATCGATGACTAGCTCATCCTTCCACTGGTGAGTCTTAGTCAGTTCAGTCATACTAACAATACGTCGAGTGCTATAGAACCTGTTCAGGAATTCCTCCTCCATTTGATCCCAACTGTCGATGGATTGTGAGGGTAAAGCTGTGTACCAGTCAAAGGCCATGCCTTTAAGAGAACGAGCAAATTGTTTGACCAGGAATTAATCTGTGGTACCAGCATTATTGCATGTTTCCACAAAGTGAGCAATGTGTTGCTTAGGATTTCCTTTCCCATCGAATTGCTGAAACTTGGGGGGTTGATAGCCAAAAGGCATCTACAGCTTATCGATCCTTTTGGTATAAGGCTTCACATAGCGATGACTGCCTTGAGAACTTTCTCCAAGTTGATTTTTGACAGCGTGAACTATCAATAACTCAAGTTGTCGAGCTGTAGGTGGGTGGCGAGTGTCTTCACCACTATCGTCCCCACCCTGTCATGATGCTACATCGGCCTCCTCAAGTTTCTTGTTGAGGGCAGTGATTTGCTCATTTTGGAGTCGGATTTGAGCATCTTTTTCTTCTCCATCATTCATTAATTTTTGGAGTAGGCTATTCATTTCGGCAAGTTGTTCCTCAACTGTCTTAGTTGAGGTCACCATAACAGCAGTAGTGTTTGACTGCGAAGACAACAAGGGTTCCTCTAAGTCGGAAATCTTTAGGGGTGATGAGACAACAAGATCATCCCTTGTTTCATTGTCACTCTCTACATTGAGTGGATCAAAGAGAGGGCTAGTGTGCACGATCAGCCTGTCTGACTTACCAGGTGAGAGTTGCTTCCATATTTGAGAAGCAATAAATGATGGCTCGTGTTTAGCTAAAGTAGTTGAGCCAAACACAGGGGTTTCACGCTCCTTGTGTGAATCAGGCATGATAGATGATTCACTAGTGGAATAAAGTTCATCCGCTGCGGTCAAAACCGGGCTTACAGCTGCGGTTTTTGGCCGCAACGGTTGGACTAGCAGCGGTAGCCAATTTTAGCTGCTGCGGTTCCGGACCGCATCATTTAATCAATTACCGCTGCGGTTTTGACCTAAAACCGCAGCGGTAAATGATTAACTGCTGCGGTTTTGGGTCAAAACCGCAGCGGTTAACCACCCCAAAAACAAAAAAAATTTTTTTTTTTTTTGCATAAAATCAATAATATATATCAATACTCATTTTATTAAGCATATTATGCTCAATTGAAGCACAAGAATCCTTTACAATGTCTACCAATGTTGCTCAACTTAGCATCCCAATAAAGAATCATTTACAATGTCTATCAATGTAGCTCAACTTAGCATCCTAATAAAGAATCCTTTAAAATGTCTATCAATGTAGCTCAACCAACGAGCCAAACGTTCTCCTCAAGCTTGGAGTCTTTGACTGTGTACAAGAGAACAAATATAAATCACTTTCACAGCAAGGGGTGGACTCTGTTCAAATTTCTCCACATATTCAGCAAACAGTTTAATCAGTTAACTCCAATAGAGAACAAACACAAGATCTAGTATGTTCCAACATCTAGTGCCGCAATGGAGACTTCTTCCTATTTGTCACAGGCTTTACAGCATCGGAAACTGATTCGGAAGCAGATCTCTCCTTCAAATACAGCTACTCTGAAGCCCGGACATCGGAAACATATTCTCTACATGTTGATCTCGATACTCTAATATGCAAAGTCAAAAAGCTGCATAGCTGACTTAGGAAACTACCATCTTTTGTACAAGTCAAAAATCTTAACTATAAGATTACGTCGAATAAACAAAATAGATTTTCCAGCTACATCTAAGCCGCCTAAAAAGCAAGCTAACACAAATGTGGTCCAACTCGGAATCATGCTAAAATTGGAAGGGGGGTGTGTAGGGGGAGCGGGGTGTGCGGGGGAGGGGGGTGTAGGGGGCAGCAAGAGGGGGTGTGTAGGGGGGTAGCAAGAGGGGGGTGTGCGGGGGTGTGTAAGGGGGGCAGCAAGAGGGGGTGTGTAGGGGGGTAGCAAGAGGGGGTGTGTAGGGGGGTGTTTAGGGGGGGAGAGGGTGTGTAGGGGGCAGCAAGAGGGGGGTGTGTAGGGGGGGTAGCAAGGGGGAGGGGTGCAAGGGAGATTAAATTAAAAGAGGCACGTATAGTAGCTCAACTGATTCTGGTAGCCTTTTGCTCGAAGTAATTAATTTACAGGTCGTCAATAGAACATCTTCAACGGAAGAAAAAAACAAAGTCAGATAAAAGTACTCCACAAATATCTATTATAACCATGGCATTTCTGAACCTTTCAGCTCCATTGCCATGTCAAATATTCCAAAATTTTAACCAAAAACAGAAATCAATTGGGTTTCAATCTATAGGTTGATGTATATTCAATTTTAGATGGCCACATAGGTGAGGCTTTAATAAAAGATAGACAATCACATAACTGGCCGTCATAAAATCAAATATACGTCAAAGGCAAAAGAATCAAAGAAATAAGAAGAGAAAAAAATGTAGCTACAACCTCTAACTAGGAAGATACTGGATCAAACCTATGTAACATACAAGATAATTTACATGTATTTCTTTGAAAAAAAGGAAACTACAATTCATAGAGGAACCTCCAATGCATACGACAGTAGGTACTCGACACCGGATAACAATCGTAATCTGTCCATAATCTCTCAGCTCTCCTCTATCACGTCAACCGATGGCATACACAAAATCATTTGGTGTTATGCAATTAAACAACAAGACAAAAATGTGAGAGGAGAAGAAATATCAAGTAATGAATGAACAGGTCCCAATTAAGCTACAAGTATGATTCCAGAAAGGAATAAATAAGGCATCACTTATCCACTTCGATTCACGATACATGTATTCCCTAACAAGGCCAAAACTCACAATAAATAAAGTGTGTTTTAGGACATCAAAGTTATTTATTTTAACACTTTTTTGGCTACCTAAATCATACACGCACCTCGCAAAAGTCTGTTAAAAAATTTACAGATCACTTCCTGCTTAAAATACTACCCAGTATTAAAAGCACAATAACCATTGTTCACATTGTTGTAGTCACTCAGAACAAAGCACTCTTAAAGGACGATAAGCTTTTCTGGACCAGTGTCAAAGACACACAACCATTAAAGAAAACAGACAAGCAAAACAACATATCTTTCCCCCACCAGGCCACCAAAAGTCGCACTGTGGTACGCTCCAAGAAGGTTAAAAAAGAAGGGCAAAACCGTTCCTTGACCACCATCACCCCTGCATCAGAATCCTAGACTTCAATACCAGTATATGCAGAACATAACTAAAATGGGATAACACATTGTACCATACAGGACAATTGCTTCAAGTGCCAGAGTATCATGGTATGTATACCTCTATAATGTTTTTCAAGGTTGGCAACTATAGAGAAAAAGGAATTAGGGGGTATTTTAGGACTCATGATTCGTCAATGTAAATATATTGATACCTATATACATAATTAAAACTCAGCATAGTATAAAACCATCCAAAACACATCATTAACAATACAAATTGCAACAAAGCAAGAAAAAAGACCCTTAATTTTAAAAATCAGTGAATATTAGTTAAACTACATCAATCTTCATACAACCCAACAAAATTGGAATTAATATGCTCAAATTCAACAACCCAACATACCCAAATTCTCAATTATCAATCTTTTTAACTCACAATTAACAGAATTTGAACTTAATTCCAAAAATTCCAAAGAACCCTACTTTTCCATTCAACAATTTAGCAATTGCAATTACAAATGAAAAAAACACAAAAATAAAAGAAAGAATGAGAGACTAACAGAGAAACGACCATCTGGGTGGAGGTGAAATTGGTTTTGATGGTGAGCGACGTTTGTCCTTTCTAGATGAACAGCGACGACGAACAGAGAGAAGGCGAGGCGAAGAGATTGCGTGGCTGCGGTGGCTTGAGAGGGTGGAGTTTTCGTGGTTCGTTGTGGCGATGGTGTTCGTAGCTGAGAGAGGGATTACGAGTGAGAGTGGTTGGTGTCGTGGGTTTGAGAGGGTGGTTGGTGTCGTGGGTTTGACTTGGTGTCGTGGGTTTGAGTTGGTGACTTAGTGTCGTGGGTTTGAGAGGGAGGAGGGAGGAGGGAGGAGGGAGGAGCAGATCTGAAGAGGAGAGAGAGGAGGGATTAGGGTTGAGTGAGGAGAGAGAGAGAGAGGAGTGAGGAGTGAAAAGGAAAGGCGGGTTCACTAAAGGGATTTTGGGGGCTGATTAACCACTGCGGTTCACCGAACCGCAACGGTTTTCTGTAAACAGCTGGGGTTTTCTAGGACCCGCAGCGGTTTATGTTCCCAATTTTCCCACCCAAAATTTCAAGGATTTACCGCTACGGTTCTCTTAAGGACCGCAACGGTTGTTTTGTGACATATAGCGTTTTTTCCACTAGTGATTCAGCAGCAGCAGGCTTAGAGAGCTTTCTCTGCCTAGTAGGAACGTTTGCAGTTCGAAGCTTAGCAGCGGCGGCAGCAACAGCAGCCTTTTTCATTCCTCTGGTGCGGAAACCAAGAGTCATGTCATCCATGAAGTCACCCAACGTTACAGATTTTCGTAGGGTGTCGGAAAAGTTTTCAGAAGATTAAGAAATGTTCTTGCTTGAGGCCATTTCTCAGATTTGTTGTTGATGACGAAACAGATATGAGAGGCAGAGATGGTCCCACCGAGCGTGCCAAAATTTGTACACACAAATTTCGAGTCAAAATATATATAAGACAGGAGACAAATTAACAAAGAAATTATATTTTAATAAATTTATTGAGTACAATCTCTGTAAACAGTTTATAATGAAAATAAACTAAGTCCTCTGATTCTGTTCCGTAGCTTGAGAGTGACACGTGTTGATGTCGACGTGGAATTGAGTGTAGACTGACATTTTGTCAACGTCAACCTGAGTTTGAGTGTGGGATGACGTTTTTGTCAACGTCAACCTGAGTTTGAGTTTTGTTTGAGTGTATTCGAATGAGGGCTGACAAAAGCTTGAATCTCAGTCGAATGTGTTTGAGTGTATCTGAACAGTCGGCACTGATTTGATGTGCTTGTTGACTATTTGCAGAGAGAATTCCAAGAGAATTTTTATGAGCTCTTGAGAATATTGATTTTCTGATCCCCTCAACTGAAGGAGATGAGGTCTATTTATAGGGAATGGAGATCCCTTCATGGACTTGGTAGCTAATAGTCTTGGGCCCGTTTATGGCTTGGAAGTCTTTTTAACCTTTGCCATTTGACCATTTTATTTTGACTAGTAATATGGATTGGCCCAAATATTTTACAACCCAAATTATATTTGTTTAATTTGGATATCTTATTTGAGTGGGCTAAATTAATTAAATTGGGCTAATTATATTTATTTTAGTTCAATAATAATTAACTTACTTTAATATAGAACACTAATAAATTTTAAGTGTCTACAAATACCAAAAAAATTATCTCCTCAAAGTACAAATGATCTCAAGCCTATTGGTTTTTTTAACAAGATCTACACATGCATTACAAAGTGCATTATTAAACAGCTTCGCTCGTTTCGTCCTCTTATTATTTCGGACAATCAGCATGCTTTTGTTTCGGGAAGACAGATGAGTGATACTCCCTCCGTCCCAGAATAGTCTGAACACTTTCCTTTTATGTTTGTCCCAAATTAGTTTGAACACTTTCATTTTTGGCATGGTCCCACTATTATTATATTATTTCTTTTACACTCCTTTGGCCCACACTCTACCTTTTATCAATAAAAAGTTACCCAACTTTATCTCTCCTTGATAAGCACGTAATATGTTATATTTTTACTCCATAATTTTAGTCTGATATTTGTCTTTTATATATTATTTATATATATTTACCGACTTTTATTAGTAGTGGGTTATTTATGTTCTTATTATATTTTTATTGAATAAATAGCTTAAATTGTGTTATTTTTGTTATAGGGGCTTTTACTATTTCACATTGGAAGGGGTAGGCACCACAAAAATACAGAGGACGACACGGCGCTACAGAGATATCGAAGGATGTAGTCCGAAAATTCGTCCCGGTTTTCTCTACTCTTTTTTATTCTTTTCTTTGTTTTCATGTCTAATTTAGAGTAGTCTACACTAGTAGGAACATGTAATTGACTATTTGATATATGGGTTTATGAGATTATTATGTTTTTGTTTGTGTTATAAACGATTAGTTTCTTTTGGGTATTTATACAAGGTTTATTATCTGGCTTTTGATTCATGTTTATTGATTTAGTTTGATCACCTAAATTATTTCATGTTTCTATTGTTAGATTGATAGTAACTTTAATTAGGTTGCAGCTTTCTGGTCTAATTATAATTGCTAGAATCTTGTGTAATAATTGAATTCAATTAGTTGCAGCTTACTGGCTAGTTTGGGTTCAGTTGATTGGTGTTTCTAATGCTTTCAAGTTTGATAATTTGATACATGCTTTCATGGTTGGATTAATTTAGCTTGATTAGGATTAAATTTGCGTGCTTTCACGGGATTTAACGAGTAAGAATGATAAAACTAGTAATCTACTTGCTTTCAACGGGTTATATAGTTAACCAATCTATCCTAGGCTAGTCGAATGAGTCAATGATTAAACCCTATCTCAAGAGGAAATTACGTGTCTCCTATTAGCTTCTTTATTATATTTTAAAACCGAATTTATTTCCTGCAATTTATATTTTCATTGTTTTAGTTTAATAGCTTTAGTATAGTTTTAATATCTAAGAACCCTCCAATTTATAAAATAATAGTTATTTATATAATTAAATAATTAGTTTAAGATAATAACGCAGTCTCTGTGGGTTCGACCCTTACTTTCCCTATCTATTTGTTAGAGTTAGTGAGTGATTTATAAATTTAATTTTGTTGCGGAAACGACACGCATCACTCTTCTAACAAAAAATACCCCATCAACTCCTATCACATCTACTTTTTAAATAAAATAACATTTGATAACCACAGTACAACTTATCACCTTAAAATACGTGTCCCAAGAAGTGTTCATATCTTTCTGGGACGAAGGGAGTAACATTATTCTTATTCATGAGCTCTGTCATAAGATCTCTTCGAGGGAGAAAGGTTCTAATGCTCTAGCTGCTTTGAAAATGGACCTTTCGAAGGCTTTAGTTGGAATTTTATTTTCTATGTTCTTAAGGCAAATGGTTTCCCTTGCTCTTGGATTAGATTGATCACTAAGTGTTTGTCTACAGTCTCCTACAAAGTGCTACTTAAGGGGGCTCTTTCTGATATGTTTACCCCCAAAAAGATGTCTTCGACAGGGAGACCCTTTATCTCCTTACTTATTTATAATTGGCATGGATGTGTTTTCGAGAATGCTTTCTCTAGCTCAAGATATTGGTTCTTTCAAAGGCATAACTTTATCAAGACGCAGTCCTACTATTTCTCACCTTTTTCGCTAATGATGTCATGATCTTCTTTAAAGCTACGTCAATAGCAGCTACAAACTTGAAGAATGTTATATGTAAGTTTAGAAGCATCTCAGGGTAAGTGGTGAACAAGTCTAAGTCTTTTATTAAATTTTCTCCTAACATATCCTATTCTAGTCACCTTTAAATTATGAGTATCTTTAGATATCCTGAGGTGGATCACCTTAGTTCTCATTTGGGTGCTCCAATTGATATGGAAGGTTCTAAAATGACTCATTTTACCATTTTTTTAGATAAGATTGCTGCAAGAATCGCTCAATGGAATAGTATTAAACTATCACAAGCCAATAAATTAGTCTTCATAAACACAATTATGGATTCCATGATTTCTCATGTTATTGCTTGCTATGAACTTCCTATGTCCATAGCTTTAAAATTAGATTCTATGATCACAAGGTTTTGGTGGGCTGGCTCCTCTTCATCGGGTATTCATTAGCTTAAGAAGTCTGTGATTCATCTTACAAAGGGCATGGGTGGACTTGGCATTCGTTGTTTTTCAGTTGTCAATAAAGCCCTTATTATGAAAAAAGCTTGGTCCTTATTTGCTAATCCTAACTCTTTGCTTAGCAAAGTTTATAATGCAATTCATCCTACTCTTCTATTATCTGGTGATTCTCAATTAAAATGTCGTACTACTTCTTGGGCCTCTCGATGTTTGATGCATGTGGAGGGTTTATTGTTGAAATGTTGTACCTGGAAAATTGGTAATGGTTATTGATACGCTCAAGTTACACGTAGTATTTACGTAACTTTGGGTGCACTTTCCTAAGGGTTTGATTGTAATTGTTAACATTCGTGTTTTATTTAACTCTTAGCGGAAGTTCGGAGTTTTGCGAGATAATTTGTGTTAACGTCATGTATTCCGAGCTTCCAAGGTGAAGTGCATTTGAGCCGAGCAAAGCCCAAGCATCACCGCAAGTCGAAGCACCGCATGCCTAACAAGCATCGCAAGCATGCCCAGTATCGCAAGCCCAAGCCTCGCCCATCGCAGCAAGCAGCACCCAAGCCAGCCCAGCGCATCATCATCGCACGCCCAGCGCTCGCCCAGCATGCTCGCCCAGCGCTCGAAGTAAGGCTGCCCAGCAGCCCAGCAGCTCACACCTCGCGAGCTAGGTCGCACCTCGCGACCTGCTTGCTCGCACCTCGCGACCTGCTTCGCACGCGGTGCGACCCGCCCTTGCCAACCAAAAGTGCGGTAGGCGAGAACACTCTTCGCACGGTGCGACCTACTTCGCACCTCGCGACCCCCTAGGTCGGTCTAATTGTCTGATTTTTTGAGCTTTAGTATAAATACTAAACTTGATTTTGGACCTAGGGGGGCAGCAGCCACAAGGAGAGGGAGTCTCCAAAACTCCACTCCTCTCTTGTTGTCTTCTCTTTTAGTTTTTATTTTCTAGTTTAGTTTTTGTAGATTTCAATTATGGGATTGGCTTATGCTATGCCAATTGTAGCTTGAACCGTTCTTGAACGAGATTAATATGAAGCTTCAAGCATTATTGTGAGATCTTTCCTCTCTTTCTATTTAGTTCCTTTGATTATGGTTTAATTTCTATGCTTGCTTTCTATGATTTTTGCATGATTATGCTAGGAATGTTACTAGTTTGATTGTGTAATTAATCTAATGCTAGATTTAAGAATAGAATCGGATTGTTTTATTCTTTTATCGATTTGTAGCAAACTAGGGAGTAACTCAGATGCTGATCATCTTGGTTATTTCTTGGGGAAATTGAATCAACTGTTGAATGTTTATCGCTTGTATGACGTTAGCAGGTCTGTTGGTTCTCTGTGTTTATTGCTGCTATTGGATTGAACTTAGACGCGATCGGACTAGGTTATCCTTTAGTTAGGGTTTTATAGTCACGCTGATCGTGCTATTCAACTAAGAATAAGGAGAACACGAGATTAATTCTCGACAATAGATAATTATGGAAATAATTAGAGTGGAGGTTCAAGGATCGCTAATGAATTGAAGTGGATGTTAATCGGATTCAAGATCTTCCCATATTGATTTCTCATATTGTTTATATGCTAGTTAGTCTTAGTTTGTTCGTATAATCTACTTGAAACCCCCCTTTGTAATTATTATTAGGTTTCTCGGCCCTTAGCTTAATCGAGGTTTCGAATCACGCTGAGTACTAAACTCGTCCCTGTTTCCCTGTGGATACAACCCCTACTTCCATTTTACTTCCTTAGTGTAAAAGAGAGTAGGAGAAATTTTATCTTTGGCCGGGTGCGGTGCACAACGACACATCCGCGCGCGCCCAGTTATAAGGTTAGAACTTTTGGTGCTCCGTGGCTTTACAAGAACATCCCTTAGGCTAATTCCTCTCTTACTCTTCGTCAAGCTCAAATGTCCACATTTAACAATCTTATTTGTTCTTCACCGTTCCATCACTGGAAATTCCTCTCATGAGGCAAGTATGTGGTAGGCAGGATGTTGCTTCTATCCTCTCTATGGAAGGACCTATGTTAGACTCTCCCGATATTATGGTTTGGCCTCATCATATATCAGGTTCGTTCACAATGAAAAGTGGTTATGTGTTTCTTAACTCCTTACTCTCTAAGGAGTATTTGGATCAGATGGGTTCGCCTGATATCTTCAAAGTAATTTGGCATCTCAATATTCAGCCAAAATGGAAGTTGTTTTTGTGGAAATTATGTTACAACATTCTTCCTCTTAAAATCGATTTGGCAAAGAAAGGTATTGTTTTACTAGTAGAATTTTTGCTTATTGCTGCGGTGGAATTGCTGCGGTTTAACCCGTATGCAGCAATAAAACACGAAAAAAAGGAAAAATCGGAATTAACCCTGTTGCTGTGGTTGTGGCTGGAAACCGCAGCAATAGGTGTCAACGGGAACTTTTTTCAAATTTCGTTGACTGTTTGACCATATCTATTGCTGCAGTTCCCAGGCACAACCGCAACAATAGATTAAAATATTATTTTTTTAATAATATTTTAATCTATTATTGCGGTTGTTCCTGGGAACCGCAGCAATAGATTTGCCAGATCTAAAAAAAATAAAACGGGATTCTTTTTCCAGTCACTCTTTCTCTCTCGACTCTCGCACTCTCTCACACTCTTTACGGCGAAAAGGTTTAGGTTTCCGGTGAAAAGGTTTCGATTTCCGGCGATAAGGGTTCGGCTTTGACTCTCGCACTCTCCAGATCTGGGTTCGGTTTCCAGCGAAAAGGTTTTGGTTGGTTTTTCGCCCCTTTCCTCCGCTTCATGCTTAGTTGGTTGGTTTTTCGCCCATCTCCTCCGTTCACCGACGTGTTGTTGCCGCCATTTTCGTACTTCACCGCTGGCGCCACCCTCCCCTTGTCATATTAGGTTAGTTTTTCATACTTTTTTTTAATTTTGTAGTTTTCTTAATTAATAGTGCTTTAATGGAAAATTTGGTTTAAATAATAGTTTAAAATACTTAATATAAAGTATATATATGATTAGTTATAAGATTTGAGGATCAAAAACTGATTTTGTGATGATTTTGCTTAAGTTTTTGTATGCCCTAAAACGTTATATGGGATTGTTTTTGCTTAAGTTCTTGTGATGTTTTTGCAATACTTTATTTGAAGTGATATGCAATGCCTTCATATTCATAGACTCACCAATGGGAGGGGAAGGGAAATCTAAGGAACGGTTTGGTACTTGTTGTTTGGTGATGACTTGGAATCGCTTGAATGCGATTGTTGTTTGGTGATGACTTGGAATCGGTTGAATGCGATTGTTTTTATGTACATCATTATGCCTACATACCCGTTCAAGACTTACTCATTAGGAGTAAGTCTTGAATAGTCCCTGTTTTGGGACTGTTCTTAAACGTCAAATCTCACTTAGGACGTGAATGTGTGTTGATTCTTTGATTCTAAGTGAAATACAGTTAGTGATTTCCCTAATTTGTTCTCCGGGTACATATAAGATAAGGAATTATCTTCATCATGTACTTGGAGAACTGAAGGGAAATGCTGTCGAATTTTACTTAGAATCAAAGATGATACACGCATTCACTAGTGGGATTGAACGTTTAAGGATGGGTTAGGTTGGAGTGATAAGGACCCAATGGAAGCATGCATTGAATATTAGCTTGTTGTGTTATATTTATGTGGATTTTTTAATTGATAATAATTTTTTATGTATGTATGGGGGTTTTTAGAAATGGATCGAAGTTGGATGAATGGAAAGCGGAATACGTTGGAGTTCGTACAAGGTGTGAATGAGTTTTGTAAACGTGCTATAGAGCATCAATAACTTACTTGCGGTGATGAGATTTATTGTCCATGTGTTGATTGCTACAATGTGAATAAGATTTATGATATTAGGACTATAAGGGATGATATTATTCGTCGTGGATTTAGGGCTGAGTATTATATTTGGTTATGGCATGGTGAGAAGGGAAAATATACTCAGGATAGGGTTAAGGGGATGAGCACAATATTTGGTAAGGGGGTTAAACCTTCGGAAGACGATGGTGTCATTTGGAAAAAAGAGTCTATATTCTAGAGACTTTCTTATTGGAAAGACTTACCAGTTAGACATTGTCCCGACGTAATGCATATTGAATAAAATATTTGTGATGCAATTATCGGTACTCTATTGAATATGCCGGGGAAGACTATGGATGGTCTGAAGGTTCGTAGAGATATGGAGAAATTGAAGATTCGGCCTAATTTGTGGCCAAAGGTTAAGGAAAAAGCTAAGAAAGGAAAGGGAACAACAACGTATTTGCCTACAGCTTATTATACATTGTCTAGGCAAGAGAAATGGTTGTTCTGTGAGTGTTTACACAAGTAGAATATTTGCTTATTGTTGCGGTCATTAAGTGGCCTATTGCGGCGGTTTTGGTCGCGCAGCAATTAAGGGCGCAACAATAGGTAATTAACCTATTGCTGCTGTTTTTTACCGCAGCAATATGCCAACTTATTGCTGCGGTTTCTTCCAAAAACCGCAACAATATGTCTTTTTTAATATTAAAAAAGTGCACCTATTGCTGCAGTTTTGGGCTAAAACCGCAGCAATAGGTGCAATTTTTTTAGAAATTTTTTTTTTTTAAAATTAAAATCTTCATACTATTTTCAATTTTAAAATGCAATAAGAACTTAAAATAACTAAAACCCACTGGTACAACACATTGAATCCATGTATTGAGTATAAAATCATAAACAATGATAATAAAATAAAAGAAATGAGGAAATGAAACTAACTAAAGATCAAATTGAAACTAATAACAAAAAAAATTTCAAAAATTAAATAAAAAAAAAGTTACAGGAACTCTAACCTAATTCATTCAAAAAAAAAGTTAAAAAAAAAATACAAATCCTAAACAGATCTAAACTAAAAATAAAAAAAATAAGAAAATAAAAACATACAGAAGAACTGGACTGGAGTAACGACGAGGTTCGAGCGAAGAATCGTCTTCGTCTGGTCGAGCGAAGAAAGGCCGACGAAGGAAAAAGAGGACGGTGATGATGATGTGAATCTGCCGACAATGATGATGACGAGAATCGGCCGACGATGACGAGGACGGTGCTGTGAAGTGTAAATGAGAACCAGAAATCGATGGTGATGAAGAGAACGATGGTGATGAAGGAGAGAACGACGGTGATGAAGGATGTATGTTTGAGGACGACGATTGACGACGATTTAATCTGCCAAGAGAGAGAGTGTTGATAGAGACCAATGTGAAATCTGCCATGAGAGTTGAAGGAGACCAAGGATTCAATCTGCCGACGAAGATGAGGCAGTTGAATGAAGTTACACGAGAGAGAGGGAGGAGTAGGAGTGAGATATGCCATGAGAGAGAGGGAGGAGTGAGGTTGAGGGATGGAGATATGCCCTGAGAGAGTGGGAGAAGTGAGAGTGGGAGGCGCGGATGTTTATGTTAGAGTTAGGGTTTTGTATCCTACAAAGGGTGCGAGTCATATGTTGACATAATATTGGGCCTCTTTATTGTTGCGGTTTCTTTAAAAAACCGCAGCAATAGATCTGGTCAAATCGGTCAAATAAATTTGAAAATCTCTCGTTGACATTTATTGCTGCGGTTTCAACCTAAAACCGCAGCAATAGGTTTATTTTCGATTTTTACTTTTTTTTTTACGTGGCTTATTGTTGCGTATGGGTAAAACTGCAGCAATTCAGCCGCAGTAATAAGCAATTATTCTACTAGTGTTATACGGTATTAAGGTTCCCACTGGATACTCATCTAACATGAGAAGAATTGTTTATATGTCTGATATGAAATTAATTGGGTTGAAGTCCCTTGACAGTCATGTAATGGTGCAAGTGTTTTTGCTGATTGCAATACGCGAGATTCTTCTGAAACATGTCAGGCTTGCCATCACGAGGTTGTGTTCATTTTTCAATACCATATGCAACAAGGTACCTGAACCTGATAAGTTGGATAGTTTGCAAAATGAGGTGGTGATCACACTTTGTCAATTTGAGATGTATTTTCCACCTTCTTTTTTTGACATTATGGTTCACTTAGTCCTTCATTTGGTAAGGGAGATTAAACTGTGTGGCCCTGTGTGTTTTAAGATGGGAATACCCTTTTGAGAGACATATGGGTTCTTTGAAAAAGAAAGTGAGGAATTATTCAAGTAACAATTGTCGAAGAGGTTGGAGGATATTGTGCTTTTCATTTTGCTAAGGCTGTGACGATAGGTCTTCCAAAGTCCAGACACGAGGGTAGGTTGGAAGGCAAGGGTGGGGTCGGAATGCGAATTATTTCGCCTTCATTGAGTGAGTTGAATAAAGCTCATCTTTTCGTGTTGCACCATGTTACTGAAGTTCATCCATACTTAGATAGACATATGCGTGAATTGCGCCACAAAACCCGTCAAAAGGGGAGAGGGCGTTGATGAATGAGCATAACAAGTCTTTCATTGATTGGTTCCACAATGAAGTAATTGGTGACTTGTCTGCAAACAACCATCATGTACCTGATACAATTAAGTGGTTGGCATACGGTCCACGTGACAGTTTTAAATCATATGAGGGGTATGATATCAATGGATACACCTTTTACACTGAATGTCAGGAGAAGAAATCAAAGGTGGTATATCACTAGAGGAAAAAAGCCCAAGGGCTGCGGTCAAAAAGGGCCCAAGGGCTGCGTTTTTCGACCGCAACCATTGGACTAGCAGCCCTTAGCGCGTTAAGGGCTGCGGTCAAGGCAAAAACCGCAGCCCTTGGTGGGTTAAGGGCTACGGTTAAGGGCCTAAACCGCAGCCCTTGGTGGGTTAAGGGCTGCGGTTTTTGCCCGAACCGCAGCCCTTGTGACCCAAAAAAAAAAAACCAATTTTTTTTTTTTTTGCATTTTTTTTGTCCTAAATGTTCCCAAACAGTTATATATATATATAAGTATTATTTTTCATTACAAATTATGTTTCGTACACAAATATAGAGAAAATAATAACTGAATTACACAAAGAACTTCTCTAGAGATGACAAATGAAACCAAAATTTCCGAATCAACCGGGAAGTTGGAGCTACCAGCTGCCATGGGTATGCTCTATGTATTCCATATCAGTATCACTTCAGCATGAGACATCCAGATCAGTATGTAACTGAGATGTCAAATTTCAAAGAAACTGAAAGAATGTTGCTCTTCTATGATTAGAAATCAAACTAATTCTATCTTTAGTACGCCAAAAAAAAACAGTGAAACTCTAGTGCTCAGATATAAGAAATGTAAGATAGACCAAAACAACTAGCTCAAATAAAGAAATGTCCAATCATCTCAGAGGAACACATAATAGTACAATATTAGGCCAACACACGATTATACATGTCAAGCCCCAGCCCTCGAGCTAAACTCTATAAGCAGTTTAACAGCCTCCACCAAGGTAATAAAGGAGAATTGGAGACGTGAAAGTCAGAAAAAACATCATCTCCAGCAAGGCTTGACATCTCCAGTGAGGGTCGGGGGTTTTCGGGGGGGGGGGCTGGGGTTTCGTGGGGAGTGCAAAGGGGGAGGGCGGGCAGGGGCCGGTCGGGGTGCGGCAAGCAGGGGGCGGTCGGGGGAGTGCCGCAGGAGAGGGGGTCGGTCGGTGGGGAGTGCAGCAGGGAGGGGGGCGGGTCAAGGGGAGTGCAGCAGGGAGGGGGCCTGGTCGTGGGGGAGCAGCAGGGGGGATGGTCGGGGGAGTGCAAAGAGGAGGGTTGGGTCCGGGGCGGTCGGTCGGGGAGTGCGGCGGGGAGGGGCAGGTTAGGGGGAGTGCGACAGGAGGGGGCGGTCAGGGGGGAGTGCGGCGGGGGAGGGGGCCGGAGTGGGGAGAAGAGGGCGGGGAGGCGGGGAAGTGCGACGGGGAGGGGGCGGGTCGTGGGGAGTGCAGCGGGGAGGGGGCTGGTCGTGGGGAGTGCGGCGGGGAGGTGGGGCCGGTCGTGGGGAGTGCAACAGGGGGGGGGGATGGTCGTGGGGAGTGCAGCAGGGAGGGGTGGGTCGGGTCGGGGGCCGGTCGGGGGAGTCAGCGGGAGGGGGGCGGGTCAGGGGGTGCAGCGGGGAGGGGGCAGGGGAAGGGGGGCCGGGTCGGGGAGTGCGGCAAGAGGGAGGGGCGGGTCGTGGGGAGTGCAAGCATGGAGGGAGGGTCGTGGGGGAGTGCGGCGCAGGGGAGGGAGTGGGGCATGCGGGGGGGAGCAGCGGAGGGGGGGCCGGGCAGGGGGGGGAGTGCGGAGTGGGAGGGCCGCGGGGAGTGCGAGCGGGGAGGGCGGGGGGAGTGCTGGGAGGAGGAGGCGGGGAGTGCGGCAGGAGGGGGCGAAGTGGGGAGGCAAGCAGGGAGGGGGCCGGTCGGGGAGAGTGTAAAGGGAGGGGGCCGGTCGTGGGGGGTGCCGGAGCAGGGAGGGCGGTCGGGGGAGTGCGGCGCAGGGAGGGGGAGCGGGGGAGTGCGAGCGGGGGGGGGTTGGGGGGAGTGCGGCAGGGAGTGGGGCGGCATGTGGGAGGGCCAGGAGGGAGGGCGCGGTGGGGAGTGCAGCGAGGGACGGGGGCAAGGGGGGGGCAAGCAGGGAGGGGGGGTCGGTCGTGGGGGAGGCCGGGCAAGGGAGGGGGTCGGTCAGGGGAGTGCAAGCAGGGAGGGTAGGCAGGGGTTGGTCGGGGGTGCAGTAGGGAGGGGGCGGTCGTGGTGGAGTGCGGGAGGGGGGGGCCGGTCGGGGAGTACAACAGGGAGGGGGCCGGTCGGGGAGTGCAAGAAAGTGGTGGGGCTGGTCTGGGGAGTGCAATGGAGGGGGGGGTCGGGGGGAGTGCATCAGGGGGGAGGGTCGGGTCGGGGCGGAGTGCAGCGGGGAGGGGGGTTGGTCGGGGGAGTGCAGCGGGGAGGGGCGCGGGGGCCGGGGACGGGGGGAGGTCCATCCGCATTTATGTGCTTTGCCGATGCTCAGACCCGTCTGCATTTATCACAAGGAAATACTAAATACTACTATATCAGAAAAGAAATTCCTTCACTTATCTAAGCAAATTCATATGAATGCAGGAAACCACGTTACCACAATAAACAAAGAACAAAAAAAAGGGGAGGTCCTTCCCTACAAGATACAAGAATTTCTATTCCATACACTATATACTACACACAATTAACCAGTCATTAGTTCCTTTTTTGTGACACTTAAGCTCATTGTGGTCTTTAGATCACAGGAAATCTACAGCAGCTAATAAGAACGCAAAATATTAAAAACACCAATAACAATCACCCAGACCGAGATCAATATATCCCGAAAATTCAGATTGATCATACCAATAGCAATCTACAAGCATTGGGGTGATGAAGAAGTTGTACAGTGCTTACAATCGATTCAAGAATACAACTAGCCACTTACGCATTACATACTAATCAAGCATCCAATCAATAAATCACGAAAATTCAGATTGATCATACCATTAATACCGTCCATTGCAGTCTTAACAACCGGCGGAGCTGCCACATCATAAACTTCCTCCGTCGTCGCATTCGGTCCGAAAACTTAACTGTCATTACCAAATTCAATCATAAAAACCACTCATTACAACAATTAAAATCGCAATTCATCAAGTACATTAAATAATCTAAACTCTTAACCTAAAATCACAAAAAGATAAAATTACCAAATGCATAAGCAATTGCTTGGGACTAAACTCGCTTCGAACCGCCTTATCACCATCCCGGATACCACGAAACATCCTGGATACCACGAAACATCATCTCCTCTACGATACTCTCTCTCACTAAAAATCAAACCACCAAAAGTAATCAAATTAAACAAAGATCTAATTCACTAAAATCAATTCAGATCTAATAATCAAATCAAATCAATCAATTAATGCTAAAAAAATTCACCTCATAGGACGAAATCTAACGGTGACAGAAATACTATCAGCGGTTGATCTAGGAGGATCGAACGGCTCAGGAAGCAACTCATCGATTCAACGGCAGCGTCAGTCAAGTCAGCGTGGTGGAGCTTCACCTTCGCTGCCGCCTGCTGGTGGAGTTTCACCTTGCGAACATCCAACCCTTGCGAACCCAAAAACCTCGCGAGCCCTCCCCAGCCAACCACCAACGGTTGCGAACGGAAAAGATGGGAGGATGGGTTAATGGTAGGAGAGAGAGAGCAACGGGGAGAGAAGGGTTTGGGGGGCTTTCGGGTGTGAGCGTGAGAGGAAAAGAGGAGAGAGAGAGCAACGGGGAGAGAAGGGTTTGGGGGGGAGTGTGAGAGGAAAAGAGAAGAGAGAGAGGGGTTATTAGGCTGAAAGAAGTGGGTGAATCCTAATACGCGGGTTATTAGGCTGAAAGAAAAAGGCTGCGGTTATCCCATAAACCGCAGCCCTTCATACTAAAGGGGTGCGGTTAGCCCTAAAACCGCAGCCCCTTTTAGTCCGAAGGGTCTGCGATTTTGGGATAACCGCAGACCCTTCACTATTAAGGGGCTGCGTTTGCAAAAACCGCGACTCTTGCACCGCAGCCCTTGCGTTTTTTTCCACTAGTGTATAATTATGGGGTTTCTATGGTTGAATCATCTAGGGAGTAGTGAGTGCAAAGGATAAAACTCCTATTGATGCTACACAATCATATTATGGGATCATTCGGGAAATATAGGAGCTCGACTATTCTGACTTCACTCTGCCTCTTTTCAATGCAAGTGGGCGGACAATAGACGTGGTTTGCGAAGGGATGATTGCGGTTTTACTCTAGTCGATATGAGTCGTCTGCGTGACACAGAAGAACCTTTTATCCTCGCACCACAAGCAAAACAAGTGTTTTATGTATCTGATCCTGTAAGCAATCAATGGTTCATTGTTGTTAATGGTAAAAGACGAATTTTAGGAGTCGGTGATGTTGACGACGAAGAAGAATATGATAAGTTTGATGATACCCACCCTTTCTCAATCCCAAATGATGATATGATGGATGTGCCTGCAACTGAAAATAGTTACATGTGCATGGATGACCAAGAAGGAATAACGGTTATCGAGCAACCTATTGACAAAAATTAAAGGTAAAAAAGGTTCTATATGAGAAATTTGAATTATAAATTGATTAGTTTTTAATAGATTAAGTTACAATAATGTGTTGAGACATGTTTATATATATTGTTTTAAATTTTGTTAACACTTTTTGTTGTTTCTATATATATGCTACAGATATGGCTAGTGACGGTTCAAGTGATCAGTCATCGGATTCCGATGCACCATTTATCCCAGAAAAGGAGGCTGACCAGGGGGAGGACAATGACGGTGCTGCATATGCATTTGATGCTTGGTTGGAAACATGGGAAGAAGAAGCTGATAGGAATGCTTTACTTGGCATTGAGGTGACATCTCATCCACGTCAGCCACCCCCCTCAGGTTCGCGCTTAGTTGATTATTGTGAATATTGAATATGTAATTTATTTGTTCGTTCTCTAATTTAGTTTCCTTATTTTGATTCTTAGATCGTCGTCAGACCAGTGTAGATTATGGTGCACAAGGGAGGGGGAAGAAGTCAGGTGGGAAGACAAAGGCATCTAGCAAGAGTAAAAGAGGTCCGACGATGAGTCTCCACAACACAACAGATGTGTACTTACAGTTTGATGAGTTGGGGAGACCAACAAGTAATTATTGATTGTAAGATAGTTATAATTCATCATGCTTACAATTTAATGTTTGGATTTCTAATTATTTGTTCAATCAGGTCCGTGGCGATCCAAGTATGGTATTTGGACCGGTCTTTCTATACGCAGGCTTAACATCAATTGGAAATGGAGAAACATTTCTCCTGCCCTGTTGGATTTGATGTGGTTAGACACTGTGGTAAGATACGCTGATGATTTTTGTAATTATACCATTTACAATTTTGGGATTTATTTTACTAATGATGACCTAACGTGCTTATTTATTTGTTTATGATGGAAAATAGAATATGTTTCACCTTCCGGACGAGGTAAGATTGAAGAAAAACTACTTGTCTGCTGTGAACACTAGATGGAGGGATTTTAAGGGCAAATTGGTATCTGGTTGGATCACAATGACCAGAGTCAGATCAAAGAAAGAGAAGTAAGGTGATACTCCTCCAGATGTATACAAGCACATCAAGATGGAGGATTATTGGCTTACCTTCAAAGACTCTATGATGTCAGATGAGGCTGTAGTAAGTTCATAATCTAATTAACTTGGTTTTATTAATTTAAATTATATTCTACTAACTTGATGTGTTTGTTTGTTTTTTGGAGAAAAAGGCGACCGAGAGAGCAAAAAAGAACACACATCATCACCACTTAGGTCAAAAGAACTATGGGGATGCTAGAGAGTTGTGGAAGAAGGAGAACTTTTGTCCACCTAGTTTTGATTCTGGATCGTCATATAGTACACCTTCCTCCTCGGTGTCCTCTCATATTAACCGGGGTGATGACTGGTGGTGCACGATGCATAAGAAAGATCCTGTCACTAAACAACGGTTTATACTAGTTGAGGAAACAAAGATTGCAGCTGACAAATACGTATGTATATCACTATAACCTTTACTTTGACACATGAATATGTTTTATCTTTATTAACTACATTATAATTTGTAACTTGCTTTTTGTGCAGTTGGAGTACAAGGAGAAGCAAGCTAAGGGTGAGTTCACTCCGGTACGTAACAAAAGACGCCCTTTTTATGGCTCTTGGAGAGAAGCCAGATCATTCGGGGCGTTGTTATGGTTTTAGAGGCATCAATGTTGGCTATAGGGCGGCTTTTGGTGTTCCACCTCCTAGGAACCATTGGAGCTCGAGTCAGAAATTTGTGCCCACCCCGGAACAAGAGGAAACATTCATGCAGAAAATGTCTGAAAGGTGGAGAAATGACATTGCCTCGTATATGTAGAATATGGCTTGTATTTGATAGACCCAACTAGTGGAGAGACTTGTCTCGTGGCAGATGCACATTCTTATGGTTTTGATGAGAACACTACAGTTTATGGGTCTAGAATGATCACCTTCGAGTGAAAGTTCATCGTTATATAGAGAAGTATGGTCATTTGCCAGTACATGTCCCTGTCCCCACATATGAAATCGTCAATGCAACTAGTGCTTCGGGTACGTGGGTGCAATGGCATAATCTTATGCGAGTTCTCAAAATTAATTATTAGGTTACACTGACACCTAAAAAACAAAAGGGGATTGCGGGTGAGGCTGTTAGATGTCCTAGCCAGCAGCTTTCAGCCGGTTCGACTACTCGTTATAGTCCAGTTGTCGATGATGCCTCATTCTTGGAATCCCTCACTGAAGACTGTAGGGAGTTAGCAGATACGCTTGCCGTTGCCATCACTGACGATGATACCATTGGTGTTACCTTGCCGAGCTCCTTCTTCCATTATCCAGCAGATTCCACCGCTTTTCTAACCAACACTAGAGGAAAAAAGCCCAAGGGCTGCGGTTAAAAGGGGCTCAAGGGCTGCGTTTTTTGACCGCAGCAATTGGACTAGCAGCCCTTGGCATTTAGGAAGGGCTGCGGTTTTTAACCGCAGCCTTTAACGCGTTAAGGGCTGCGGTTTTTGTCCGAACCGCAGCCCTTGTGACCCAAAAAAATTTTTTTTTTTTTTTGCATTTTTTTATCCTAAATGTTCCCAAACAGTTATATATATATATTAGTATCAGAAATTATGTTTTTTTACACAAATATAGAGAAAACAATAATTGAATTACATTAGTTTGAGGCTGCCCTCGAGTGTTCGAATTGCAATATATGAGGAGGATAACAAACACAAACTAGCATTACAACAACTCCACCAAGACTAGCATCCGGATCCCTCGAAAGCAACTTCTCTGGAGATGATAGAACCTGGCAAATAAAACTAAAATCGCTATAATTTGGAGGTGAACCCGGGGGGTGTAGCTGGGGGCGAGGGGGTCTTGGGGTGGGGGTCTTCTTGGGCAGTGGGGGCCGAGGTGGGGTCTGCTTGGGCGGTGGGGGCCGGGGTGTAGCAAGGGGGGGGTGCAAAGGCGGCGGGTGGTCTTGGGGGGGTGGGGGTTTAGGCTGGGGCGAGCAGGGGGAGCGAGTCTTGGGTGTTCTTGGGCGCGTGGGGGGCTGGGGTGTAGCAGGGGGCGGCGGGTGCGGGGCGATGATAGGTGTCAATTGGGGTGGTGGTGTAGCAAGGGGGGCAGCAGGGGGGCAGTGCTTAAAACGATGACTAAATGCTAGAACTTTGGCTTAAAACGAATAGCGTGAGTGTTGTAGCATGAAACTTTTGATACACAAAAAGTACACAGAGAAAAAGAATAGACTAAAGGTCATGATGTCAATTTAACAATATCAGATAATAATTGTAATACTTTGGTATTCAACAAGTAAAGTGTAGCTAAAACAACAAATTCATTTCAATGTATGTCTAATAGAACTTATAAATATTCAACCTATAAAGTAATAGGTAAAAGAAGAAAAAAATCATGACGATTACTGAAGAATGATGGAGAAATGTAATGTGTAAAAAATATATCAATATGTAGCTAATCTTTTTTTCTTGAAAGCTAATTTTTGAGCACAGATTCAAGGAATTACAATTTACAAGTCAGCAACACTAAAGACCCAGTATAAAGGATCACATCGTCAGATGAAGGCAAGAAGCTTACAATCCCTGGAGACAAGACTAAGATATAATTACAGAAACAAGAAAAATACATACCTAGGATACATGAAGCTAGTTTGATCCTGGCCACAAAGATATTCCTAAAGCATCTGGGGATGGTACTCTAGCATCTGTTTACTTCACGGATAATTATTTATAGTGGTTACTATCAGGTCAAACCAACCACTAATATTATATTTCAAACATACCCAATTTTCGAGCCATACCTCTATATAAATTAGCTCTCTAATATCATCTTTTGCCAGTTTCCTACGTTAGAATTCAAATTCCAGTTTTGAGATGGGTGAGCTGCTACAAGGCTCACGATCCGCGTTCGATAATCCATAGGAGTATGGATCAGTTAATGTCTAATAAACACAAACGACAAACAGTTCCCACAAATCAACAAACTAGTCAATCACATTTCCTGACTATGAAATGCTTATCGAGAAGTCGAACAAATGGGTCAGATAGGATTCAGATCCGGTAAACTTCAAGTTCAGGTTATTTACTCTTTGGGTCAATTGTTTTGGGTTGTCAAATACATGCACATGACCCAGATATTTCGCATTCAGATTAGCAAAGCTACTCCTAACTAAATTACGAATTACAGTATTTGGACAGTAGAATCTGTCCCATACACATGACATAATTCTACAATAGTATAGAGTTTTAGATAGATGATCAAGCACTTAATGTCTAAAAAAACAACCACTTAATCATGGATCAAATAATTAAAGCCCTAAAACAATCACTTAGATGCATATTCGGCCAAGAAATCCCACAAATATCAATAACTAACTAAATTCACCAACTTTAAGCATGAAGCAAGCAATAATGGCCAAAAATAATTGAACAAAACCAGCACCATGATCCCAAAATGGGCTACAATGCCCATACTAATTCCTCGAACAATCATGTTCAACTAAGGGGGATAAGGAGATAAATAAGGTTCATCCTCGAACAATCAACTTCGGATAATAGGATTCTAATTTCTAAAACATAACTCAATAAAAAGCAAAAATAAAAAGAGTGAGAATAAGACATACCTTTTCTCATACTCCAAATATACATTACAAGTTAATATGTAACGCCGAACAACGCCTACATCGTAACCAACCCCAATATTCAATCACTACAGAAAGCACATATTCAATTAATTATGTTAATATTCAATCACTTAATCATAGATATACACACTAATCATGTTAATATTGAACACTAAAACATATATACTACCCTAATTTAAAATCACTACTTCTAGATTTCGAAACCCAAAAGGTTAACAAAGGAACACAATTCCCCCAATTAATTAAGTTAACCAATTTTCACAAAGGAACACAATGCCCCCAGCACCATCATCATCACTCTCATCATCTATATCTACATTAACAACATAGATAAAACCATGGCATTAGTTACTAGCCAACAGAAGAACTACACCAAATCAACCTCACATCCATCTAATGATCAAAACATACCCTTTCGCAAACAAACGAAGCATAGAATCAACCAACAAGAACCACAGTAAATAATACAACATAAACATCGATCTCAAAAAGATTCAAACCTTCAACAGCAGCAGCTGAAGATGTACTAGCCCTCACCGCAGGCCTCCTGCGCATACGACGAGCCCCAGTAGCACGAACCACATTCTTCCTCTGAGAAGTCTGAAATATTACACCATCAGATTTTAACAATAACATAATAATATAGGATTTTAACATAATAACATAATAATATAGGATTTTAACATAATAACAGAATAAGAACCCGAGGCTCTTCATCAGGTGTTTCAGCAACTCTTGAATCGTGACGACGTTACCATAAAATTAATGGAACTAGAGCAAACATAAGCAGCAGTGAAATTACAGCAACCAAAGTATCATCCATCTTCAAATTCTAATTACTACCAATCAAAAAATATTTGAATTACCCCATCAACTAAAAATTAACTTTGGGCTGAAATTTGCAGATTAAAATTGTAGCTAATGCAACACGAATATTTTATGCTAAAGTACATAGTTTAGATCTTATCACTTACCATATATAGTACAATTAGTCCTAAACAAACCTTATTAAAAACAATGAATTCCTTCAATTTCTTTCCTTGAAAAGTAACTTGAATTGATGCTGGAAATCGAACTTTGTAGATAGAAAAGAAAACTAGAATGAAATCTGTAATATGTAATCGGTAGAGAGATATAGGAATTTCCAGAATTTAATCAATGAAAACTTATTAACAACAATAACATCACTAATTCAATAATAACAACAACAACTTCATCAACACTAACTAATCATCAACAAGAACATTAAAGCGATATGACAACAATAACAATCAAGAACAACCATCAATTCCCAATTCAATATAGCCTTAATTGAATAAGGAAACATAATGAAGAAGGATGGCACCTGATAATAGGATGAAACTGAGGGACAGCACCGCCAACAGTGGCGGTGGTAGCAACGCAGGGCAACAACAACAGCGGCGCACGAAGCAATACCGACAGAGGAGCCGCGTCGAACAATAATTCATGCAAAAATCCACCCAAAAACAAGTTATTTTAAGTAACTAAATTTACATATGAATTTATCAAAAACTACCCAAAAAATGGCGTTACTGGAGAGGTGGGCAGCACTGCGGCAGTGAAGGAGAGGAGTCGTTGGTGGTGACGGAGAAGCAACGGTTGTTGGCGGATTGTGACAGAGTGAGGGAGAGAGACCTGATTTCCCATCAAATTAACCCTTAAAACAACCTTGGTCTGCAATTTATCGGCAACAGAGACGGAAATTTCGGTCCTTTGAACGGAATTAAGGAGAGGAATGATGAGTTAACACCACCCAGTGGAAGGAGGAGGCAGTGTGGTGACTCTAACACCAACCAGTAACAACAGCAGCACCGCATGAGGAGGAAAGAGAGGGAGTAGCACGGCGAGCGTCGGGGGCAGGAGGAGCGCCGCCGGCGAAGAGAAAGATACAGGGTGGGTGGGGGGAGAGATTTAACGGGAGGAAGAGAGGTAGGGTTTGGATGAGAGAGGAGAAGAGAAGAGGGGTTAGTAGGTGCGAATTGATGAATAATGTTGCGAGGAAACGAATGCGCGAAATAACGAGTCCAAAAGAGAAAGAAAAGGGATGCGGTTAGCCCAAAACCGCAACCCTTTATGATAAAGGGCTGTGGTTTTTGGGCTAACCACAGCCCTTAATTCCCACTTTCCTTCCATACTTTTTTTAATGGATTAAGGGCTGCGTTTTTCATATAATCGCAGCCCTTGCATAGCAGCCCTTGGGCTTTTTTCCTCTAGTGCAAGGAGGATATTGCTCAGTTCTTGAAAGGGGAGATGCTTAATATTTATATTATTCAAGTGTACATGAGGTAATCAAGAATGAAAGTTCTGATTTCTTTTATATTTGATTGTATGATAGTTGTATTTTGCACATAAATTTTACATTTGTCTACTTTTTATAGGACATCGCAGACTGACTTGACAACATTTGGGGATGCTGTTTGTGTGTGTTGGATGTGTCCGGAGAGTACTCCGGATGTGAAAGCATTGGAGAGTGTAACGACTTACATTCAGTGTGCTTTGACTCGATCCGTCATTGAAGGTGCTATTATCATCTTCACGCCAATCTTTCATGAGTTATATTCTATCTTTATAGTTTAATGTTAATCATTGTTGCATGATATGGTGATTTAATAGTAACTTTTGTTATTCAATTTTGCAATAGCCGTCATTGGATGCTCCTTGTCGTATGTCCCACGGTAGGGACGATTTATGTCTTTGATTCCGCTAGCCAACACAAGGAGCGGAAGTTAAAGAATAAACCGGCTATGATAGCGTAAGTTGGTTTGATATATCTTAAATGAATTGAAATTATAGTATAAGGCAAATAAAGTCTAAATCATTTGATGTTGTGTTATGTAGTGCTTTTAGGAGGTTTCGGTTGAGCGGCAACAAAGTTCGTCGGGAAAATCTTCTTTGGAAGCGTGTGGAGGTATAGTAGACTTATATTATTCAACGAAGCCTATGTTATTCTCATTATACGATAAATTTTCTCATTTTCTTAAAACTTTTTATAAAGTGTCCACAACAAAAAGGAGGCGAGGAGTGCGGTTTTTTTTTGTCATACGTAACATTTTTGACGTACTCACTTTATATTCTAGTTCGGAGGATCAACGAAGTAAGTTTTTGTTCAATTACAATTCATTTCATGTATTTTTTAACTATTTGAGGCTAACTTTAGTGAATTATTTTCAGGTTTCTCGTTCCTTTACCTCCGATCCTTACACGGAAGATCAAATCCATGAGGTGAAAAATAAGTGGGCAAGATACTTTATTGATTATTGCATTGCGTAGTTTAGTTTATGTGAATTTGCTTTGTTTCTCTGTCTTTACATCAAATATAATTTAGTGCAACTTGTACCAACCAACATTATCGTATTAACTTGGATTGAATATATATATGTTGGATTGAATTGTATTTATTTTTTGTTGAACATGGATATTGGATGATGGATGTTGGAGGAACTTTGGATGATGGATATTGGTTGTTGGATGACGGATGTTGGTTGTTGGTTGTTGGATGAATTTTGCATGATGGATGATGGATGTTGGTTGTTGGATAAATTTTGGATGATGGATTTGGTTGTTTAGGATGATTAGAAGATGAATATTGGATGTAATATTGTGCATGTTGATTCCCAATTATAAGGTTTATCCAATTTAAAAACGGAGCTCTGTCGAAATTTATACAGAAAATATTATTGCAACTGCTACATTCTGCTTGCTGCATTAGGATGTTGGATGTAACATGCTTGCATATAAATTTTTCTTTTTAAAAAAAAATTTACATATTGCGGCGGTTGTTGGTAGAAACCGCATCAATATGTTGCCCTATTGCTGCGGTCAAAAACCGCATTACCTATTACTGCGCCCTTAATTGCTGCGCGGCCAAAACTGCCGTAATTAGCATTTATCTACTAGTGTTTCCACCTTTGTGTGTGTTTTCTGTAATAATGCAGATGAAGATGATATTCATCTATTCCGCTGCTGTCCCTCAATCCAAAGCATATAGAGTAATAGCTTGTTGGCTATTCATCCAAACTTATATGATTCCATTTCTATGAAAGAATGGATGACATCCTATATCCTACTGTATCGTAGTCAGGATGGTGTTCGAAGTGATAAAATTGCGAAATTTGTTGCAATTTTGTGGGGAATCTGGTTAACTCGTAATAATCACCTATTTAGAGGAGATAGCTCTTCTCAAGCGCAAATCCAAGTGGCTATCTCTGTGGCTTCAGCTCGGCATGAAAGGTTTATTCAACTCTTGGATGATAAACTTCATTTTTTGCATCCCCCTGAGGAGGATCCTGGTATGCAGCCGGGGTTTATCTTGATTCAGTTAGGTTGTCAGACAACTAGTCAAGCTAACGTTATTGTAAATTGATGGCTCTTGGGATAAAAATACTTTAAGAGCGGGAGCGGGCTGGTTTGCTAATTATCAATCCCAATTATCCCCTTCTTGGGGTGGTTCTCATTTCAATGCTAAGTCCGCTCTACAAGCTGAACTCCTTGTCACCTTGTACTGTCTTCAATGGGCTCGTCAACATGAGCTTCAATCTATTGAATTACTAACTGATTCTCTAGCCAATATCTAAACTATCAAAGCTCAAGTGAGGAATAATTTCAGATTACGGTGGACAGCTCAACACATTGTGTATTTGCGATCGTCGTTTTCTCAATGCACCGTTCGTAAGGTTCCCCGTGCTCAAGTCTAGCAAGCTTATGATCTTGCCAAATTTTATCGATGCTTAACTTAGTTTTATGGTTTTTTTAGTTTTAGATGCAGCCTTTGTCAAAACAAAAAGGGTAGAAACTCAAGAATTCATTACCTTAGAGCAAAAAGACATGACAATGTTGGGATAAAACTGGAAAACATATAGCTGATGAGGTTTGCACTCGACGTGAAGTCTCTCCTATTGCAGCATTGGTGGCCGCTAGTGTATGGGTATATCTAAGCCTAGTGTCGGACAGATTTTGTATGGCCGACATGGGCAACTAGAGACGCAACCTCACAAAGAGCGTCCAAGCCATTCCTGATAAGCAGGCCGAGACGGTGTTCGCGGCCACACTAAAGGACAAAACAAGGGAATCTTCCCTCTGACCAGACTCACCATAGTCGTACACGTGTCAAAGGATTACGCATCCTGCCAGATGAATAGTACTACTATAAATAGCCAAATGGTACTATTCTGCAGGTACATTCTCTCACATTCTAAGCCTGACTTTCTCTCTCTATATATCTCTCTCTCTAAAATCCTTATTGGACACCTACTGACTTGGGGGTTTCCTCGCATCCCCCCCGAGGGTAGTTTACGTTTGTCTTCCTTGCAGATTTCCAATCTCGGACGCCTCCCTAAATTATTGACGGACATCTCTGTGTCCGCCATCGTTTCAACACCGAAACAGCTAGGTTTGACTTGGGCCTGAGTTTAGACCTCAAGGGAGACTAGCTGCATATACCTTTACCTATGAAGACACATTGTTTAGGAACGATATAGTGAATGGAAGAGAGAAGGAGTTAGTTATTGACTTAAGAGAAAGGACAACTAACCCTAACCACAACATTCTTAGTTTGAAAAGAGAAACAAGGGGAACAACCACAAATCGATCCATAATCATGAGAAAATATCAACAAAAAGAGGCTCAAACAATAGAATGTTTGAGAGATTTGATCATTGTAAAAATAGAGGAAAGATCATGAATGTGGATGTTGAAAGTTTGGACAGAGGGGGCATAAGTTTTACTCGAAGAAAGAGAGGTAAGAATAACAACTAGAAGGCTAGAAATGGTTTAAATAATGGATGTTTTCAAAAAGAAAAAGAATGGTAGTGGTGGAAACAATTCGTGTTTAAGGGAACAAACAACATGGCACTACTACAATTTCTATAAAAGTTAACATAGATAAGAAAATGTTCAAGTGTCACAAGAAACTATTAAACTAAATGATGCAAAATCCAATGCTTTAGAAGATGAAAAGGAAATTTTACTAAGCCTTAGCGTCTATTTGAAAGTTAGTTATGGTGATTTACATGGACCAGCCTTGGGCGCCAATTTATTAACTTGTCTCCACGTCCAATTTGGAGACTTTCCTAGAGCCCAATCAACTTACAATATAATAGCTTGGACGACAAGCAAGGGGGGTGGAAAGATGAATAAACCGTCCTAGTAATCTCCAGTTGAGTTCTTCCAAGACTCTTCATATCCTAGTTAGTTTAGGATTTGACTTACAAGTTTTTACTATTCTACTTGGAATAGATTTTTTTTTGTTTTAATTAAAGCAATGAAGACTCTTTTATATGTTTTAGTTTATCTTTCCGGTTTTAATTTAAGCAATGAAGTCTTATCCTAAGCATAATAGGAGTAGTTTAATTATGCCTATCTAAAGGCTTCTTGTTTTTTCCAATTATTTTAGTTATGAAAATAGATTTGTTTATTTTATGCAATTGCTTTCCTTGAGAGTTAATCTCTTAGCCTTGAGTCTTATGCCCATAACTCTAGTGGGTTTGATCTAATCCCTTCCCCCTCGCTATGGAGCGCTCATCCCCTCTGGTCCCTTCTTCCTTTAGTAAATACTTTGGTCAATGCCAAATTGAGACATCTCATTTGGTGGTTAAGGATGATTTTGTGGTTTTGAAGGATAGTGAAGATGTTTTTAAGGAGAAATCCTTAATTGAAGAGTCAATGATTGAAGTAGTGTTCCCTTTTAAGGTTTTTTGATGTGAATGAACTGGTTAGCGAAAGACTTGTTTCTATCTCTTCCCTCATATTCCAAATCCAAAAAGGATTGATGACCTTATTCCCTCCACCCCCATCTTATATCTATTCTCATTTCTGAAAACTCCTTCATTGACAAATTGTAGACACATAATCGTGTCTCCCCAATTTAATACCCGATGATGATTACATACCGTCATCCTAATTAGTCTGATCCAAAGGGGAGCAATCCGAAGAACTAAGCCCAAAACCATTTTAGAAATACAAAGTCTGTTTATTTATTTATTAGGACTCAAAGCCCAATTTTTATAAGCCTAATTAATTACTCATGATAATTAATTGTTTTTAAAAAAATATTTTTGAAGTTAGAGGATATTATGAAAATCAGTTTGTATCTTATTGATAAGTGATTTCCGAATTCAAATAATATCATTTAATTAAAGATAAAAATACTCTTTTAATTTCGGATAACAATTAAACCGGCCAGATTAGTGGTTGCACGACGCACAACCTGTTGCGTCCCGTGCACCAACGGCGTTCATACGCAACATCGAGACAATCATCAAAATATAGAAACGCATAGCTGATGTGTGTCGCGCATTCGCGGATTTCGCTTATTTTCCCTATAAATGGACCTCGTTCCATTTGATTTTGGGACACGTCTTGACACGACTCCATAATACGATTTCCTCTACCATACTCTAAATATATTCCTCTAATACTCCAAATCTAAACACTTCAAACACTTTAAAACAACTTTTAATTTCCATTCAAGCTCCAAGATTGTTGCTCTTGCGAATTATTATTCATGATCCAGGAAATAAAGGTATATCACTGAGGACAAGCAAAGGTTAATGTTGGGAGTGTTTGATGAAGATTACTTTAAACCTCTTATTTCCCAACGTATTGAATCATTTTCTTTCTTATTTTACCTTAAATTGCTTAGTCTTACTTTCTGCACCTTTTTTTGTTTTACTAGCTCTGTTGTAAATACTTGTCTTTTTCTAATTTTCTAGGTACTTTTAACATTGTTTTCTTGATGTTCTTTGTAGATCCCTTTAAAAAACTTGTTATTTCACCTATAAAAGTCCACAGATGCTAAATGAGGTGTATACCATGAATAATAAAGAAAAGAAGGCAAAATGAAAGTCCAAGAATCAAAGTCCACCAAGTGCACTTCAGGTTTTGCAATAGGGTCCAATTTGAAGGACCATGTCTTCTTTAAAAACACATTATGTTGTAGTGATTCAAACTGGAGATCAAAGTTTAGCTCGTTATCTTTTTCATCAATAAGTTACATGCTTTATTCAAACTGGAGATCATAGTAATGACCATTCGAAGTTTGACTGTGCAGTCTGATCGTGTTGCCCGCCCTAGCTCTTTGCTGCCTGCTCAGGCTCTAATAAGAAAAATTGCCAGCAACTTTTGCTCTAATCTGCCCATCCGGGCATACACAGTGCTCTATTGTTTCCGTAGACTTTAATGCTATAATAAGTTGTACTTTGAATGCCTTTCACCTCATTTTTATTCTTAGGATTTGGCCCCAAATTTCAAGGAGGGTTAGCCTCTATAGGTTAGTCTAGAGAGAGAGCGTGAGAGAAATCAATGAGATAGAGAGGATTTGGATAATCATCAAGTGAAAAGAAGATTTGAGGACTCCGAGTTTAGATGTGATAATGTGGTAATTATATTATTATTTTCCTCATTGCGAGTATTATAGAGTCATGAACTTGTCAAATGGAGTCATTGATAGAAATATCCAAGGAATTTTATGGAAATATCATATATCATATGTTTACATTATTGTCCGATAGGGACAACGCTTAGGGATGGATAAGAATGAACGATTTTTATAATTACCAATATCATTGAGTACTCTTGGTTAAAGTTTTGGCTTTCTGATATAGGAATGCAATAATCGAGATTTAAATAGGAAGGGGAGAGTAACATTTGTTATTATTGACTTCGTATGAAATATTAATAAAAAAAATATCTATGATCAAAATATCTTGACTTTGTTCTCTTCAACAAAAATTACCACCCATTTTGTTATAATCAAATTAGTGGTTTTGGGGCAAGCACTAGTGGAAAAAACCACAAATTCTTTGGTTTTTTGGCCCCAAATGCTATGTATTTGACCCGCAGCCGACGTTGTACGAGCATTTGGGAATCTTACAAATGTTGTGGTTCCAACCGGAGCATTTGAGTCAACAAATGCTCCGGTTTTCTGCAAAACCAGAGCATTTGAGTGAACAAATGCTCCGGTTTTCTCCAAAACCAGTGCATTTAACTTATCAAATGTTTCGGTTTTTGCCCAAAATCGGAGCATTTGTTGCCCCAAAATAATATTTTTTTTGGCATTTTTCATTCTAAATGGATGGAAAAATGATTACTTATACATAAAAGATTCATTACTAATAATTATGTCAATAGATACTAGACACTAGTAGAATAATTGCTTATTACTGCGGTGATATTGTTGTGGTTATACCCATACGCAGCAATAAACCACATGAAAAAAAAAGTAAAATATAAAATAAACCTATTGCTGCGGTTTCGGTCGAAAACCGCATCAATAGATTTCAACGGGAAAATTTTCAAACTTAAGTTGACTTTTTGACCAGATTTATTGCTGCGGTTTCCAGCCAAAACTGCAGCAATATATTAAAATATTAATTTTTTATTAATATTTGAACCTATTGCTGCGGTTCCTACAAAAACCGCAGCAATAGGCTGTTTTAAATGAAAAAAAAAGCGCGACCCAATTAGGGTTTTGTTCCTCTTTCCTTTTTACATTAACCCAGCCGTTTTATCCCACCTCCTCTCTATCCCCTCTCTCTCCTCTCTCTCTCCTTCGACACCTCGCCGGTCTTATCAACGGACCAACGCTTGCTGCGGTCCTACTTCGCACAACGACGATCACCTCCTTCTCTCCTTCGACTCCTCGCCGGTCTTATCAACAGACCAACGCCTGCTGCGGTCCTACTTCGCACAACGACGATCACTTCAGTTCGACTCGGCGGTTTTGAGAAGCAACGATTACTTCGCACAACGTTTGCTTCTTCAGTTCGACGACGATGCGGTTTTGAGAAGCAACGAAGATCAGATTTCCTTCGCTCATTCGCTCGTTTACTTCTTCAGTTCGATGATGACGAAGACCAAGAAAGTGGAAATCTTCTTCAGTTCGACTCGGCGATGACCAGATCTTCCTGAAATTTGAAGGTTATTTATGATTAAATATGATATAAGTTTTAGATTTAAAGTTCGGATCTTACACATTATTGAGCAAGAATTCAGAATTATTTTTTATTTTTCTTCTACATTGATTAAGCTCGAAAAATTTGCAGATCACTCTGAATTCTTGTATTCGTTTTATATAGTTTTGGAGTAAAGAGTATTGTTGTGATATTCTATTTTAGTTGTTGTATTTTCTGACTTGCTGATTCTATTGAAGTCAAAGTTTGAAAATAATTTTGTTTATAATGTGAATGGTTTGGCGACTCATTGGGACTGAGCGGCGGCCGGTGGTGGTGATTATTTTTTCAATTCATTCGTTTGTTCTTCCAAGTCATGGTGATTTCATTTTGAATCTGTAGTTTTAGTCTCTTCTTTTTGTTTTTGTTTTTGTTTTTGTTCCTTTCATTTTGAATCTGTAATTTTAGTCTCTTTTTTTTTGTTTTGTTCTTAGTTTTTTTTTTTTTTTGTAATTTTAGGATTTGTAAAAATATATTTATATTATACGATTCAATGTTGTTTGTTGTAACTATTTTTGATGTAATTGCACTATAATGTTGGATATATTGCCCTATCTATTTTAGTAGGGAGAACTACTGGATTATTTAACAAAAAAAAATTTTTTTTTTTTAGCCACCACCTATTGCTGCGGGTTTTACCCACAACCGCAGCAATAGATTAACATATTGCTGCGGTTTTAGCTAGAAAACGCAGCAATAGCTATAACCTATTGCTGCGGTTTTTGCCAGAAACCGCAGCAATATATTGGCATATTGCTGTGGTCAAAAACCGCATCAATAGGTTAATTACCTATTAATGCGCCCTTAATTGCTGCGCGATCAAAACCGCCGCAATAGGTCACTTAATGACCGCAGCAATATGCATTTATTCTACTAGTGAGAGAAACTAAAAACAAATTACAATTACAAGCAACTAGCCACCACAACCAGCCCACACAAGACACTCCCTACACCCGGCAGAGCAGGCAAAGATATCGCAAGCGCTATCCTCATACACAACCACACCTACAACCCATGGCAAAGGCCCACATAAAATCTACAGCATACAAACGCACACCACAGCAGCATGATAAATACTATGTCCATAATCGAACAGTCCAACTAATTCTTTATTTCTGGACGTCAGTTCATAACGTCCTTCTGAAATATAAAAGTTAGGAAAAAAAACAGTGACCACATTATTGATTATAGAAGGCAAAGAGAACATCGGTACGCTTTAAGATCCTTACCCTTATCGATTGAAACTATTGAGTCTCATTCTGAAAAAGCTCCAGATTGTTGTTCTCCCTGGCAAGTGCAACCTATTACGAACACCAAAGATTAATAAGATAATCATGATTTTTCGAACTGCATATACTCAGCTTCGCACTTAATATAATTCTATGTTAATCCTCCCCATTTACTAACAGAACATTAAAAAACAAAAGAACAAGAATGGCAGCTTTTTTTCCTGACATTCCCCTTCCATGTCTTTGCTTAGAAAATAAAATGAGATACATAAGTCTTGAGCATTAAGCTTTTTGCCAACATAAGCGATATGTTACAGCTTAGCATCACATTGGACAAGCGACTATAGCTTTTATGACACAAGTTCATCGACTATAGCTGAGCATGTTTGCAAGGGACACCACACCCTTGCCATTTCCAACATCCACAACTCAAATTTCCCAATTTAATGGAAAATTTGACTTGGACATCTCCTAACAACAAATCCCCCAACCTCACAAGTTGTAGCACAATAGATCCTAGATTCATCATCCCTAGTTTCCAGGATTTTTTCTAGCATAATCAGTAACTTGATTTGCATCCATGTCAGCAGCCTTATCAAACCTTGTTATGACAGATATGAGAAAGAACAAATAACGAATGCAGAAAAGCAATAAACAACACACAGATTTACGTGGTTCACCAACAGTGTGTTGGCTACGTCCACGGGCAGAGAGAGAGAATAGTTTTATTGATGAAGAGAAATATCAGATTACATATGTGTTTTAACACTGATGACGACTTAAAACGAAACTAGGTTAAATAGCAAATTAAAACCCGTTTCGAAAATCGCACCCGCGTGTCATTAAACCACCGCCCGATCAGGTCGGGCGGCATCACGCCCGACGGCGGGCCCACTTTACCAAACCTGGGAATGTACTTGGGCCCGATCGGGCGGCCATCGCCCGGCCGCTCACCCGGCCGAGATCGGTACCTCGCCTGATCGTGCACACCCGCCCGACGCCATTGGATGCCCGGCCTTCCAAGCCTCAGCTAGGACCTTCGACCCCGCCTGGTCGGGCGGCATCCGTCCGACTTGACCGGGCGGGCCTGCACACACGCAAATCGTCAAACTGATTCAAGGCATAATTCCTACAAATCTCCACCTGACTTAAATCCTCTCACAATAAAACCGATAACCGTAAAAACAAACGCATCAACACAATGCCCGATTCTCCCTACAAACCGCATTTGCCCCGAATGACAACTGCACCCGCATTTGTCCCTTAAGGACACTGATTAGCCCCTAAGGGCCCCGCGACTTGCCCCAAAGGGCAATTAACAATCATGAACATTGAGCAAGTCCAAACAATGTTGAAACTTGCTCGCGGAACCGGCTTGGTGAACATATCAACAAGATTATCAATCGTACCTACTTTCTTCACCTTAAGCCTTGTCTCACTCCTCGTAAAAAATGTTATCTCACATCAATGTGCTTAGTCCTCTCATGATGGACTTGATCCTTGGCTAAGCATATTGCACTCAAACCGTCACAATACACCATGGCCTCGATCGTGATGTAAACCAAGATCACCGACTAGCCCTTTCAACCATATTCCCTTTTTAGCAGCCTTCCGTCAATGCCATGTAGTCCGCTTTCGCAGTAGACAAAGTATTTGTAGCCTGTAAAGTTGCCTTCCAATTAACAATGACACCAACCAAGAGTAAATACGTAGCGGCCATAGACCTTCTACCGTCAACATCTCCAAGATAATCGTAATCGTAATAACCAAGAACTCAAACACCGAGTAATATTCCCATAAATAAGACCAACATCGACGTACTCTAAGGTAACGGGAAAATCCTCTCGATCCGCCCGCCAATGCTCCTTACCGGGATCACCCATGAACCTACTAACAACATTAAGTGCATGTGCAAGATTAGGTCTAAGTGAGTACCATAGCATACATCAAGCTCCCTACCGCACTAGCATAAGGAACCCGACTCATGTACTCCTTCTCCTCGCAGACTTGGGTGCAAAAGCAACGTACAAATGATTATTGGAGGCACTTGGAGTACCTATAGGCTTAGCCGTTGACATGCCAAACCTTGATAAAATCTTTCGAATGTAACCTTTCTCGTGACAAGAAAAGTTTCCTCCGATCTCTTTCCCTATAAATCTCCATCCCCTAAATCTTTTCGCAAAGACCCAAATCCTTCATCTCAAACTCAAAGACCGAGAAGAGCCTTCAATCTCTCGAATATCGACTTGGACTTTGCAACTATGAGCATATCATCTACATACAGACCAAATAAATCGGTTGATCCATCATCCAGCCTTGTTCTCGATACACAAAACAATCATACGGACTCTCGTTGTAGCCCAACTCAATTATATAGCTATCAAACCTTTTGTATCACTGCCTAGGAGACTGCTTTAGCCCATAAGAGGACTTCTTCAATCTGCAAACATAGAATTTGACTGATTGATGACTAGATCCATCATCCAGCTTATTGTGATACACAAAATAATCATAGACTGCTCTATCAAGTGCTATGCTAGATCGATGTACTTCAGATAAGGCTGATTGATGACTAGAAGATTCAGATTTAGTAGCACCATGTTGATTTTCTCCACCTTGGTGCTGTGATTCACTCTTATCATGAGTGACTTGCAGCTCCACCTGGTTATCAACATCACTACCAACAGACACCACTATGGACTTCACTGTGGGGTTAAGCATAGAATTTTCATCAAATATTACACTTCTACTAAGTATAACTCGACTCTCAGAAGGTGACCAGATTCTATAACCCTTAACTCCACTCCCGAAACCCACAAATACACCCTTCTTAGCTCTAGGTTCTAATTTACCCTCACTTACATGATAATAAACAGTAGAACCAAAAACTCTCAACAAAGAATAATCTGCAGGCTTACCAGACCACACCTCATAAGGTGTTTTACAATTAATACCAGTGTGATGTCCACGGTTGATCAGATAGCAAGCTGTACTTACAGCTTCTGCCCAAAATCTTCTAGCTAAACCAGCATTAGAGAGCATGCACCTCGCTCTCTCCAACAACGTCTGATTCATGCGTTCTGCTAACCCGTTCTGTTGTGCAGTATTCCTGACAGTATGATGGCGAGCAATCCCTTCATTCTTGCAGAACTCATTAAACTCAGACCAACAAAATTCTATACCATTATCAGTTCGCAGACTTTTGATCTTCCTTTCAGCTTGATTTTCCACCAAAGCCTTCCACTGCTTGAAATTCATGAAAGCCTCACTTTTATGCTTCATCATAATTACCCAAGTCATCCTTGAATAATCATCGATCATCGACACAAAATACATGTGACCTCCAATAGATTAAACTCGGGAAGGACCCCTATAATCAGAATGGATATAATCAAGTGTGCCCTTTATTGTATGCACAACGTTTGGAAACTTCTTTGCGATGAAGCTTCCCAAACACACAATGCTTGCGAGGAACTTTAGATCCCGCACCTTGTGCCCACATAAAAGATCCCTTTTTGACAATTTGCATCCCCCTTTCACCCATATGTCCAAGCCTCATATGCCACACTTGGTCATATCCTCCTTATGAACCTCGATGATGCAACAAAGACGGAACCTATCACAGTAGAACCTTGAAGAATATATAAGGTACCATTTTTAATACCTTTCAGAACCACCTTCAACCTTTGTAAACACTCATAACTCCACCTTCATCTTGAAAACTGAAACCCTTACTATCAAGTACACTCAAAGATATCAGATTCTTTGTCATCAGTGGAACATGCCTAACTTCATTCAAGGTGCTGATAGTACCATCATAAGTCCTCAACCTGATGGAGCCTATTCCAACTACTATGCAGGCAGCACTGTTGGCCATAGAAACATTGCCCCCATCTATATGCTCATAAGTTGAAAACGACTCCCTACATGGACTAATATGATACGATGCCCCAGAATCAAGAACCCACACATCCCTATAATGTGATTGGTTATTAGCAACTAGGGCCAGATCTTCCTCAGATTACCTTCAGTTTCTGCCAGAGTAGCTGAACCCTCATTCTTTTCCTGCTGCTTCTTTTATTAGGACATTCATTTTTCCAATGCCCCTTTTCCTTACAGTAATTACAGACATCATTAGTTTTAGTACCCTTAGAATTCGAATTTTTATGGTTCGATTTCTTTTTACCAGATTTTCCTTGTCCCTTACCCCAGTAACAACTAATCCCGATGTCTGATTTTATGTACTAGAACCAGATGCCTGATGACGAACCTCTCTAGTATGAAGAGCAGATCTTACTTCTTCTAATGACAGACTATCTTTCCCAACAATAAAAGAATCCACAAAATTCTCATACGATAATGGCAAAGATACTAACAGAATTAAAGCAGCATCCTCATCAACTACTTTAACATCAATATTACGAAGATCTAGAAAGATAGTTCTCAATTTATCTACACTAGTGTAAAAAAATGCTTTTGCTACTTAACAAGTGCTTCGGTTGATTTAAAAACGTAGCACTTGGTCCAGTTTTTTTTTTTAATAAAAAAAATACATTACAAGTGCTCCGGTGGATCTTATTAACCGAAGCCCTTTAGAGTTGGGATTCATAAATCCCAAAAATTTCCTTTTCTACCGGCGTACACATTCCACTGTTTTTCCCTTCTTTAGCTCTTCCTTCCGCTTCCTTCACTCACTTCCTTTCTCTTCCCTTTACTCACGAATTTATCAATCAAATCGAAACCCTAACCCTAATTCTCGTTCGTGGCTGGCACCACCACAATGGATGATAACTCAAAGGTAGTCGATGGTGGCGCTTCTGATGCTGAAACCACTGCCGACAACGACTCCGCCAGAACAAACCCTAATTCTTGTTCGTGACTCGCGAGGCTTCCATCCTCATTCTTCCTGGCTTTTTCGCTACTTTTTCTTCCTTATATTGTTGATTGTTTTATTTTCGTTGTTGATTTTGTTCCATTTTGGTTGTTGATTTGTTTTGTTTTTGTTGTTGTTTCGTTTTTGCTGATGATTTTTCTTCGTGTTTTTGGCCAGATTACTCTTATTTCATTTCCCCTTGTTTCTTCACTCTGCCTCTTTCGCTCACTCAGATCTCACCAATGCTCAAAAACCACTAGTTTTTGATCTTTCTTTTGGTAAATTTCCTCTCCCTTTTTCTTAATTTTTTCTTAAATTTGCAATCTTTATTTTCTGTTCTTGGTTCTCGTTTAATTTTTTCTCATACTTCTACTTTGAATAGATTAATTATGTCACTTAATCGCATTTTTCATAACAAAAAGGTAATCTGTGTTGCTTTTTCTTCTTTTGTTTTCTAAACTTAATAGCAGGGGAATGGATAAGCAACTAAAAGTGCCAAAACCAATTTTTTTTATTTCATATAAAAAAGTAAAATGAATTAAGAAAGAGTCTAGCTTAACATAATTGTGAGAAGTATTGTTGAACCCTTTTCTAGCAACTTCTTTAAAGTAGGTAGCATCTGTAGATTGGACAAGTTAATCTCTTTAGCACCTTTTCGAACTAAAATAATGTGAGAAGTACTGCTGAACTCCCTTCCGAAGAAGGATGTTCTCTGTATGCTTTTGTGAGATCAAGTTTCAGAGTCGTCAGCTATTTGTATTTTCTCATCTTACGCCGTCTGTTTCAACATAAGAGGCATGTTAACTACTTTTAAACATAATAAGAATTTATTTAAATCTGCATCGGTAATCAGCATCGACCTCACCCTATAATTTTTGATATGATAAAGTGGCATTTAATATTGCATTGGTATTGTAGAATAGCAAATATTCTCCTTAATGATAAGTTTGAGCCTCTAATTTCAGACTGCGGTTTAGCATCTGTCTAATTTCAGATACTTACACAGTTCAGGTACTTCCTACTCCAGTGATCCTGAGCTTATGGTGTAAGAAAGTGTTTTTTCTCATTAGGTATTAATCTTACGAGTTACTATGATCTAGAAGCCAATATAAGTTCATATCACTATGGTTCATGATGCCACTTTTGAACAAGCATTCAAAGAATTCAGTAGGTCATGATGTTTTTAGTATAACTCTGAGGTTTATGTCCTTCACAATTAAGCTCTCTTAATGCGTGTATTGAAGAATAACAACATACTTTCATTGATGTTGATGACTTAGAGCTGGCAGTTTGGGTAAATAGGTCAGCTTTATGTTCGGTCTTGTGTCAATTTCACGCTGTTCACAAAAGATATCAAAAATTGTAAAATTAGGATGATTGCATAATATGGCAAATTGATTGATTGGGTCAGATTCGGGTTGATTTCGTGTTCATGTCATGTTGGTGTCAGGTATTCCTCATTAGCTTCGTTTTCGTGTCTTGTCGGTGTCGGTCGTGTTGTTGAGGCATGCTAGCTCTTCTTGACATATACAATAAGAAAGCAGTTACTCATGTAACTATGGCCATGATTTCATGACTATAAGTTAATATTCCAGGATTCTTTACTTTGTGATATTTTTTTGTGTGTTATGTTGGTCGGTGTATTGGTATACTTAGGTGGTTGTTATACCTTGTAGGTTTCAGGTGGGTATGGTGCTCCAGAACTCGAGTTAGGAACATATACTCAAAGAAAGTGATTTTTTTCGGTTTTTGGGGTAGTCGACACTCATGCTAGAACTTCTTACCGGGAGGAAAGCCTATGACAAAGTTAATATTGGATCTATGTTTTTCATTTACTATATTCCCCCTTTCCCTTATTTTACATTCTTCGATTTAGGGTTTTTTTCTCTCTTACACTCTTTTTTTCTCTCTCCTCCATTTTTTTCCTCATGCTATGGTAAGCTTCAATCAGCCTGCATTTCATTATATCTTTTCAGTCTTTTTATTTTTGCTTTTTATTTGCTCTGATCAGCTAAACTTTTCAGCTTCATTATTAAATTGTTTGAATTTTATTTTATAAGTAAGTTACCGAGTTATTGGTTGCTTAATTTGATTGCTGATTTTTTTAGTTTGTGGTTTTTTTTGGGTTTTTGATGGTTTTTGTTTGATTATTGGTTGTTAATTGAGTATGATTTTAATCGTTGAATTGAAAAAAAAAATGGGTTTGACTGAGTTTTAGTTGTGGGGGTTTTGTGTTTTGTTTTGGACTTTTGGGTGTTTGACTTTAGCACAATTTGATTGATTTTGAGGAAATTAAAGTAAGTAGTTTTGTTTAGTGTTTTCTGTATTGATGAGCTTAATTGTTGCTGTTATGAGCTTAATTTGTCAGCTTTGGACTAATTAGGTACTTGAGTTACCTTGGGATTTAGTTGCATTGTAGAATTCTCTATCCTGCTCGTCGTATCGTAAAACTAGTTAATCCTATTTGTGCAATCATGTGATTTGACGTCGGAGAAGAGGACTTATACAACTTATACAACCTATTATCAAGTGTTTTATGATGGAATCTCACTTGGGCTTTGTTAGTGGTATGATGATCTGTCCTCCGCGGTGCGACCAATACTATATTGTTGAAGATTTCAAATTTAAGTGATGAGAAAGGAGAAATTGTGGGATGAAATACTTGAAGTTGATTACAAAAGATGTTGGGAGCAGAAGTGTCATGTACAAACTCCCCCTCCCTTGCTAAGTTGCTAAAGTGGAATTGAGAGTTAGAGGTATACTACAACTAAGGAGGAGTTTTGTGTTTATCATGATGATAAATGTTTTTGAAACTGGAGTGATGGATGATTGATTAGGATTTCCTCTGTTTCCCTCGTTGTATCACGGGGAGTAGGGAGCTAATATTATCTCACGAGTACCAGATATATACTCCATTACTACTATGTCAGAACTCAGAAGCATCAAGGTGGGCAGTCACTCAGCTGTATGACATAGATGTGTTGTCCAATATGGTAGATCCCACAAAATTACACTTGATGGATCATATCCGTCTAAATCGTTATACCATTTCGCATATATCATTTTCCTGTGTGTTCAGGTCAGTCTTTAGAATTCAGCTCAAGTTCATAAAGTTATAATCCCCTTTATCTTTTGTGTGAAGTTATATCTGTGTGTATAAAGTCGCCAACAGGAACACTATTCCTCCACTTCTGAATCTCGTCCTTAGTAGTCACAAATATAATACTGTACTTACCATTATTAATATACTTCTAAGCTTCTTCTGTAATAAATTTCAGCCTATATATCGGATTGAAAGAGTGGAGCTGCTGCAAAAAAGAAGTAACGACTTTAGCTTGTTTTTAGAACTTCCAGGGTATGTGTCCTATGTCATTTTAGATGTGTGCGGTTACTACTACGACTATTGTCTCTAGCAATCCTTAAGATATAGATTGACTGATGGATTGATTTGGTTTTCTTTTTTCTTATAAAGTTTGTCTTAATACATTCATTTGGTTTTCTTTTTTCTGAAAGTTGTGACTGGTTGATCAGAGTATCATACCTTTTGTGTAATGAACTTGGGAAATGAGGAATTGTAATTAACTCACCCCATTATAATTGCAAGTACTACATATTCAGAAATTTAATCAACGAAAGTCAACTCTTCTTGTGGGATAAAGGCATAAAGTTGTTTTCCTGTAATCCCAAGTCATATGCTCTGGGTTGTTTTTGGAGTGCTTTGTACCTGGTACGACATTAGTGCACACTTTTTTTGTCTTCTACTTAGATATAAGGTTCTTACTCTTGTATCTCTATTGCTGTAACTTTCTTGATGCAAAGAAATGATCTCTGTTTATGAAAAATAATGTGGTGTTTATCATTTTTCTCTGATTATATATTAATGTTATGCACTTTGTTTTATCTTCAAAAGCTGAATGTGATGTAATTGTGCTTATTGAAATTTTTGGTAGTGTAATATAAAGTAGTATATCCATGAAAGATAGTTTTTTTTTTAAAAAATTTGGTAAGATAAATTACATTAACGCCCTCTCACAGGGCACCTAAATACAACCTACCCCAAAGCCCCCCAAACCCCCTGATGAGAATCGAACCCACAACATGTGGGTGGAAGATGAAAGGGCTTACCACCCTTCCACTCCCTCATTCTCATATCCATGAAAGATTGTTGCTATTGCTTTTATGGGCCTTGGAGTTGTGTTGTATGTATGGGCCTGTATGTGTGTAAATGTAAGTATTATTTTTCGTACTTCATGGCTAGTTGTTTGTGGGGAATGCCTGCCAAGCTTGTTGTTGTTGTTGTATGCTTGCTGTTGTACAGCAACAACACCAGCGATTTTTTTTTTTTAAAAAATACATTAAGTGCTCCGGTTGTTGGGAAAAAACCGGAGCACTTGATTCTCAAGTGCTTTGGTTTTTTCCCAACAACCGGAGCACTTGACGTATTCTGAACATATAAAATTCACAAGGGCTTCGGTTTTTAAGCCAACCGGAGCACTTGTAAATCTAAGTGCTTCGGTTGAAAACCGGAGCCCTTGATAAATACTCAAGTGCTCGTATGGCGTCTGCTACGGGTCAAATACGGAGCACCTGTATAGTTTTTAACCGGAGCACTTGATGTTTTTTCCACTAGTGCTAGATGGTCCCTCAGAGACATACCTTCCTGCATACGCTGGCTGAACAGATGTTGCTTCAAAAGCAACTTGTTGGTTAGAGATTTCGTCATGTATAGACTCTCTAATTTCAACTACAGACCGACGGCGGTTTCCTGCTCTGCGACTTCAGTAATTATGTCGTCAGAAAGACACAACATAATTGTTGAATGTGCCTTTTCCTCTAGAATTTCCATCTCAGCGCTGACTAAATCTGTTGACTTCTTTGCCAACGGTGCCCACAACCCCTGTTGCTTCAGTAAAGCCCGCATCTTGATTTGCCACAAACTGAAACTGTTTCTCCTAGTGAATCTATCAATTTACACATTCATCCCATACATCTTTCTCACCTGGATCGAACACAAAGCTCTTGATACCAATTTGTTATGACAAATATGAGAAAGAACAAATAACGAATGCATAAAAGCAATAAACAACACACAGATTTACGTGGTTCACCAACAGTGTGTTGGCAACGTCCACGGGCAGAGAGAGAGAATAGTTTTATTGATGAAGAGGAATATCAGATTACAGATGTGTTTTAACACTAATGACGACTTAAAACGAAACAAAGTTAAATAGCAAGTTAAAACCAGTTTCGGAAATCGCACCCGCGTGTCATTAAACCACCCCCCGATCGGGCGGTCCACTCTACCAAACCTAGAATGTACTCGGGCCCGATCAGGTGGCCATCGTCCCGTCGCTCGCCCGGTCGAGATCGGTACCTCGCCCGATCGGGCACACCCGCCCAACGCCATCGGGCGCCCAGCTTCCAAGCCTCAGCTTGGACCTTCGACCCCGCCCGGTCGGGCGGGCCTGCACACACGCAAATCGTCGAACAGATTCAAGGCATAATTCCTACAAACCTAGACCCAATTCTCTTCATGGACCAATTTTGTAGGCGTGTTATTATTGCCTACGCAGGATGAACGCGTATTTGACTATCTCATTGTAAAGGTTTTATTGAAAAATGTTTTGAATTGAAGAAATCATTAGACCTTGATTGATTTTATTTTATTGAAGCGGTCAGATATCGAGATGAGGATTCCAACGTCTCCTTGCGGAATCAAACAATTCGTTGTTTCAAAGCCCTCATTTTTGCCTAGGCTGTCCTTTCAGGTTTTCAACCTAGCGGGCTTAGAGATACCTTAAAGAAGGAGTTAGGATTGATATGAGAGGTTGAAAGGTTTAAGGTTTCATGTTTAGGGATTTGGATGAAGGTTTAATTGGATGGGCCAAGGTAAGGGTTATGGCTTCTTTTTATATGATTGTGAAGGCAGGGTTTATGATTTTTATAGGTTTTATGGTTTTTTGATGGATTGAAGGATTTTGAATGAGGATTCTGTTTAGGGATTTGGATGAAGGTTTATTTGTTTTTTTTTTGCCTTTGGATTTTTCTTTTTGCTTTTGCATTGTGATTTCTCTTTTGCTTTTGCTTTTTCATTTTTTTCTGCACTTCTAATTTTTTCTTTCTTTCATTTTTGCCTCGTATTAATTCCTTTATTGTAATGAGCCTTCCACGCAGGTTTATAGTTTAGGGTATTGGAAGATTTGAAGGTTATTTGGTGAAGCTTTTGTTTGAAGGGATTTTTTGGTATGAAGGATCATGGAGGATGATGGTTTAGGGGTTTTTTTTATTTTATTTTGGTTGCATGTGAATATCTTAAGGGATGTGATGGCTTATTGGAAGGTGATGGCTTTTTGGAGATGATGAAGGGAGAGGGAAAGAACTATGAATCCAAGTATGTACATTTTTTTTGTGTATTTTATTGATTAATCAAGGTCATTTGATTGATTTAAATTTTATCATTGAATTAGAAGCATAATTAAATGATAAAAGGACAATGAAAATGAAAAAGAAAATGCAATGATTTTTTTAATTTGAATTAAATAAATAGAAGGTTAATAAATATAATGTTTTACATGAAATAAAGAGCTAGAGGAGGGACTCTCCGACACAACTTAGAAAACTAGCACTGACTATTCCCCCTGCACTATAGAGACATTGGCCAAGGGGTTATTGTTGATGTTGGCTTTTGCTGCGGGCGGAACTGAGAGTCTACCATCTTCAACCATCAACCATGTCCTGTAGGGCGTGCTTTGAAGTCCAACACTGCGATGTCAGATTCGTATTCCCTTTGTGGTACTTGCAGTAGGAATTATGATTCCACTTCCTAGACCTACTCTCAGGAGTATGGTCTCGAGAAGGGCCAAGAGGCTGAAGTTCTCCTTTTGCATGAAGCCTAGTGAAGGCTTCTTCTAGGGACATGCCTAAAGGAGTGAAGGTTCTTTGGAGACCTTTGATAACCCCTTATTTTAGTGTTCGAGGCATTGACCTCGTTGCTCTTGGAGCTAGATGGGTTGTTATTACTTTTCTTGAAAGAGTTGTTATTATTATAGCCCTTATTTTTAGAGGCTAACACCTCTTCCTCGATCAGTAGACCAACCTTATAGAGCTTCATGAAAGACTACATAGGTTGAAACTTCATGTGTTCTCCGTACTCAGACTACAAGTTACAGATCACAAGTCGGACTTGGTCCTCATCAGATGGCCTATTAGTCATTTGTGAGGCCTTCTCCCTCCATATATTAAGGAAGGTGACAAAGTCTTCATTGGGGTTTTTTTTAGTTAACTCCTACTCACGAAGACCAATAGGAAGCTGAGTGTTGTAGCGATATTGTTTGTGGAACTCCTCTTTGATGTAGTCCCAGTCATTCAACAACATATTCTTCAGTGATCTGAACCACTTGGATGGATGAGCATCCAGGTCAAGGGAAAGGCATAAGCAAACATGTCATTGCTCATGCCTTTGAGAGCCATAAAGATGGAGAAGACTCTCAAATGATCTTCTAGGTCTTCAACCCCCTTGAATTTTGGGAGGTCAACCAATGCTACGTTTTTAGGGAGCCTTTCCCTCACTTCATGATCAATGATGTCATTGCCATGAGCCTGACTCTCGAGTGCAGGAATTGACTGGATCAATTGCTAGAGTTTTTCAAACCTCAAATAAGTCTCGGACTTAAAAAGAGGTGGTGGTGGTGAAATATCTTCCCATTCTTCTTCCTCAGTTGTCAATTAGTATTTTGATCTCTTTGTCTTGTTTGTCAAGATGAGAGTTCATCAGTTGGAGTTGAGCCATAATGGCATTGAGTTCTTCAGAAGTGTCTCCCATCTTAGATGACGATTCAGAAGTTTCAAACGACTCGTCTGAAAAGTGAGGATTCATTTGACGAGCCTGGGAGTGGGTTGACCTCTTTCCCTCTCGGTTGGACGTTCCCAAGTTATAACCTCACGACTTGTCCTGAAAATAAATCGAATGGACATTACTTGTAAGTTTTTAGAAGTGATGTTCGAAATGGAAATGAGAAATGGGAAATCGAAATGAGAAATGAAAATGGTAAATAGAAATGAGAAATGGAAATGGGAAATGGAAACGGGAGATGGAGGATTTGAAATGGATATGGGCTTTGGAGTACTATGGGCCTAGCTATACGCAAATGCAGATATGGACTGGACTATGCAAGCAAAATGGACTCGATATAAGGAATGCTAATTTCACTAGACTTCATAGGTTGCCTTTATGGACTTAAGGGTGATTGGGTTCGCCAGACTCGATGATTTTGAGTCGTTATAGACTTAGGATGGACTATCTTCGCTAGACTCAAAGGTTTTGGGCCATTATGGACTTAGGAACACTAGAGGAAAAAAGACCAAGGGCTGCGGTGCAAGGGTTGCGGTTATTTGAAAAACACAGCCCTTAATTACAAAGGGTTGCGGTTAGTCTAAAAACCGCAGCCCTTTATTACAAAGGGATGCGGCTTTTGAAAGACCGCATCCCTTTATTACAAAAGGCTGTGGTTTTTAAAAAAACGCAACCTTTAAGGTTGTATTTTTCATTTTTCATTTCCCCCTTAAAAGTTCCATCGCTTTGGCAATTCCCGCACTCACCCACCATACCCCTAGCTGAATCCCCGCCTCACTCTCTCACTTACTCCCCTGCATCCCTCTCTCACACTCACACTCACGCCCCTGCATCTCTCTCCGACGTCGGCTGCGGTCTAGGTTTACTCGCCGCCTCGTCGCTGTTATTCTCCTCCTTCCCTCACTCTTCTCTCTCCTCAGCCGCGCCTCCTTCCCTCACTCTTCTCCTCCTTTCATTTTCGTCGCGCGACCACCGTGCTGCAGTGGTTGTATGGCGGCTTGAAAGCAGCTTCTCACGAATGCCCTCTCTCGGCCCCGTTCATGGATGGGTGCCCTCTCCGCTTCGCGTTTCTCTACTTCTCCCTCCTCCAACTCGAGTTTTTCTCTCTTTCTCCCTTATTCTTCTTCTTTAATTTGTCTCGATTTTTAGGGATTTTTTTTTTTTTTTTTTGCGAATTTCTTCATTTGATTGTGTGATTTATTTTGCGATGTGAATTAGGTTTCTTTAGTATTGGGTTCAACTAGGAAATATTTCAATAGAAATTAGGTTCAATACATTTTCTCAAGCATCCGTCACAATTAATACGAGCACCTATAAGTCGGCCTTCCTGGATGTTTCGTAGAGGAGCTTAATAGATATTCAATTGTATAATGTTGAAAAGTTGCTGGTGGTGGATCTAGTTCTACAACTTAATAAAGATTATTAGGGGCTCATAACTCTACTTTGATACAATTGACCTTTGCCAAAAGAATCATGTCAATAATACTAGTCCTTTCTAGTAAGGGAGAACCACATGTCCATTTTGTACACAAGAGTTTGGGTGAATTTATACGCAGCCATTAGTGCGAATTTATATTGAAAATTTGGGTCAATTTATAAGCAGCCATTAGTGTCAATGTGGGTGAGTATCAAGCGCTTTAGCAAAGTGGTAGGCTTGTTAGCACAAGAATGCTCAATTGTCATGGTTGATACACTATTTAGAAGATTGTATAGCTGGTGCTTTTCATTACAATTACCTGATTATTGTCTTAGATTTTCTTTCATTTATGGTATTTTGATGTATTTTATTATCAACCATATCAAATAATCGTTGACATTACCTTGGTTCCTCTAAAGAGTCTTGTTTCTGCTAAGAAATTAAGGATTTTAATATGTTGTGAGATTTGATGTGGGCCCCAAGAAGGTACGCCCGAGCTCCGTTATCCGTACGCCGAAACCCGCAAAACAAGGTTAGCCTACCCCGGGGTGGTCCCGGGATCGCCCCTCCGACGCTCAAGTCGGCAAATGATCGAGGCAGAGAGAAAGTGATCAATGTAGAGAGAGATGATCCGGGTTTTGCGGCTTAGAATTGCTTACCCTTTGATTGGTGAGACAACCGCTATTTATAGAGGATGGGACCTCCAATAAATGAGGGTATTTTAGTCACCCAACTGGTGGAGGATCGCTTCCCTGAGAGGTGAGGGGTATTTTAGTAACTTCGCCATAGGTGGGCTGGTCCAAGAAATGGGCCAAAACAATTAGCCCCACGCCAAGTAATCGGAGTGAAAATCGCCATTTTTAGTGCGGTTGATTGGCGGAATGAAGTGTTCGCATTTTTGCCGATGTTGAGTGAGACCCAGAATTTTCATGCCGGATCGTGGTGGAGAAAATCTTCTGCCGCTAGGATTAACCAAGCACGGGGGTCTCGCTAGGATCAAATGCGCCGAGTGCAGTTCTGCGAGCCGAGCGCGGCCTCGAGCGCGAGCGGCTAAAGTCATGCACTAAGGCCTCCGTGCCGAGGGGCTCATTGGCAAGTCAAGCGGGTTCCCTGGCCGAGAGACTCCCCTAGCCGAGCGGGTGCCTTGGCCGAGTAGCCGACCGAGCGACTTCCCGGCCGACCGGGTACCCCTGGCCGAGCGACTCCCCCGGCCGACGGGTGCCCTGGTTGAGCGACTCCACCGGCCGACCGGGGTTCCCGGCCGAGCGACTCCCCGGCCGACCGGGTGCCCCGGCCGAGCGACTTCCCCGGCCGACCGGGTGCCGTGGCCGAGCGACTCTCCCTGGCCGAGTGACTCCCTCGGCCGACCGACTCTCCCGGCCGAGTGACTCCCCCCTGGTCGACCGGTGCCCCGGCCGAGCGACTTCCCCTGGCCGACCGAGTGCCGTGGCCGAGCGACTCTCCTGGCCGAGTGACTCCCATGGCCGACCGGGTGCCCTGGCCAAGCGACTCCCCTGGCCGAGTGACTCCCCTGGCCGACCGGGTGCCCTGGCCGAGCGACTTCCCTGGCCGACCGAGTGCCGTGGCCGAGCGACTCTCCTGGCCGAGTGACTCTCCTGGCCGAGTGACTCCCCTGGCCGACCGGGTGCCCTGGCCAAGCGACTCCCCTGGCCGACCGGGTGCCTTGGCCGAGTAAGTATCGATGAAGTACTCAGCCTAAATTTGGCTAAGTATAAGAGCGACTCGTCAAAGAAGAGAGGGTCCTTTGGGGCTGGCCGAGCAGGTCCTTTGGGGCTTCCTTGTGCCGAGTTGTTGCATTGGATTTCTGGCCGAGCGGGGGCATTGGCCGACAGGCCGAGCGGGGGCATCTCTCGAGCTATGCTGGCTGAGTCCGACCAGGTGCCTTGATCGAGAGGCCGACCAGGTGCCTTGAGGCTGGCCGACCGCGGGCTTTTGAGGTTGGCCGAGTTGTTGCTCGAGGATGGACGACCGGGTTGAGCCGGTGCGTTGATGCTGGTCGACCGGGTACGCGAGGATGGCCAACCGTGGTCCCATGGCCAAGGGGCCGAGAGGGTGCCCAAGCCGAGTAGGTCCTTGAGCCGACTGGCTCCTTGTCCTTTTGGGCTTCCTTGTGCCGAGCGGCTCCTTGTGCTGAGCGAGTCGGACGCCACTCAGATGAGGGCCTAACGAGCCCCATGTTGTCGGAGTGGGTGTCAATGAAAGGCTTAGCTTGAATTCGGCTAAGTATAAGAGCGACTCGTCAAAGGAGAGGGGGTCTCCTACTGGCCGAGAGGGTCGGACGCTACTCGGATGAGAAGCTAATGAGCCCCATGCTGACCGAGGGGGTGCCAATGAGGTACTTAGCTTGAATTTGGCTAAGTATGAGGAGCGACTCGGTGAAGAAGAGGGGATCCCCTAGTGGCCGAGTGGGTCGGACGCCACTCGGATGAGAGGCTAATGAGCCCCATGCTGACCGAGTGGGTGCCATGAGCACTTAGCCATACTTGACTAAGTGTAAAGTGGCTCGGTAGAGGAGTACGTGGACTCCATGCTGACCGAGGGAGTAGGACGCTGCTCGGATGACGACTGATGAGCCCCATGCTGTCCGAGCGGGTGCCATGACTACTTAGCCATTCTTGACTAAGTGTAAAGTGGCTCGGTAGAGGAGTACGTGGACTCCATGCTGACCGAGGGAGTAGGGACGCCGCTCGGATGACGACCGATGAGCCCCATGCTTGTCCGAGCAGTGCCATGACTACTTAGCCATTCTTGACTAAGTGTAAAGTGGCTCGGTAGAGGAGTACGTGGACTCCATGCTGACCGAGGGAGTAGGACGCTGCTCGGATGACGACTGATGAGCCCCATGCTGTCCGAGCAGGTGCCATGACTACTTAGCCATTCTTGACTAAGTGTAAAGTGGCTCGGTAGAGGAGTACGTGGACTCCATGCTGACCAAGGGAGTAGGACGCCGCTCGGATGAGGACTGATGAGCCCCATGCTGTCCGAGCGGGTGCCATGACTACTTAGCCATTCTTGACTAAGTATAGAAGCGACTCGGCAAGGAGGGGAGCTCCTGTTGACCGAGTAAGTTATGAGGCTACTCGGATGAGGGGCTAATGAGCCCATGCTGTCCGAATAGGTGCTAGCTGATACTAGGCCATACTTGACCAAGTATAGAAGCGACTCGGCAAGGAGGGGAGCTCCTGTTGACCGAGTGAGTTATGAGGCTACTCGGATGAGGGGCTAATGAGCCCCAGACTGTCCGAATAGGTGCTAGCTGATACTAGGCCATACTTGACCAAGTATAGAAGCAACTCGGCAAGGAGGGGAGCTCCTGTTGACCGAGTAAGTTATGAGGCTACTCGGATGAGGGGCTAATGAGCCCCAGGCTGTCCGAATAGGTGCTAGCTGATACTAGGCCATACTTGACCAAGTATAGAAGCAACTCGGCAAGGAGGGGAGCTCCTGTTGACCGAGTAAGTTATGAGGCTACTCGGATGAGGGGCTAATGAGCCCCAAGCTGTCCGAATAGGTGCTAGCTGATACTAGGCCATACTTGACCAAGTATAGAAGCTACTCGGCAAGGAGGGGAGCTCCTGTTGACCGAGTGAGTTATGAGGCTACTCGAATGAGGACTGATGAGCCCATGCTGTCCGAATAGGTGCTAGCTAATACTAGGCCATACTTGACCAAGTATAGAAGCAACTCGGCAAGGAGGGGAGCTCCTGTTGACCGAATGGGTAGGACGCCGCTCGGATGAGGACTAATGAGCCACATGCTGTCCGAGTGGGTACCATGAGTACTTAGCCATACTTGACTAAGTGCAGAGTGGCTCGGTAGAGGAGTACGTGGACTCCACGCTGACCGAGGGAGTAGGACGCCGCTCGAATGAGGACTGATGAGCCCATGTTGTCCGAGCGGGTGCCATGAGTATTTAGCCATACTTGACTAAGTGTTTGAGTGACGCCCATTAAATTGCTGAGTGAGGTCATGTGACGCTCCTCGAGATACCGAGGGAGGTCATGGGACGCTCCTCGAGATACCGAGGGAGGTCATGGGACGCTCCTCGGCACATTGGGGGCTTATGAGCCTCAAGTGGTCGAGGGAGGTCCTTAGCCTTATTTTGGCTTACTATTTGAGTGACGCTCCTCAAAATGCTGAGGAGGTGCCAATGAATATGTTTCTCGACTCGGGGAGTTTAGGAGCTCCATGTTTCCCAAGGAGGTTTCATGACACTATTCGAATATCGAGTACGTGCCAATTAACGATACTTAGCCGTTTTGGCCAAGTTAGTAGGACGCTCCTCTTATGACCGAGGAGGTGCCGATGGAGAAATTTTGGACTTCGAGGCTTATTTGCCCCATCCTTCCTCCTTTGAGAGTATTTATTTGTCCAACCGAGGGGTTCCAAGTAATTAGCCCCACGCCTGGATGAACGGATAGGGTAGCATCATTCCTTCCCGAGGCGGTCGTCCGAGCGGAAATCGAGAGAGACCCATGTTCGGGGTACCTCGCTAGTCCCGAGAGGGGGGACTCGGGATTATGCATCGCTTCGAGTTAGGTGCCTTGATGTGTGGTTCATTTTCTTTGTCCAAGTTCGCTCTTTTAGACCAAGGGGGTCGTGCTTGGATGGAGGTAGCTCGCACAGGCCAAGTTGATGGAGGTACCGTGGATGAGTAGGTGCTTCTGATGAGTAGGCACCTATGGTCAAGTACATTTCTTGGCCAAGTTGGCATCCAAGGATGAGTGGGTACCTTGAATGAGTAGGTACCGTTGCATTTGATGGGTAGGCACCTATGGCCGAGTATATTCCTTGGCAAGTGGGCACCAGAGGATGAGTGGGTACCTTGAATGAGCAGTACCGTTGATGAGTATGTGCCTTTGATGAGTATGCGCCTATGGCCGAGTACATATCCTTGGCTGAGTGGACGCCCAGGATGAGTGGGTACCTTGAATGAGTAGGTACCGTTGATGAGTAGGTGCCTTTAATGAGTAGGCACCTATGGCCGAGCACATTTTCTTGGCCGAGTGGGCGCCAAGGATGAGTGGGTACCTTGAATGAGCAGGTACCGTTGGTGAGTAGGTGCCTTTAATGAGTAGGCACCTATGGCCGAACACATTTCCTTGACCGAGTGGGCGCCGAGGATGAGTGGGTACCTTGAATGAGCAGGTACCGTTGGTGAGTATGTGTCTCTGATGAGTAGGCACCTATGGCCGAGCACATTTCCTTGGCCGAGTGGGCGCCAAGGATGAGTGGGTACCTTGAATGAGCAATTGGTTGGTGAGTATGTGTGGGCCGAGGACCGTAAACTTGAGAGTGCCACTGTTTATTCTGGAGGGGTTTTCCAATTCCGAGTCATTACACCCCTCTTTCGGATCAGTATTCATGAGTTTGTGTTCTTCGATACGAATTCTTCCGAGTGATAACATGATTCTTGACAACCTTGAAGAGACGTGAGTAGCTTGCCTAGCTGAGTTGCCCTTGGAAGATCCTTCCCTTTATTTAGGTCCCAGCCGGTTAGGCTGAGCATTTCGGGAGGGACGAATGATCTCTTCGTGACGAGTGGAAGCCATACCCATCAGACTTTGCTGGAGAGTTTGTTGAAGATGAGCTGCAATCAAGATGACGTACATTGCGGTTATGGGTGGACGGTCGCCTACTTATGTTCGACCCGATGCTTTGCGAGATGACCGACTTCGCAAAGTGGATTCTCTATCGGGATGGAATCATCATCATTGGGATAGAGGGATAGCACCGTAGGTGCATATGGGATGCTTGAGCTCTCCCGGAACGGTTGGCTTGGGAGCGTGTCTTCTTGGTTGGGGCCATTGTTGAGCAACAATGAGGTGAGTTTTGCTGAGTAGCAACAAGGTGAATCTTGCTGAGTGGTGGCGAAGTAACTTCTTGTACTATCCCCACAGACGGCGCCAAACTGTTTCTGCTAAGAAATTAAGGATTTTAATATGTTGTGAGATTTGATGTGGGCCCCAAGAAGGTACGCCTGAGCTCCGTTATCCGTACGCCGGAAACCTGCAAAACAAGGTTAGCCTACCCCGGGGGTGGTCCCGGGATCGCCCCTCCGACGCTCAAGTCAGTAAATGATTGAGGTAGAGAGAGAAAGTGATCAATGTAGAGAGAGATGCTCTGGGTTTTGCAGCTTAGAATTGCTTACCCTTTGATTGGTGAGACAACCGCTATTTATAGAGGATGGGACCTCCAATAAATGAGGGTATTTTAGTCAGCTCCAGCTGGTGGAGGATTGCCTTCCCTAGAGGTAGGGGTATTTTAGTAACTTCGCCATAGGTGGGCTGGTCCAAGAAATGGGCCCAAACAAGTCTCCTGACTATGGCAGGTTAGGAGGGTGTGATGTACACAATCTTACTCCAGTGCTGGCAACAAGCCTGTTGCATTAGATCCTCGAACCAAATGTAGTGAATGTTTGGAACTTCACAACAAATAATAGTTGCAATCGATATGATGTGTCATTTTCACTGGGTTTTTTAGAATCCGAAACCAAAGAATTGCTGCTTATGAGTTGAGACAAATTGCAAGTAGTGCAGCGTGTTTAACCTTTATAGCTTCGGTCCCCGCAAACTGGATTACGGGGTGACACCGAGGATTGCTTCTTCGAGGAACTGCTACTTAAAGACACTGAGTAGTTCTCCATATAGGAACTTTCTACAACCATAAATTATTTCAGGTCATTATCAGACTAATTCATCTTGTGTTATCTTAAAGATGAATTGCTATTTTGAAGATGTGGTCTTTGAACTTATTTGTTTTCTTGAATGTTCTGTTCGGTCTATCTCTGTGAGTTAGGTTATTGATTGGCATGCGTGTTCGATTTTTTGGTAATTACTTCCGCGTTTCTTCTATTTAATTCTTATCTCTTCTTTTCGTTCTTGTTTCTTCTATTTTGTTTTCGGATCTAAGTTTATTTTGTTAATTTTTGATGTTGTTCAACGCTTTTACGGCGTGCTCTAGCGAGATGATATTATCATCTCCCTCCCTTAGAAATTTCAAACCCGGATTCTTAAAGTGAGTATTTTTTTTTGGTTGATGAGATTATTTCATATTCATACTATATGGATTAAATGTTGTGATTGTTTGATGCTTGTCGTAATACTGATTTCTACTGTCTTGATCCTTGGGTTTGAATTAATCATGGGTTTGACCGTGTTGTAAGATCATTTGATTGGGAAAGGATACATCTATCTTGAGCTTTTCTTTAATGGAATTGTTGTTTTTGTTAATGTAAGATCATTTGATTACTCCATCTTTTCTTCAATTAAACAGAAGTGATTGAATATTGGGGTTGGTTATGATGCAGGCGTTGTTCGGCGTTACATAAAATTTGTAATGTATATTTGGAGTATGAGAAAAGGTATGTCTTATTCTCACTCTTTTTTTCTGCTTTTTTATTGAGTTATGTTTTAGAAATTAGAACCCTTTTATCCGAAGTTGATTGTTCGAGGATGAACCTTATTTATCTCCCTTTTCCCCCGTAGTTGAAGATGATTGTTCGAGGAATTAGTATGGGCATTGTAGCCCCCTTTGGGATCATGGTGTTGGTTTTGTTCAATTGTTTTTGGCCGTTATTGCTTGCTTCATTGATTTTGGCCGTTGATTGCTTCATGGTTCATGCTTAAAAATATGATGTTCTTAGTACTTAGCACCATATTAATGCTCGATTTCTTGGTAAAATGGTTTACTATAGTCATTATGGACTGATTTATTGACCACAAAAGGTATTAATATGTCTCCCAGGCTTTGTTTCTCTCGCTTAATTCATGCTTAATCGCCCCTTTCAATTAATTCATATTTCGGGAATAATCAAAACTGAGTGTGACATTTTATTGCAAGGAAAATTATGTTAAAGAATAACTTGTTTTTATTTTTACACTCACATGATCCGAGTTCGATTTCCACCCCCCTCCACGGCAAACATCCACCACATGTACTCTCCACCTGCTGCGATTGAATTCCCCCCAAACTGCTGCCCGCACCCCCTACCGATGTATAGTCCCCCACATGCTACCATAGTCCTCCCACGGCCCCGCACACACACACCTCTCCCACGGCCCCCGCACACCTCCCTCTCACAAACCCCCGCACACACACCCCCCCTCCCACGGCCTCCGCACACACCCCCCACAACCCCCCGCACACCCCCTCCCACGGCCCCCTGCACACACACCCCCACGGCCCCCCTCCTCACACTCCCTCCCACATCCCCTGCAAACACACCCCCTCCCACGGCCCCTCCCACAACCCCCGCACACACCCCCCTCCCATGCACACGGACACCCCCTTGCTCCACGGACCCCCCCACCTACTGTTGTAGCCCCCCCATCCCCTACACACGGCCCCCGCACACCACCCCCATGCACGGACCCCCTGTTGCACACCCCCGCACCCCTCGCGGCCCATCCCACGCCCCGGCACACACACTCCCTCCCACGGCCCGCCCGGCCCCCTGCCGCACTTTCCCCTTACACACCCCAACCCTCCCCCCACTACGCCCCCATGCTACACTCCCCCCGACCCGCCCTTACCTGCCAACCCTCTCTCCTTCGCATGCTTTGGTGATTTTTCTTACTCTTCTACCTGTTAAATACAGGTTCCATACGTTGGTCTCAATTTCGCCGTGTACGACTATACGAGTCATTGAAGGATTGGTTGGTGCATTTAGAAAAACTGTTAGACATGAGGGATTTGGAGCTCTGTACAAACTACAAAGGCCTGGTCCCTAATTCAGTAAAGATTAGTGTTTCACTAGGAAAGACAAGTAGAGAACTTCATCCAATATTTTAGCATCTATATTTTGGTAAATTTCTTATATTTGTATAAAAAATATAATTTGCAATGGAAAATGATACTTATATATATATATAACCGTTTGGGGATCATTTAGGACTAAAAATGCAATTTTTTTTTGTTTTTTTTGGGTCACAAGGACTGCAGTTTTCATCAAAACCGCAACCCTTTATGTGTAAAAAGGGCTGCGGATTAGGCCCAATACCGCAGCCCTTCCAATCTGGAAGTGCTGCGGTGTTGGGCCTAAACCACAACCCTTAAGAGTGAAGGGTTGCGGTCAAAGACCGCAACCCTTCCTTTTTGCCCAAGGGCTGCTACGCCAAGGGCTGCGGGCTAAAAACGCAGCCCTTGACGTTTTTTCCACTAGTGGAAGGAGTAGCTTTGCTAGACTCAAAGGTTTTGGGCCATTATGGACTTAGGAAGGAGTAGCTTCGCTAAACTCAGAGGGTTGGGCCATTAGGACTTAAAGTGGACTAGCTTCGCTAGACTAGAGGATTTGGGTTCTTAAGGACTTAAGGTAGGAGTAGCTTCGCTAAACGCGGAGGGTGTCGTAATGGTCTTAAGTATGACTAGCTTCACTAGGGTGTCGTTATGGTTATAAGGGTGAGTAGCTTCACTAAACTCAAATGGTGCCATTATGGTCTTAAGGATGACTAGCTTCTCTAGGGTGTCGTTATGGTATTAAAGGTGAGTAGCTTCACTAAATTCAAAGGATGCCATTATGATCTTAAGGATGACTAGCTTCACTAGGTTCCAAGGGTGCCGTTATGGTTTAAGGATGAGTAGCTACGCTAGACTTAAAGATGACTAGATTTTGAACTTACATTTAGGGTCAGCAGACTAGACAATAAGGCTTTAAGAGATTTTAGAGTTTGGACTTCATCGTATATGGATTTGGAATTGGACTTGACTAGATTTAAGACATGAGTTGGGCCTTTATGGACTTAACTTTGGACTTAGTTCTACATTGAATAGAGTTAGATTTCACTAGGGCTAAACCTAGGATTGGAATTTGGCTTATATGGACCTAAGCTTTGGATTGGACTTGACTAGGTTTATATGGAGATGCAAACTAGACCTAGGGTATGAATTAGGCCTTATACGGACCTAACTTTGGACTTAGTCCTATATTGGTTTTAAGTTAGATTTGGAGATGCACATGGACTTGACATTGGAAATGGACTAGGTTTGGACTTATATTGGAACGGACTGGGATTAGACTTAGATTGGGCCTAAGATAGACTCTCATGCAAGTGGGCCTAAGATAGACTCTCATGCAAGTGGGCCTAACATGAATGCATGGACCCAAATGGGCCTAATATGAATGCAAATGGATTCTAATGCATATGGGCCTAATATAAATGCAAATGGATTGGAATGTTACAAATTGATTGGATTGGGTTAAGATGTTTGGACTAGGCTTAAAATTTTCGAAATTCATTTTTGAAAGGGACCCCTTTGTTTATATCTTTTATTGGAAAAGATGATGGATGATTAAGAATAGATTTTTTTATTGGAAAAGATGATGGAAAAAATATTTGTGTACGTGTGGTAGTGTAGGCGTGATTTTATTCGCCTACGTGGTGTGAGCGCGTATTTGACTACTTCATTGAAGAATTATATTTAGAAACGTTTTCGAAGTCGCCAACCAGTTTTTTAAATGAAGACTCATAAACCTAATTGGATATTTATGAAATTTAGGGACATCTTTGGGACTTATCCATTGTAGATTTTCCCGTCATAACTTCATTAATTATTGGTCATGAACCAAAAATTGAGTTCGGGGGTGAGGTTAGAACACGGTCATGAACCAGGTTCGCCCATTGCTGGCCTCTACTAAATAATTCGATTCATAGCAAGATTTACGCAAAAGAATAACCAAACAATATATTTAAGCATCTTAAAAAAGGTTACTATAGGTTGGTTCATCAAACACATAAAAGACTAATTTTTTAGTGGTATGTTCATTAGCAATCAAAATTATTGGGATCCTAGCAGGTTGTCAATATAATCTGATTAGCGTTAGAACATTTATTTTGGTATTGATTAACAATAATATACAAGGTGGAAAATATTGCAATCAATCATAAAAAATAATGTTCATGAAAAATAATAAATTTTTTGGAGGGAGTTAGTATAATGTATAATGCTTACAATTACAGGAATATTTTAACAATCTACATCATGAATAGAATGTTAGTAACTTCAATAAAATAATAAAAAGAACAAAGTCTTGACCCTCAAAAATTTATACCTCCGTCTGGGTCATTAATTTGGACGGATCTTGGATCGAATATTGATTGGGAAATTCTCAGTGATAGCCTTCAATTTTGGCTTTTTATCAGCCAAAAAAAAATTTGATTATCAGAAATTGCCTTGAGGTTTTGGGTATACTTGAAAATTTGGTATTAACAACCATTTTCTGCCATAAACAATTGTTAAGAAAGTTATTTTCATCGTAATTAAGGTCTCTAGTGTCTAAAATAACATAAATTGTCCTTCACACACTTTCTTTTGTTCATATATTTTGTAAAATAGAGTGAAATAAGTTTTTAATAAGACACGAAGGCAAAATAGATTTTATAAAGGAAACTCATATCATTCTAGCTTATGGAACCATACTTAGTTCAAACACAACCCTTTCAACAATTGTTTTTAATGAGAAATCATTGTTAATGCGATATTTTCAAGTATAGTCAAAACCTCGCCGCTACTCGATAATCAAACGTTTTTTTGGCTACCAATGATAAAAATCCAAATTAAAATGCTACCATTGAGAATTTCCCATATTGATTCGAGTCTTAAAAAAATTTGTTCTTGCGTATATTATTCGGCGTATTGTTGATGTATCTTTGTGATGAGCATAATTAAAGATGATGGTGATTGGTGAGTATTAGTTCGGTATATATGGTCTTCGGCGTGGCTTTGTATTAGGACGCAGTGAGGTGTAGAAGCAGGTCTAGAATAGTAGAATGTTAGGTGCAGGAGAATGATGTGGCGTGGATTCTTGATGTGTGGCGCAAGGAGGATGAAGATGTAGTGTTGAACGTATGAGAGGTGTGGGAATTGTCAGATGAATGTTAGGCGTGTGAGGGATTTTATTAGTATATTGGCGAGGATGGTTAATGGTGATGGATGCTGCAGGGTTAAGTTAGGCGAGAGAATTGGAGGGAGCCAAGGAGGTGAGAGTTCCTCCATGTGATGTTAGGGAGGAAGTTAGGGTTATATAGTGATAGGTGTTTAGGGAGTAATAGGTAATGGAAAATAATTAGGTTTTTAAAAGAAATTTTATGGAAAAGATTTTAGTAAAAGATATTTGAAAACACTTTAGAGAAAGATGATTTTTAAAAAATATATTTTTATTAATAAAACTAATTAATATATTTATCTATTAATTAAAATGAGCTAGAAATTTGATTTTATAAATTGGGCTTTCACAAAACTACTTTTAAAAGGTTTTCGGAAATGGTTAACAAAAAGGGTTAGAAAATGGATTGAGCTTAAAATATTTTATTTTAGACTTGTTCTTTATTCTTTCCTCGTTCCGAACCAATTAGATCGGGGTATTAGTCATCATAGGGTGCTAAATGGGGAGACACGATTATGTGTCTACAGGTAGGATGATGATTAGTAAATATTTTCGAAAAAGATACAATAGAAGAGGGTGTAAGATTGATTTTGAAAAGGATTACTTAAATTTTCGAAATGGATGGATATGATAGTATATATATGATAGGGAAGATTGGTTGGATAAAAGGGATAAGATGGATTGACATGCATGACGACTCGAACTCTATCATAATCACATATCTAGATGCACTTTTTAGGATACTATCAACTTTATTAGGTGCAATGTATGAAAAAGATCGATTTTTATCTTTAGATTAATTGGGTGAGTTTTGTTTGAAAAAGATGACCTAAAACTGATCGATTTTCAAGTTTCTATCAACGAGGACATCAATGTGGGGTAGAGGAAAGCAATCTTTTGGGGACGTAGTGTTCAAATCTCGAAAATCAATGCATACCCGAACTCTCCCTTCCTTTTTGGGTACAACCACTATATTGGCGAGCCAACTTGGATGTTTTACAGCTTGGATGAATTTGGCATCAAGTTTGTTTGGGATTTCTTCTTTCACTTTCGGACTAACCTCGGCTTAATTCGGCGGAGCTTTTTTGCTTAGGCTTGCTTTCGGGATGTAACGGAATACGATGTTCCGTAATTTCTCTAATAACACCAGGCATATCAGCATAAGACCATGCGAACACATCTACATACTCTTTTAATAATGCAATAAACATAGATTGTTCAGTTGGGGAGAGGGAAGATCCTATTTTGACTTCTTTTACAGCATTTTCTGTACCAATATTAATTACAATGGATTCTTCCATGGGTTTTATGTATGTTTCAGTTGTATCAAGTGATTCATCATTATTAAATTCACTGTGAGAAATAACATCTTGCATGCAAATGTATTTAGATAAAGGTTCATATTCAATTTCCTCACTATCAGAGTCTTCTAACTGGGTATGCAAGGTAGATTGGCTGGAAGATGAGATATCGGTATAATATCCATCAGAAGGAGGTGACAAGGTATTTTCATGAGATGGAGGTGGAGGATGGTTTCCTAAAAACATTTTAAGTTCTATAGGCCCGTCTTTTGCCTGACACTCAATACTCCACTTATGTTCAATGCTTTCGCCAAAAGGCATCATCAAAGACACCGGGTCAAAATCCCCTTCCCAGAGGACTCAGAAGCGAAAAGCTTCTTAAGGACTCCATGTTCCAGATTATCCACCCAGTCATTTTCTTTTTTCATGTTTTGTGCTCGGACAAACCAACTTTTGATTAAGTCCAAATTCCTAGCTTCATTGAAGAATATCTCTGATCCCGGTAAAATCTTCTGTTCTTTCCTACTAAGCCAAGGTTCTGGAAATTCATAGTATGGCTCGGTATCTCCTTGCAGGATGAACTGACCATTGAGGGTAGAAGAAGGTTTTTTGGTGTTTTGAGAAGTGCCGCCCAGATCATATCATAATCCATGTCGGTTCTGCTTGTCTACTACGGGGATTGATTGCTTCATTCCCCTACCATCACGCCATAATCCGGCTCCTTGAGTATAACCCATCTCCATCATAATTTGAAATCCTTTGGATAGAGGTTGCATGGCAATCCCTACAGGCTTTTTTGACCGCATTCGTGGGTAGGGCTGAGGCGTTTTTTTTCTGACGGTAATTGGTCATCCTTAGAGAAGGAACTAATTTCTTCTTTTTGGACCTAAAGGTAGAGAAAAAGAATTAAAAGAAAAGAAAAGAAGGCTACATATTGCAGAATGCATTGCAGAGTAAAGAAAATTTTCGAAAACAACTTTGCCATATTTTGACTGGAATGGTCCACCTTCGCAATTTTGCTTTTTTTATTATTACTTATTATTATTTTGTTTTTTGACTTTGTTTTGACCTTTTTAAATGATTTTACTGTCCTTGGGGTTGAAAACAGATTTTTCATTCTTCCATTCCCTGCTTAATATTTGAACAAAGACTGAAAATATAGAGATTAGGGCCTGTATCCCCATTGATGCGTCAATTCAGCATTCTGAAAATTTCTCCTGTGATCACTGGCATCTTGAATTCTGATCACATTGCCTGAAATACAATGGTTAATATATTAGAGTCGAACCCGAAGGTTGCCTACATATCCCCATTGCTCCAGGTGCATTTTATGGGGAATCAGACTCAGCGTAGTTCGTTTTTTTTAGAAAGAACTAAAATTTTTTATTTAATAAAGCAGCTGCCCTCATATTGAGCTACCTACGTACCCCAGGTGTTACATAGGTGGAGTGATTTCACAGTGCAAGTGTAAGTGATAATGGTGATTCAAGCTGCACGTAGTTCTCTAATACTAACGAACTGAAAGATTTTTTTCTTCTTTTTTTTTATATATGGGCTAACCCCCTACAGGACTTTTACCGAAGATTTTTCTTATGTGAGCTGATCAAGTAGATTTGCGGTAGACAAGAGCTATGTTGGTGATTTGCTTGATGTGATAGCTGAGAGCATGACATTGGTTTGTGCCGTGACCATGCAACTGATGATATTGGCAGTACTTGTGAAGACTTGACCCTACAGGACCTGCCCCTGGACGTCTGGGAAGTGGATGAATCTTACCTTGTTCAACCAGTTCGCAAAAGATATCGACTTGGGATTGCGGTTGCGGACGTGATGACACCATCTTTGCAGGTTTTTCTTTATGGGTTGGACTAATGACGCCTCGATCAATCAGGCTTTGCACTTTGTAGTAAAGGTCATGGCATCGATCAGTTTCATGCCCATATTGACGACAATAAGCGCGAGTTTGCTCATGTATACATTCCGGGGAAGGGGTAAACAGTGCACATGCGCTGGAACTTGAAGTATACCTTGCTTCCGAAGACGATCATACACCATATTCAATGGTTCATCAATCACAGCATATACCATTGGATTTGTATTGGGAATTTCAAAATCTTCCCGATGTCGTTTTCCTTGCAATTTCAGAGCATCAATGTCAAAGCCATGCTGTTCCATGTGGCTGAGGGAGGTGTATTTGATAGTAACCATGTGACGATAACGTAAATCTTTGGTTCATAATATGAGCATGAATTCCCGATCAGTAATAGGGGAAAGAAGTTGTGTGCGGATATGAGTGCATCTCGAACAAAAGTGTGAGAAGGTTTCTAAGGCACTCTAACGCAAAGTGACTAACTTCAGCTTCTTGACATCAGTCTGTTTATGCTCGAAAGCCCAATTAACAAAGGCGTGGCTAGCATTTTCCCAACTAGCCCTATCTACACAATATGAAGAATAGTACCAGTCCAGAGCTGGTCCTTCTAAACTTATGTCGAACAGCATGGGGTTATCTTCCTCTGGTATGCCCCATGGATGCAAGGCATTCACAAATCCCACTAAGTGGACAAACGGATCACCGTTCCCATCAAATTTTCTGAATTCGGGTAATTCACGATAGTGATCTTCATGTTGATATCCCGGAAAGAGAATCAGTGACTCAGTGTGAACCTCTCGAACAGGGCATACTACATTAAAGTCCAGGTCAAAATCGTCGGTCCTGGATCTCTTCTTTGAGTCATGATCATCATTGTCTTGAGGGTTGCCAATACAGGATTCCTCTGGTGCTTCAATTGAGGTATCATGAGTGTCAATGCTTGGAGCTCCCACTTCTTCCTCGTCATCCTCACTATACTCCGGTTCTATTTCTTCAGAGCTTGTATCTGGTGTGGCAGCTGGCACCTCATTCATCCAGGAATTTTCAGGTGATGCTAGAATACAGTGGATAGTGTAACCATTCAACCTAGTGCCCTCTACTTCATTTAAATACAATACCGTTTTTCCGGCGTTGGAGATGGTCATAATTTTGGGATCACCAGAAATAGTCACAGCACCATGATAAGTGAGAAGCTTTACCTTCTGATGTAGAATAGAGGCTACTGCCCTATTTTCATGCAGCCATGGTCTTTCTAATAAGAAGTTAAAACAAGCTTGTATGTCAATGACCATGAATTCCACCTTCCTTGCCACGGGACCACATTCAATGAGGAGGCTGATGAAACCCAATACTTCTCTCTTAGCATTATCATATGCTCTGACCACCTGTTTGGATGGTACCAGATCCTCTTTTGAATACCCAAGCCTTATTAGCACACGCAGAGGGCAAACATTGATTATGGAGCCATTGTCGATCAACACCCTAGGTATCTCCCATCCATTACAGCGTATAGTGATGTGTAATGAATTGTTGTGGTTGATATTGTCAGGGAGATCATTGTCTGTGAACATGAGAGTTCGATCTACCCCATGAATGAGCCCCACCATCTGGTCAGGTGTTATAGAAGAGCTTACAGAGGCTTCATTAAGATGCTTTAGAACAGCTGCCCTATGAGGTTGGGAATGCATTAACAATTTCCAGACGGAAACATTAGCATTTACTTCTTTCATGCGCTTGATAGCATCATCTTCCTTGTTACTTTCCTCTGTCATTGGCTCTTTACCCTTTTCTTTCCTTCTCAATACCTCCAAAGGATTTTCATCCTCCAAATGGGATGGTTTAAAGTGGCGGCCTGCTCTAGTCAAATGAGAGATATCCACATACTCCTCATCACTAAGATCATCGAGGCAGATGGGGCGCCGGTATGTATTTGGAGTGGTGGAATGTCCTCCAGTGTTTTTCTCCACAATTGTTAAAACTGAAGAGACATCTTCATCAGCATCAGAGTCCAAAATGAAGAAGGCACCATCATAATCCAAAGTTCCACACATGTTAGAGAAAGGATCCTTGTTGAGAGTGAAACTGGGTCTTTACAAGGCATCATTTTGACTTTTTCTTGAGTGGAATAGTCATAGACTAGGCACTTATAACCTACGGCTATCGGCATTTCATACATTTGAGGAACTGTCTTGCGGATTAACTGAATTGGATCGCATCCGTCCGAAGCAGCAGAGATGGCATTAATGGCGAATGAGGGTTTATGATTAGGAAGGGGGTTTTTTGTGATGTTAGGCTGAGAGTCATTTGGTTTATTGGAGATGGATCCCAGAGAAAGTTTTCCATCATCCACAAGGTTTTGAATTTGATGCTTTAGAGCCGCGCAATTTTTAGTATTATGCCCCAGGCTTTGATGGTATTCACAGTTTTGATTTGGGTCATAACCAGGGTAAGGATTTTTAGGAGGTGGGCGTGGATTCAAGGGTTGAATGAGATTAGCCTTTTTTAACTTGGAGAGTGCTTGGGAATAAGTCATGTTCAAAGGAGTAAAGTTCCTTTGTGGTCGCAACTGGAACGCAGACGATGCGCCAATGGCATGGATCGCATTAGTTGTCTTAGGAGCTGCTGAATCATTGTTTGGGGCTCTTCTGTTATTTCTGAATTTTGCATTATAAGTAGTGCCGCCAATAGGTTCATCTTTCTTGATGTCTCCCCTTTTCACAGCATCCTCAACTAAAGTTCCCGTAGCAATCAAAACTTTAAAAGTCGGGAAATACTGGTATGCCATATGCTTCTGATAGACAAGAAGAAGGTTTTTCACAACCATTTGTAGCTGTTCCTCTTCACTAGGCCTACTCATCATTTTGGAAGCCTTGTTTCTCCATCGAGTGATGAATGAAGAAAATGTTTCATTGAGGTTTTGAGAAGTGGTCTCTAGATCCCTTCTAGTAACATCAATTTTTTCATTATACTTGTATTGGTTTGAGAACTCTCTGACTATGTCAGCCCAAGTGGATTTCTTTGCATTTTCAAGGTTGAGGAACCAATGTGCTGTAGCACCATCTAAGTATTGTTGAAATAATTGGGCCATCAAGGATTCTTCCACTCCCCAGGGACTCATTGCCCCTACATACATTTTCAGGAAATTGGTGGGGCTCCCGGTCCCATTAAACCTTGTCAGATTAGGCATTTTGAAACCATGGGGTAATCGTGCCTTCGGGAAAAGAGTTAATCCATGAACATCCATCCATGGTTCAGCCTTTGTCATGCCTTTTCAGACTTCTTTAAGCTTGACTACTTCTTCCTCGAGTTTAGTGGGAATTTCTCTCTCATTGTTCAGAGGCTCAAGATGAAAAGGCGAAGCTACTTCCGACTCTGGAAGAGGAGGAGGAGGAGACATCTGGGCGCTTTGGCGCATTATGTCTAACACAGTTTGCTCAATATTATCCTGTCGGTCAAGCATAGCCTGGACAAGTCCTCGGAGCTCAGTCATTGGATCAGGTGGAGGGGTAGAGTTCTGTTGGTGTTCGTTGTTCGGAATTTCAGACATGTTGTTGAGACGTGTAGCAGAGAATACAGCTGGTGTAGACAAGGATGACAGTATTACTGACAGAGAACGTTCACTATGGTCAGAACTTCGGCGAATAAGCCTAGATCCTGAACGGGCCCAGGCAGAGTTCCTGTGAAATGAGATGAAAAGTTAACACGGAAGTTTGTCCAGACTTTGTTTCTTCTTTTCTTCTTGTTATTTTTTTTTTTTTTTGCAGGGAATGAAAGAAATGATATCTTTGAAAATTTTCTCTTTTTTTTTACCCCAATTTCAGTTAGTATCATTTATTAAAAGGTGTAAGACATTGACTCTATCATTTGTTTTGAGATTTTTCATTAGATTTCCTTGACTTGTTATTCTCTTTTTTTTTTAGACTTGGACTTTTATTTATATTTTAAACTGCCACTCTTGGACTCATTTGTTTTGGGATAATACACAAACATTTTCAAAATCAATTTGATAATATCCTTCCATTTCCTGCTACTATAGAAATAAGAGAAAAAATTTCGAGGCCTGTGTCCTCATTTTGGTAAATTATAGCGCCCCAGATATCGTTCTTCTTTGTGGTGATCCGCATGCATTGATTGCTTCTAAGCGCTGAAACCACAAAAGAAAATATTAGATGCAAAAGGGGCCGCACCCGAAGGTTGCCTACGTATCTCCATGAGTGTATTTGGATTTGGATTTGGGGGAGAAATTTTTCCGGTGATGATTTTTTTTTTGAATGGAGAATCAGGCCCAACGTAGTTCTAATATGTGAAATGAAATTTCACATAATTTTTTTTTGTTTTTGCAGCTGCACTCGGAAAATGAGTTGCCTACGTACCCCTTTTAGTACATTACATAGTAGAGAAACTAAGATAGATGCATACAACATTAGATTTTTTTTTAGGGGATCAAGCCGCACGTAGCTCTACCTACAAAATACAATATAAAAGCAATAACCGATTCGGGTACTTCTCAAACTTTTTCAGACTTCAGTTTGTTGAGCGCCATGCCATGTATTCACTTGTCTTAATACGTCTGTTCCACCTCTTAGGATTAGACTAATGTGAAGTACTCGGGTTCTTCTCAACCTTTTCCGAGTTTAAATTGCTAGGCGCCAGGCCATGTATTCTCCTGTTTGAATACGTCTATTCCACCTCTTAGGATTAGACTAATTTGAAGTACCTGAAATGTACACACTAACAATGTTAGTCAATGACTGATGAATTTTTCTTTATATGTTTTTTTAGCAGGAAATGGAAGAATCATTTTTTTCCGAAAACAATTATCCCTTTTGACACAATTTTTTCTTTATCTTTTTCTCTTTTAGAACAATTATCCCTTTTGACACAATATATTTTTTTTTATAGCCTAGACTTCTCGTGTTTTAGACTATATGTTCTAATTACTAAACATGACACGTTTTGAACTCGTGATAACAACTCTATTCAATTTTTTTTTTGGGATTATATTTTCAAAACAGGATTTTTTTTCTTTTAAAAATCAATTTTTTTTTTGAAAGAACCGATTTGAATGAAAAGAATTTTGAAGTAGACGTGAGTTTTTTTTTTTAAATGGGTGAGCACACACTTTTTTTTTACATGACACTTGTGATAAATAGACAAGAATACTCTAAATATTTCAATAATCATTTCGGCAGCAATTCAGCTACAGTGAATGATTACTGAAGTATTGACCGACTGAAAACGGACTGAGGAATTTTTTTGAAAATTTTCCACATTATTCAATAACTAAAATAAATAAAGGACATGTGTGCATTGATCCTTGTGTCCTAAAGGTCAACTAAAAGGTGATTTATTTAAGGAGAGATTATGTTAAAGTGGCCTCGAGTCACTTCCATTGTGTCCATCGAGGGTGGACGCTCCTGACAGAGCCGGTCGCAATAGCTCGCGGATGCAGGTTTTACGCCCTTAATTTATTAATTTGTCATTCTAAAATTCTAACCCTTGCCAATAGATAGAGGTATCAGACCTAATAAGAAAATGGTTAAAAAAGAGTGCACGTGTATGGATCGATAAACTACCAAGCACACGTAATTTTCACATAAGCATGCTATATACAAAAATTAAATTGTGAATAGCCATGATTAATTTTTTTTATTATATGTACATATGGAAAATAACGCATTGTTCAGGTTCAAACCTCATATACTTCAAGTGGAAGTATTTTCCCAAGTGAAGTCGCCAGCCTGTGGTATCCGATTTTTGACTGTCTTAATTAACGGTCTGAATTCCACGAAAGTCTTTCATTGGACTTTGAGTTTTAGAAAACATGGAAGTCGCCACCCTATTAATATCTGAATAGGGACAGATTTATTTAATAAATCGTTTTAAAATCAATTTGAAGAAAAATCATTTAAAACGATGATGACTTCATATGGATAAGGCTTTTTTGAAAATTGGTCTTTCATACCATGAGATAGGGTTCGGGGTTTGGGTTAAGAGGTGCGAACGTCTGGAACTCGTCTCCTCTTCCGTTCTAAAGAACGGGCTCTTACTAAATGCGTTATTTTCCATTTTAAAGTAATCATGGCTATTAAAAAGAAAGAAAATCACATAATTTGCACATATACACATTAACCATTTTTATTTAGGACCAATATATCATTTGTACATGGTAGGTTTGAGCACTGAAGTTGCACTACGTACCAATCATTGCGGGATTGGAATCCACTCATGGATCAAAACCGTCGTAGTTCGAGCATATGTCTCACCCTAAATGGCCAATTCCATTGGGGAAAGAAGAGGGGGGAATAGATTATGAATAACTCACTTTTAGAATTAAACAAATTTATTTGAAATGAGGTAATCATTCCAATTAGTGATTAAAATGGGGTTATGATAATCACTTTAATTAGTGATTAAATATGAAGGATTAAAATAATCACCTTAATTAGTGATTGAAAATGGAGGCTAAGATAATCACCCTAATTAGTGACTAAACTTAAGAGGAAAGATAATCACCTTGATTAGTGATTAACATTGAAGGTTAGGCAGTAATCACCCTGATTGATTATTGTTCAAGGTTTAAGATAATCACTCTAATTAGTAATTAAATGAGAAAAATAATCGTCCTTATTAACGATCATTAAGGTTTAAGATAATCACTCTAATTAGTGATTAAATGAGAAGAATAATCGTTCTAATTAACGATTATTAGGGTTTAAAATAATCACTCTAATTAGTGATTAAATGAGAAGAATAATCGTCCTAATTAACGATTATTAGGGTTTGAGATAATCACTCTAATTAGTGATTAAATGAGAAGAATAATCATCCTAATTAACAATTATTAGGGTTTGAGATAATCACTCTAATTAGTGATTAAATGAGAAGAATAATCATCCTAATTAACAATTATTAGGGTTTAAGATAATCACTCTAATTAGTGATTAAATAATGATTGGAGATAATCACTCTAATTAGTAATTAAAAGAAGTTTGTGTTAACCGCTCTAATTAACGATTAATCTAGGATTGAAATAACCACCTTAATAGTGATCACGCTTATGATTTTCGAGAGGTCTTAGAAGGTTTGCTTCCTAATTGAAGGCTTTTGAGAAATAATCTTTATTGAATATTATAAAGTCATTTAGAGAGAAATGATCAATTTGAGATTGAATTTGGAGATTTGTGCTTGGCTAATTGGAATTTGGCCATTTAAAGCGAGACACGTGAAACGGCCTAAAATCAATTCGGAGATCATAATTACTAATCTAATTATGTCAAATTATATGATTAATCCATTTGAATATGGAGAACACATTTTTAAAATGTAAGTTGGATCATCATACAATTTAACTTAGTTAGATTCGCAATTTTTCCTCTTAATTGAGATTGGGTCATTTGATTCATATACTATGATATATTGGCCCAACATGCAATATTTGTAACATTGGTTGCTCATTTTATTAAAAGAGTTGTGGAATTATTTATGAAAATTATGCATAAACATCTCCATGTTTTTTTATTAACTGAATGATGCAACAATTATTTACAAAGAAACTATTTTTACAACAATATGTACAAAATCTATGATCTATACAAATCTTCAATCTTGGTCTTCACCATGATGCTTCTTGATCTTCATTTCCTTGAATGGGCTTTGGAATTCATGTTTATTTGTGAATTTGTGAAAGTTAAAGATTAATTAACTTCTTTGATTTTGATTTTTATGACAATTTTTATTGATTTTTATTTATATAATAAAATGAGTCATTTTAAGATAATCTTAAGATTTCATGTTTTTATTTATTCACATTTTCGTATGGAGAAAGCATTTTTTAAAGTTGAGTTAATTACTTTATTTCATTTTCCAGATTGCCTTTTTGTTCTTGTACTGACTTACAAAATTCATTACTTTCTATAAAAAATTTTAAACTGAGCATATGATATATCTATGGATAGATCAGTGAGTCTTTTATGTTGTATCAAAATTTCACAACTGTTTAGTGACCACTTAAATTATGGTGAATTTTATGTCAAAACTGGTCAAAACAGGACCTTTATTGAATTTGTTCTTTGAGATCCAACTTATTGAACTTATCATGAAGTGAAATTTGGTATGAATATTCTAGAAATTTTAAAAGGCTAGACTGGAAATTTTTACTTGAATTGGACACTTTTAAGACCCTTTTTTAATTATTTAATTAACTGAAAGGAAAATCAATTTCCTGGAATTTAGTGATTTACATAAACGATTTTGTAAAAATAATGTAAAATTGTGTAAAACTCATATGAATATGACTTTTATATTTTTTAAAAGCTACTGATGTTTTCTTCAAACTTCATGTTTTTAGTTTTATTTAAATGATTTTATTTTAAACTTTATTGACAGAACAAGTTTAGGTGGTACTGAACAAAATCAGTTTTGCACAACAAAGTTGTATGATTTTTAATTATTTACACAAATTTCATTTTTTAGAAATTCCAAAGCCCAGTTGCTGGAAACATCGTGCACTTCATAGTAAAAAATAAAAAATCCTAGAAACTATTTTGATAATACAGACAAAAAATAGAATGAACTGCGAAATTAAAACTGATTATACTTACAGCATCACATTTCTTTTTATGGAGATGTTTATACACAATTTTTCTTGAATTTTTTTATGAAATCATTTTTGGTGATGAATAACAACTTGATTAAGGAAAATCACATAATTACATTGTTTCCTAAGAGTCACCCCATTAGAGGTGACTATTCTAGGTGGGGTGATTTAAGGTTGGGAACCTATTAGGACTTCCACATACCCAAATCACTCCAAAGATTAAAACATGATAAGAAGAAAACAAGGAAGAAGTTAGTAGATGATTAAGAAGATAATCAAAATAACAAGAATTTCCACTTTACCTTGCTAGCTCAATGATGCACTTCCTTTTTGCAAATTTTTCTACCTTTTTTGTGATTTTCTTAATTTCTAAGTGAGTTTCTAAATCTTCTTAATTGCTAACTTAAACTCTTTTTGTGTTTTTTCTTCTTTTGATGAACTTATTTTACTTACTAATTATCTTACTAACTTTTTCTTTCTTTTGCTTAAGTGAGATTTTTAGAGAGAAGGAGTAGAGAAGATGAGAGTGAAGTTGAATTGTGTTTTTTTCAACTTCTTTTACTTACTAATTAAGACTTTTGCTTAGATGGAAAGATTAAGGAGGAGAAGAGTAGTAGAGAGACAAGTTGTGAAGTTGAATTGTGTTTTTTTAAACTTGCTACTTACTAATTAAGATTTTGCTTCGATGGAAAAATTAAGGAGAAGAAGAGTATTAGATAGAGAAGTTGAGAGTGAAGTTGAATTGTGTTTTTTTCAACTTGGTTTTGAAGTGAATTTTGGAGGGTATTTATAGAGAAATGAGGGAGGTGAACTAGGGTTTCAAAGAGGTAGAAAATCAGATTTTTCATCCAAAAAAATCTGATTTACTTCATCCCTAATTACCCTAATGACATCACTCTAATGACCTCACCCTGATGACATCATCAAATCTCTTTGGAAACATAAATATTCTTATTCTTTTTTAGATTTGCTCATTAATGAGGCAAGATCAGATTTTCAAAAAATATTCTTCCTAAAACATCCTAATATGCAAAAAAAAATGCATTGAAAATCGTGCAAACGAAACTGACCAGAATGATGCACCTAGCGCAGGAAGCTGCGCTAGGCACGCACCTTGCGCCCGGGCGCAAGGTCCTGCGTCGGCGCAGGGGCTAGCTTATGCGCTAGGCGCACAATCATGCGTCTGGCGCATGATTGTGTGCTTGGCGCACACCTGACCTTTCCGGAAAAAATCCGGATTTCCCCCTCTTACACATGGGATTTGATTCTTATTTTCACATCTTTTCATGATTCTTATTCTCTAACTAATAGATAAAGGATGTGTTTAGTGGATAAATAATATATATTTTTATTCTTTATCCAATGAACAATGACTTGACCATCAAGAAAACTGATTAATGCCGGTTTTGGGATACGACTAAAATCCCGACGCCTAATCGCGACTCGTTTTTTTTCATTTTTCCGAAAGACTAACTTAAGACAAAAAACTCGTCAAATTAATAAAGACGAGCATGATTATACTACGAATCATTTTATTAAAACGGTGGTGGAAGTATTGACTATGACTCACGAAAATTATACTTCTAAGCCGAAACTGTATGATTAATACGCAAAAATGGAAAATCGTGCGACAGAATGAAACTTGCGCTCTGAGGTGCGCGCTCCACGCTGCATGATGATTTTGTTATTTTTATTTTTTCAAAATCTTTATTTATCCGAAAAAGGGGTCCAAAATTTGGTGTCTACATCGTATATATTGTAATTGTCCCCATTTTCTATGCAATCACTTGAAGTCACACTCGAGCAATCTCTCTCTCTCTGTAAAAGTGGTTTCTCCTAAGCTCTCTGTTTTCTCTACAACGGATTTTATTACTGGTACTATTGAAAAGGTTTTAGATGATTTCTATGCTGAAGTTCGTGTTGAGAAGGAACAAAAGGAGGAAGAGGATCTGGTGGTCATCGGCCACAAGGAAGGGTCTCCATCTGCCTCCACTCGGACAAGAGGAAGGAAAGTGACCAGATCGGCTATGAAGAAGGAAATAGAAGAAGTTTATGAAGATAAATATGCTGGTTCTGTTGATTCCTGTCGCCCAACTGATCCTCGTCTTCCTGCTGATCCTATGTCTGAGGATCAAGATGATGATGATGAGGAAGATGAAGAAGGTGCTGGATCCTCACATTCCTCCTCCAACCAAGATGATGATGATGATGCCTTTGATGGAGAGGATGAAGTAGAGGCCGAAGAGGATGACGAGGAGTGATTGCTATTTCCAGCTGTTTTCCCCACCCCATTCTCATAAACTGCTTTTGCGTTACTGTTTTCCCCCCTTATTACAAAACATTCTCTTATGTAATTTGGGTTCTCGTTTAACATTGTTGGTCTGTATTTGGATAATTTGTGTTTGGTTATGGATTGTGAGTTGTGTGACTAACTTGATTGGTACTTGATGCTACTATTTTTGAATTAGGCGATAACTTATGTGCAATGTATTTGTCTCTGAGTACTTTTTAATGATGCCAAAAAGGGGAAAATTAGTGTTTGTGAGTTCATTCGCAAGTGCTTGTGATTTCAAGTGCGAAAATAGCACACTAGAGTTAGTGTGGGGTGTGTTGTTTCCCTGGTGTAAGGGAAACAAGAGAGTGTGAGAGTATTCCTTTTTTTTAGAGTTGATTAATAAGAAAACTAGTGTAGGAGGATGTAGGCCCTTGTTTTGTTGAACCTCGTTAAATTTAGTGTGTTCCTTTTTACTTTCAAGATCTAATATTTCTGCTGTCAGGAACCAGCCCAACTGGTTCCACTTAAATCGAAAGAATCTGAATTTGTCACCAGATCGTTTATGTACTCAATTCAACCCCTCCCCCCCTCCCTTGAGTACATTGCAAACCTTCATATTTCAGGTAATGTCTACTGCTAACACCCACAATCTCTTTCTAAATATGTTCAATGATTTCTCGCATTATGTTATATTATTATATGGATTGTGGGATATGAAATATTTTTATGAATATGATGAGTTTCAATGTTATGAAAGAATTTCATGAAAGAACTTTGATGTTATAAAAGTATGATTATGATCACTTCTTAATATGATTACGTTTTGATTACGATTAAGTTATGATTACGATTACATTTACGTTTTATAATTATGATTACGATTATGTAATGTAATTATGATACGTAAAAGATACATAACATGATAAATAAAAAGTGAAAGATGGTTGTTGGCAGTATTCTGGTCTGTTGGTCGTGCACGTTCGATTCTAGCGGTTATGTCGCCATCTGTTGAGGGACAATAGTCTCCTGTGACACCTGCATTCGGCTGTGCCTCCTTTTGTTGGGGGACAATGATCTCCCATGGCACCCGTATTCTGTTATGCCACCTTCTATTGGGGGAAAATAGTCTCCCGAGGCACCTGCAGTCAGTTATGCCACCTTCTTTGGAGAACTAAGGTTCTCCATGGTTTACCTTCTGTTATACTCGTCAAGCTACCAATAATAATTGCTTATGATGATAAACATGATAAAGATGATAATGTTTATATTTGATGATGTGTTTATGTAAACCGAATGACGGACATGTAAGGAATGAGCAGGGAACCAATTTACATCCAGCTCATCTGAGAGATGTAACTTAGATGTTGCTGGAATGCAAGCTGGTTCCAGTCAGACTCATTTAAGAGGACAAGATGGTTCAGTTTCAAAGAATTTTAGTTATCAATCTTCTCATCCCTCTAATCAAATCATTACTGATATTAATAAGGGAATTCAAACAAGAAGAGTTATTTATGAAAACTATTGTGCCTTTTTCTCTTTCTTGTCCAGTATAGAACCAGCTGATTACAAGATGGCATTGAATGATATAGATTGGGTGCTAGCCATGCAAGATGAGTTGAATTAATTTGAGAGGAACCAGGTATGGCACCTTGAGCCAAGACCAAGAGATAGGTCAGTCATTGGCGCTAGATGGGTGTTCAGAAATAAGTTGGATGATCTTGGAACAATAGTTCGAAACAAAGCATGGCTTGTGGTGCAAGGATACAATCAAGAAGAAGGCATCGATTATGATGAGACCTTCGCACCTGTTGCTAGGTTAGAGGCTATTAGAATCCTCAATGCATTTGCTGCTCACATGAATATGAAATTGTTTCAGATGGATGTGAAGACACCATTCTTGAGTGGCTATTTGAAGGAGGAGGTATATGTAGAACAACCACGTGGTTTTGCTGATCAACTGTTTCCCCAATATGTATTCAAACTTGATAAAGCTTTGTACGGTCTCAAACAAGCACCAAGAGCTTGGTATGAGAGATTTTCAAAGTTTTTGATGGAAAATGAATACAATAGGGGAACAGTTGACAAAACTTGGTTTATCAAAATTGGGGGAAACATTTGCTAGTAGTTCAAATTTATGTTGATGATATCATTTTTGGAGCTACTAATCAGTTGTTATGTAATGAGTTTGCTAATCTTATACAGAGTGAGTTTCAAATTAGCATGATGGGAGAACTTGGCTTCTTCCTAGGCTTAAATATTAAGCAAACAGCTGATGGTATTATGATCCACCAGCAAAAGTACCTTAGAGAGCTACACTATATTGAGGTATGATTGGTTCCCTCTTGTACCTGACAGCTAGTAAACCTAATATTGTGTTCTATGTAGGATTATGTGCAAGGTTTCAAGGCAATCCTAAAGAGTCTCATTTAAAGGCTATTAGAGGAATACTAAGGTATTTGGTGGGAACAAATGACTTGTGCTTGTAGTACCCCAAAGGCACTTCTATTGAGCTGGTAGGGTATAAATATGCATATTATGTTGGTTTCCTTATTGATAGGAAAAGTACATCACGTATGGCTCACTTCTTAGGCTCATGTCTGATCTCATGGGGCTCTAAAAAGAAAAATTGAGTGGCATTACCCACACCTGAATCGGAATATATAGCTGCTGCAGCTTGTTGTTCCCAGCTGTTGTGGATAAGGAACTAGCTAAAAGATTTTGGTGTTGTCTATGAAAATGTCGATATCATGTGTGACAACACGAGTGCCATTAATATTTCAAAAAATCCTGTTCAGCACTCTAAAACCAAGCACATTGAGATCAGACATCATTTTCTTGGAGATAATGTTGAGAAAGGCTTGGTTGAATTATTGTTTTGCAAAAGTAAAGATCAAATTGCTGATATTTTCAGAAAACCTTTATGTAGAGAGTCTTTTTGTAAGTTAAGAGTCTTATTAGGTCTAATTAAGTTTTAGCAAGTGTCAGTTTTCTTTAAGAGTTATTAGGTTTCGATTATTTGGCTTCAGTTGTTTCCCTCGATGGTTAGATTAGTACTATTTGATGTGAAATTACATACATATATCTTTGCTTAATTCTTCACGTTGTCATGTAGATGCTTTCTATTATTGGCATAGGTAAAGTTGGTAAGTCACTTTCATAACCGATTGATGATGTGTATTAAGTTGATGGCTTGCAACATAATCTGTTGAGCATTTCTTAATTATGTGATAAAGTTAATCGAGTTGAATTTCAAGCTGACCTTTGTCACATAGTTAATTTAACAAACAGGTGAACCTTTCTGTGAGGGAACCAAGAAAGATGATATGTACATCACTTTACTGGATGAAATTCCGGAGAACAAGTTCATCTGTTTGAGAGTTGTTTCTGAGTCAAATCAATGGGATTGGCACAAGAGGTTTAGACATGCTAGCTTGACACTATTGAATAAACTTAGGTCTCGTGACTAAGTGATTGGACTTCCAAACATTAAGTATGAGATTGATAAAGTTTGTTCATAATGTGCCAAGGGGAAACATGAAAAATCCTCTTTCAAACCAAAAAGTGTCATGAGTACCAGCAGACCTTTTGAACTTGTACATATTCATTTATGTGGTCCTATGCGTGTACAAAGTCGAAATGGTAAGAGGTTTTTTTGTTTTATGGTTTATGATTTTCAAGGTTTACATGGGTTATCTTTTTCCACTCGAAAGATGAAATATTTAATGAGTTTGTTGCCTTAGTGAAACAGGTACAGAACCAGCTAAATTATCAGCTGGTTGCGGTAAGATCTGATTATGATTCTGAGTTTGATAATTCAAGTTTCATTGATTTTTGTAGAGAGCATGGAGTGAGTCACAACTTCTCTACCCTTAGAACACTTCAACAATATGGTGTTGTAGAAACGAATAATATAACTCTAGAGGAGATGGCGAGGACGACGCTTAATGGAAGTGGTCTCCCTAAGAGTTTTTTAGGGAGAAGTTGTGAACATTGCATGTTATATCTTGAATCGTGCTCTCATTAGACCTAAATTGAATAAGACCCCTTATGAATACCTAAAGGGTAGAAATCCCATTATTGCACACTTTCGTATAATTAGATGCAAGTGCTTTATGCATAATGATGGGAAAAACCAACTTGATAAGTTCGATCCTATGAGTGATGAGGCAATCTTTCTTAGTTATTCTCCTCATAGAAAAGCTTACAAGGTGTTCAACAAGAGGATCTTGTGTGTTGAGGAAAGTGTTCATGTGATTTTTGATGAGTTTAATATGTGTTCTAAAATTACATAGGTTGATCCAGAAGATATTATTGGAATGCTTGAATTTAAAGGGCAACATCTAGCTGGTTCCGCTCAGGAGCCAGAAGAGGAGACAGGTCTACCTACTGATCCACCAAATGCTGATGGTGGAGGACCTGATCTAGAAAGAGAAGAGAATAATGAGGATTTTTCTGAGGGGGAACCAAATACTGATGGTTCCCATTGAGATCAATACGTAAACACCTCAGAGGGAACCACCACACAAGATGGTGGTAACCCTAATGACGAACATGTAAGGAATGAGCAGGGAACCAATATACATCCAAGCACATCTGAGCCATCTAACTTAGATGATGCTGGAACGCAAGCTGGTTCCAGTCTGACACATTCAAGAGGACAAGATGGTCCAGTTTCAAAGAGTTTTAGATATCAATCTTCTCATCCCTCTGATAAAATCATTAGTGATATTAATAAGAGAATTCAAACAAGAAAAGCTGTTTATGAAAACTTTTGTGCCTTTTTTCTCTTTCTTGTCCAGCATAGAACCAGCTGATTACAAGATGGCATTGAAGGATATAGATTGGGTGCTAGTCATGCAAGATAAGTTGAATTAATTTGAAAGGAACCAGGTATGGCACCTTGAGCCAAGACCAAGAGATAGGCCAGTCATTGGCGCTAGATGGGTGTTCAGAAACAAGTTGGATGATCTTGGCACAATAGTTCGAAACAACGCATGGCTTGTGGTGCAAGGATACAATCAAGAAGAAGGCATCGATTATGATGAGACCTTCGCACCTGTTGCTGGGTTAGAGGCTATTAGAATCCTCAATGCATTTGCTGCTCACATGAATATGAAATTGTTTATGCTGGATGTGAAGACAACATTCTTGAATGGCTATTTGAAGGAGGATGTATATGTAGAAAAACCATCTGGTTTTGCTGATCAACTGTTTCCCCACTATGTATTCAAACTTGATACAGCTGTGTACGGTCTCTAACAAGCACCAAGAGCTTGGTATGAGAGATTGTCAAAGTTTTTGATGGAAAATGAATAAAAGAGGGGAATAGTTGACAAAACTTTGTTTATCAAAATCAGGGGGAAAAATTTGCTAGTAATTTAAATTGTTGTTGATGATATCATTTTTGGAGCAACTAATCAGTTGCTATGTGATGAGTTTGCTAATCTTATATAGAGTGAGTTTGAAATGAGCATGATGGGAGAACCTGGCTTCTTCTTAGGCTTACATATTAAGCAAACAGTTGATGGAATTATGAACCACCAGCTAAAGTACCTTAGTGAGCTTCTTAAGAAGTATGGTCTGGAGAAGAGTAAAGCTTATGACACTCTTGTTCCCACTTCCACAAAGCTTGATGTTGATTCAAAGGGAAAGGATGTAGAAGCTACACTGTATAGAGGTATGATTGGTTCCCTCTTGTACCTAACAGCTAGTAGACCGGATATTGTGTTCTCTGAAGGATTCAATCCAAGATTTCAAAGCAATCCCCAGGAGTCTCATTTAAAGGAAGTTAGAAGAATACTAAGGTATTTGGCGGGAACAGATGACTTGTGCTTATGGTACCCCAAAGGCACTTCTATTAAGCTGGTATGCTTTACAGAGATGTAGATTATGCTGGTTTCCTTGCTAATAGGAAAGCACATCAGGTATGGCTCACTTCTTAGGCTCATGTCTCAACTCATGGGGCTCTAAAAAGCAAAATTGAGTGGCATTATCCACAGCTGAATCGGAATATATAGCTGCTGCAGCTTGTTGTTCCCGGCTGTTGTGGATAAGGAACCAGCTGAAAGATTTTGGTGTTGTCTATGAAAACGTCCCTATCATGTATGACAACACGAGTGCTATTAATATTTCAAAAAATCTTGTTCAGCACTCTAAAACCAAGCACATTGAGATCAAACATCATTTTCTTAGAGATAATGTTGAGAAAGGCTTGGTTGAATTATTGTTTTGCAAAAGTGAAGATCAAATTGCTGATATTTTCACAAAACCTTTATGTAGAGAGAGTCTTATTAGGTTTAAATAAGTTTTAACAAGTGTTAGTTTTCTTTAAGAGTTATTATTAGGTTTAGGTTATTTAGCTTCAGTTGTTTCGCTCGATGGTTAGATTAGTACTCTTTGATGTGAAATTGCATACATATATCTTTGCTTAATTCTTCAAGTTGTCATGTAGAGGATTTCTATATCTTTCAAGATTAGGAAGTATCGTTGCTTGAACAAAGGTGAAATAATGCAAAGTTGCCAGGACCAGGTGCAAGTGTTTTTTGTACGAAACAGCTGAGAAGAACAGCAGTAATGCACATATATGTTTTTCGAAAGTTGATTCTTTCCGAAAATTAAATGAATATTTTCGAACAACAGTAATGCACATATATGCTGGTTCTGTTGATTCCTGTTGCCCAACTGATCCTCGTCTTCCTGCTGATCCTATGTCTGAGGATCAAGATGATGATGATGAGGAAGATGAAGAAGGTGCTGGATCCTCACATTCCTCCTCCAACCAAGATGATGATGAGGATGCCTCTAATGGAGAGGAAGAAGTAGAGGACGAAGAGGATGACGAGGAGTGATTGCTATTTCCAGCTGTTTTCCCCACCCCATTCTCATAAACTGCTTTTGCGTTACTGTTTTTCCCCCCTTATTACAAAACATTCTCTTATGTAATTTGGGTTCTCGTTTAACATTGTTGGTCTGTATTTGGATAATTTGTGTTTGGTTATGGATTGTGAGTTGTGTGACTAACTTGATTTCTTGCACCATGATAACTTGATTGGTACTTGATGCTACTATTTTTAGGCGATAACTTATGTGCAATGTATTTGTCTTTGAGTACTTTTTAATGATGCCAAAAGGGGGAAAATTAGTGTTTGTGAGTTCATTCGCGAGTGCTTGTGAGTTCAAGTGCGAAAATAGCACACTAGAGTTAGTGTGGGGTGTGTTGTTTCCCTCGAGTAAGGGAAACAGGAGAGTGTGAGAGTATTATTGTTTTTTAGAGTTGATTAATAAGAAAACTAGCGTAGGAGGATGTAGGCCCTTGTTTTGTTGAACCTCGTTAAATTTGGTGTGTTCAATGATTTCTCATATTATGTTATATTATTATATGGATTGTGGGATATGAAATGTTTTTATGAATATGATGAGTTTCGATGTTATGAAAGAATTTCATGAAAGAACTTTGATGTTATAAAAGTATGATTATGATCACTTCTTAATATGATTACGTTTTGATTACGATTAAGTTATGATTACGATTACATTTACGTTTTATGATTATGATTACGATTATGATTATGTAATGTAATTATGATACGTAAAAGATACGTAACATGATAAATAAAAGTGAAAGATGGTTGTTGGCAGTATTCTGGTCTGTTGGTCGTGCACGTTCGATTCTAGCGGTTATGTCGCCATCTGTTGAGGGACAATAGTCTCCTGTGACACCTGCATTCGGTTGTGCCTCCTTTTCTTGGGGGACAATGATCTCCCATGGCACCCGTATTCTGTTATGCCACCTTCTATTGGGGGAAAATAATCTCCCGTGGCACCTGCAGTCAGTTATGCCACCTTCTTTGGAGAACTAAAGTTCTCCATGGTTTACCTTCTGTTATACTCGCCAAGCTACCAATAATAATTGCTTATGATGATAAACATGATAAAGATGATAATGTTTATATTTGATGATGTGTTTATGAAATGGTTTTCCTTGTTTGCAAATAAAATGAATTTATGATTTTAGGGTAACATGTTACTGAGCTTCGGCTCATGGCGTTTTGTTTTTCTAATTTAGGTATGAGCAGAACAGTTGAAGGAGCGCTATTATTATGTGAAGTGATTGTGCATAGATTTGGGAAATTTAGGATATTATGCATTATGAGTAACCACTAATATTTTATGATGAGTATTCATGTGTTAAGATACCATTTTAGTCTACTACTTCCTCTGTTTTTTTTAGTTGCAACATTTGCTTTTTCACATTTACCGAGACACTTATTTGAACGTAAATATCTCATATTGGGTGCAAGTAAAAATTATAAAAATTTGATATTTGGAATCATCGCATTGAGAGGAATCTAACAAGACCCCACTTGACAATGTTTTTTTCTTATATAATGGTGCGATATTACTTAACAAAGTAGGTTGATGAATAGTGCCAAAAAGCAAATGTTGCAACTAAATAAAAACAGAGGTAGTATATTATTAGTGGGACCATAACCCACAGGTTAAGTTCAGCTGTTGATGTCAATTAAGGTTATGTATTTTCGAGGCTTTACTGCTACTATGCCGGAGGATAATGAATTTATTTTTTTAATTGGTGGAGGATAGACACAAATTACCCAACCTTGAGAAAAATTTCCAAGGACATTCTTGCTATTCCCATCTCTTTGATTGCTTCGGAAAGTGCTTTTATCATAGGTGGAAGAGTGATTAGTACTCACCGTTCTAGGCTTCATTCTCAAACCGTGGAGGCTTTGATGTGCTTGCAAAGTTGGTTGATTGATGATATATATATATATGTATATATACATATGTATATGTATATATATATGTATGTATATGTATATATATGTATGTATATATATATGTATATGTATATGTATATGTATATGTATATGTATATGTATATATATGTATATGTATATGTATATATATATATATATATATATGTATATGTATATGTATATGTATATGTATATATATATATATATATATATATATGTATATATATATATATATATATATATATATATATATATATATATATATGTATGTATATATATATATGTATTCGTGTCTCCCCATTTAAGGATCCAATGATGAAATATACCGCAGTATTAGTTGGCACGGCCTAATGGAAGAGCATTCCAAATAACCAGGCTATATGTGTTTTGAAATAGTATTATAAAAGCCCAATTAATTATCCATGATGATTAATTGCAAGTTCAATCCGTAAAATGTTTTTAAGTCCAGTTTAAAAGCCCAATTGAATATTTATTGTCTGAATAAATATTTTCATAAACGCTTTTATTATTATCTTTAGAGCATAAATCAGATTTGCAACCCGTAAAATTCGATCTTCGGATTTGTAGGGATTAAAATAGCATCTTAAAAGCACGCGTAGAATAAAAAAACGAAAATTCTGGAATATGCGCCGGACGCGGCGGCTGCGCTCAGCGCGCCACGTGTGTCCAGCGCATTAGCCATACCGCGTCAGGCGCGCCAATGAGCGCCTGACACGTGTACTTGTGACTCACACAGAGTCCTGCGGCTGGAGCAATCCTGTGTGAGACGCAAGATAAATTTTTATCTTTTCGAAAACGCGTTTCCACTTGTTGGTTTTTAACTGGATAGACCACGTCAGGCGCGCTAATCTGCGCCTAACGCGTGTCCTTGCGTCTGCCATGTAGGCCTGCGCCAGGCGCAGGGCTTGCGTGGAGCGCACGTTTTTGTTTGCCTATTAATACGGGCTGATTTCCCGAATCAGAGACGGCTTCGAATTATTATTTTACACACACAAATTCTCTCGAATATTTCCGAAACACACTTCGACTCTCTAAATATTCAAACACTCAAAATCTTTCAACCTTTCGAATCAATTCTTGTTCCTAATCATACTATATTCATGGTTTCACGATTGCTTCGCCTGAAGGTCGTTACGCTCTCCGATCTAAACCGCATAGGTATAATCCTGAGGATCTTTGAATAATTATATTTTATTATATTGAAGTCACTAACATTTTTTTGTCATGATGTAGATTTTTAATTAATAATCGCGTCTCTTTGTAAATTCTAACCTCTTTTCCTTTTATTTCTGTATATAATATTCATGTTATTATGATTGTCCTGCATGTTTTTTATCATCCACATGTTATTATTGCTAAACAAGACCTGAAGAACGATTCTAATTAATTCAGATAATTTGAACAACCTGCTAGGAACCTTGTAATTTGATTGCTTAATAACTTATCACTAAAAATATAGTCTTTTTATGTGTATCCTGAACCAACCTAGATTAATTATTTTTAGGGTGTTTAAAACGTTATATGATTATTCTTTTGCATAAAATCTGTAATGAATCAGTATTTAGTAGAGGCCAGCAATGGGCAATATAGTGCCTAACTGTATTGTACCCTCACCCCCGAACTCAATTTTTGGTTCCTGACCATCTATGGAGTCATGATGGGGAAATCAACATTGGATAAGTCCCAAAGATGTCCCTTCCGTTTCAATATCCAATTAGGTTTATGATTCTTCCTTTAAAGAATTGTTGGCGACTTCAAAAACATATTTTTAATAAAATCTAAACAATGGGGTAGTCAAATAAACGCGCTCACACCGCGTGTAGGCATTAAAGGAATACAAATCCACGCCTACAATTTGGCGACTCCACTGGGGAGGAATTTTAAAAAATTAGTTTTTCTTTGGGTGAAACTCGAAAAATACGATTCATTCTTATTTTTATGCCTTAGAATAATATATTGTTTTGCATGTGCATGGCGATTGTTCAACCACCATAAGGACAATCTACCTTGCCTCATTAGCACATGTTCTATGTGTTAGGTCACCCTCGGGGGGTTTGCGCTTTGTCCTTCCAAAAAGCTTCCTGAGCGATAGTGTTGGATCTTAGTCATAAGCAAACCTACCCAACCATGGCATTGTTCTCTTATTCCTAACTTGAGAACTGGAGTGCGTCTTACACGTGGCCACCTCTTTAAGCAGGGGTACGAAGCGCGGGATCAATCATTTAGTCATGGACCCTTTCAGCCTTAACCTAAACCTGACCAATAGTTGAATGTAGAACTGGACTTTAGGTTGAAAATTGTTGCATCCATGTTACTTGACATTTATGTGTGATTGCAATTTTTTGCCTGCTCATATTTTTATTAACATGTTGATATGTATTGCGCCTAAAAAAATAAGGCAAATCGCGTCTAAAAACTATCGTCGTTTTCGCCCGAACACTCGTCAATTTACCAATATGCATGTCGCAGAGCATTGCGCCAAACGCATTAAGTTGCGCCTGACGCAACGCTCATACGCCAGACGCAAAGCCCGCGTGCCGCGCACATCTGTTGCGTGCCACGCAATCTTTTCGTCCCATGCAAATTGGTCTTTTGACCACTGTTCGCATCAACAATTTGCGTCAATTGGTGCGTCTTAAACTTAGTGCGTCCTAAACTGTCGATAAAATTAGTGTGTCGGTCTTCGCGTCCTGAAATTATACCAAATTTATCAAAACATCGCCTAAACTGTCACGAAAACGGGGTGGGATCAGCACGCTAGACGCATGAGGATGCGCCTGACGCGGTGGTCCTGCGCCAGACGCACCACGTTGTGCCACACGTAGATTTGCTACGTGGCGTATTGTTGTGCATCTCTCGTTTTTCGTCACTTTAGGCAATGTGGTGATCAATTCTGTGTAATATCCGTGCATTTGAGTCATTGACTATTCAGAACATCTCATGTCTAAATTCACCTAAAAAAAGAGAATCTTTGTTTTCTTTTAGAATTATATCATCAGTAGGTCTCATCTAGGTGCACGGTCATGTTTTGGGTTTTTGTTTTTTTTTTCGGAGAAAGTCGGATATTCCTATCCTCCCAACAACTTACCCCATCATTTTTTTAAAAACAAAATAAAAATTCTTTCCTATTTTTTTTAAAACTGCATTTTGATTAGTGACAAACTCTTGCCAAATTACCATTATCCATTTCCCTCCACAAAATAAATTCATAACATCCCTTATATCGTTATCCATTTCCCTCCACAAAATAAATTAATTTCCGTAAATATCCATAACATCCAATATATCATTATCCATTTCCCTCCACAAAATAAATTCATTTCCATAAATATCCATAGCATCCAATATACCATTATCCATTTCCCTCCACAAAACAGATTTCCTTCCATAAATATCCTCTCCTTTTGGCAGGAGTTTCGAACAAGTTAAAAGATCTTTTCAAAAACATTTTTTGTTTGCCTCCTTCATTTTTATTCCTCACCCTATCTATTTTTGGAGTGAGTCCTAAGTCAATGTGTCCTTGTCAAACAGGGTAATCGAAAAAATAGTTCTAATAGCTCGTTCACGTGCGCGAAAGGCTAGATTTGTTCCACCAGCTAAAACACGGTTAAATGTTGAAGCAATGATGGGTGATGAAAAGGTTACTGAGTTGACTAATATCATCGAACGAATGGCTAAGAACTTGGAGGAGGTCACTCTCCGTCTCCACCAAGTTGAGAGTGGTGAAAATGTTCGATTCACCAAACAAATGGAAAATGTTGTTCAAAAAGTCACCAGTAAGGAGTCCTACTTCGATAAGGTTGAGAATAGCAAATTCAGGGGAAAGCTACCTGAAAAATTTTCCACGAGTGACTTTCCTAAATTCAAGCCTACTAACAATCCCAAGTATCACTTGAGGAACTTCAAGGCCACTATGATCATTAAGTTTGTGGACCCTGAACTTTATCCAACGGTATTCCCGATGTCGTTGGACCATGCCTGTCAAAACTGGTTTTACTCCCTGGACCCCAAACATGTTGAAACATGGGGTGATATCACTAGAGAATTCATGAAACAATATGAACATAACACTGTAATCCAAACCTCATTAAGGGAATTGGAAGTGTTAAACCAGGATAACAATGAAGGCTTTATCACCTACCTTAATAGGTGGAGGGAAAAGTCTGCTTACATGGTCTCCAGACCTGCCGACAAGGACCTCGTCTGCATCTTCGTCAACAACTTGTTGCGCAAGAACAAAACTCATCTCTAATACTTGTGTATCGATAATTTCACTAAGCTATACGACATAGGTGTATAAATCGAAGATCACTTGTGGAAAAATGCTCAAAATGACAATCGTTATAAGGGCAATAAGAACAACATGAAGAATGATTATGGATCCACTTCTAAAGGTGGAGAGGTGAACCTTCTTGAGGCACCTCAGAGATGCTTCCAGAGGACTGTACGGAGGACATTCACTCCAATAGGCATGTCGTATGCCACCGCTTTTGATCGCCTCAATTCAAAGGGCGCTCTATTTCCCATTGGACCAACTCCCGATCCGGAAGAAAGTAAGAAAATACCAAATTGGGACAAGAATGCTTACTGCAAGTACCATAGAGGGAATGTTCACAAAATGGAGGACTGTCACAGACTAAATAATGCCATTCAAGACATGATTGATGACGGTAGACTCCCTATTCCTCCTGCGGGGAAGAAGCCTAATAATCAAGATAGGCCGCTAACCCAAGTTCTGGTTATCTTCGAGGATCAATGCTGTCATGATCCATCCTGTCTCATCGTACCAATAGGGGATCCTATCCCCACTAGCATTATTGCTGACACATCACCCGATATCAATGGTATATGGGATAGTGATGAAGAAGACGAGCATGTCACAGAAGAAAGTGACTACATCCAGGGAACATGCATCCCCCCACCTGTAGGATTATATGACGAGGATGAAGTCGTTGATCTTCAAACTGATCGCATCACTTTACACTAGGGGAAAAAAAAGGAAGGGCTGCGCAAGAAGGGCTGCGTTTTATTACAAACGCAGCCCTTCTTGTATGAAGGGCTGCGGTTTCTTTGGAAACCGCAACCCTTTTATTGAAGGGCTGCGGTTAACAAGAAATCGCAGCCCTTCATGCAGTATGAAGGGCTGCGGTTTTGAGGCTAACCGCAGCCCTACTAATGAAGGGCTGCGGTTAGGCCGAAAACCGCACCTCTTCATAAACGAAGGGCTGCGTTTTCTAGACTAACCGCAACCCTTCTGATCCCATCCCATATCTCCAGTTTTGCCGCACACACACATGTACAGTAGGTACACATATTTTCTAAATTTCCCTCCCTTACACGCATTTGACGAGCGAAAAACCCCTCCCCTCCCTCTCACTCACTCGCACATTAACCCTAACGCCCCATCACGGAGCCCCGACGCCGGAGCACCCACATTGCTTCACCACCACAACCCTTCTCTTTCTTCACCTCTCTTCTCTTCTCTTAGCTTCTCTTCTCTTCTTTTCTCTTCTCTTCTCCACCATTTGAGTGGGTTTAGGGTGTGGAGCTCCTCCACCACTACGCAACGCCACCACCCACAAGCGGCAAAGAACAACTACCACCACCACCGCCCCTACTCTTTCTTCATTGCTAGCTCTTGGGTTTAGCTAATTTTTTGCTTAGTTAAGTATGAATTAATGTTTTTAAGTTAGTTTTGTTTTTCTTAATTGAATAAAATGATTAATGTGCAATGTGGGTTTTGTTAATTGTAGGAAGAAGAGGCTTAGGAAGGCAAATAAAGTTCCAACTATCTCTACTCTCTTCATTGCTTATCATTGGTGTTAAGAGGTAACTAGTTTAATTTCGTTGTCTTTTTTGTTTGATTTAATTTGTTGATGAGACAAAGTTGTCATGTGATTCAATTTGATTAAGTTATGATAATTTATTGATATATATATGTATTTCTTATAATGTATGTATATTTCTTGATATGAGATTGTATGAAAACGTAATGTAATTTAGCTATGAAATCTACAAGTTGTTTGAATTGTCATCATATGCCTAGATACCGTTCAAGACTTACTCATTAGGAGTAAGTCTTGAATAGTCCCGGTTTGGGATCTGTTCTTGGACGTTTGATCTCACTTTAGGTGGTGAATGTGTGTCTTCTTTTCATCTCGAGGAAAATCTTGGCTCATCGTTTCTCTACATTGTTCTCGGGTACATATGTAGATAAGCAATTATCTACATTGTGTACTTGGAGAATCGTAGGGAAATGCTGCTCGGATTTTCCTTAGAATTGAAAAGTTGGTACACATTCACTAGTGAGATTAGACGTCCAAGGATGGGGTTAGGTTGGAGTGATAAGGACCTTCAGCCGCATGCATACAATTGAACATGTCACTATCTTAGATTGCTCTATACGTGTGTGATATGATGATATGTGAGTGTATGTACTTAAATAATGATTGATGCATTATAATGAATGGTTGTGTTTAATTATTAGAGGTCTTCTTGAATGAGATGGATCGTACTTGGATGTATGGTTGTCGTGAATCGATTGAGTATGTGAAAGGGGTCTCGGAATTCGTACAACCTGCATTACAATATCAAGCATCCTCTGGAGCGATCGACTTTTATTGTCCTTGTTTCGATTGTAGAAATGTGAGCAAGGTTAGTAGTATACATGTGGTTAGGGAGCATGTCTTTCGTCGTGGGTTTAGGCCTCAATACCACGTATGGGTTTGGCATGGTGAGCAGGGAAGTATATAGGAAGCTCTAGAGTAATGAACGATGTATGTGAAGAAAAGAAGGATGATGAGTTTGGGGATGTGAATTTGGATGATGAGTTTGCAGATGATGATAGGGATCGGGTAGACGAGATGATACACGAGGTTGAAGATCAGTCGTGTAAACGACCTCGTATTTTTGAGTCTATGTCTGAGGCTGCTGAAAAGCCGTTGTATCCAGGTTGTACAAAGTACACCAAACTTTCCGCGGTGATAACACTGTTCAACATTAAGTCGAAAGCTGGTTGGACGGACTCTAGTTTCACATCGTTGTTGGAAGTTTTAGCTGATATGCTCCCTGATGGAAATGAACTGCCAAAGTCGTACTATTATGCGAAGAAACTGATGTGTCCTTTCGGTTTAGAGTACGAGCGGATACATGCTTATCCTAACGATTGTGTGCTTTATCGTAATGAGTATGAGCATTTACATGAGTGTCCACGTTGTGGATTGTCGAGGTACAAGCGTGAAGGAGCTGGAGGTAGTGAAGGACCACCAGCTAAGGTGTTGTGGTAATTACTCATAATACCTAGATTTAAGCGCATGTTCTCAATTAAAGGAGATGCGAAGAATTTGAGGTGACATGCAGATCGTAGGAAGAAAGACGATCTGCTCAAGCATCCGGCTGATTCGCCTGAGTGGAAAAGTATCACCAGGGTGCATAAGGCATTTGGTAATGAGGATAGGAATCTCGAGGCTTGGATTATGTACGGATGGCATGAACCCTTTTGGCAATCTCGGTTCGCGGCAAAGACAGTACATGGCCGAGTGGTCTTAGTGGTTTATAACTTGCCTCCTTGGTTGTGCATGAAACGCAAGTACATGATGTTGTCGCTTCTTATATCGGGGCCCAAACAACCTGGAAATGACATTGATGTATACCTCCAGCCGCTTGTTGAAGATTTACAGAAGATGTGGAACGAAGGAGTGTTAGTATTTGATGCGTATGCTAATGAGATGTTCACTCTGCGTGCCATGCTTTTTTGTACTATGAACGATTATCCGACTTATGGGAACTTATCTCGGGTATAAGACGAGAGGAAAACAACTTCGCCCAATTTGTGTAGATGACATGAAATCTACACACCTTAAGGGCCGCAAACATGTGTATATGCGCACACGAAGGCACCTCGGACGCGACCATCCCTATAGGTTTAAGAAGAAGGCATTCGATGGGACGGTTGAAGAAGAAGTTGCTCATAGACCATTAAGCGGTACCGAAGTTTATAATCGGGTGAAGGGCATTGAAACAATCTTTGGTAAACTTGCTAGTGAGGTTGATCGACCTACGGGATTATGGAAAAAGGAGTCCATTTTTTGGAAACTCCCATATTGGAAAGATCTAAAGGTCAGACATTGTTTGGATGTCATGCACATAGAGAAAAATGTTTGTGAAGCTATTCTTGCGACACTTATGAATATTCCTAGGCAAGACAAAAGATGTTAAGGCGTCACGACTTTACTTGGAAAAACGGGGGCTTCGACCGTAGTTTTGGGCTCGAAAAGGGACGGAAGGAAGAAGAAAGTAGTGGAGGAAAGGGTTGATGATGAAACTCGGAAAAGTAAAAAGAAGGTGGAGGATTCGGAGAAGAATTATTTGCCACCAGCTTGCTACACGATGTCACGTGCGAGAAACGGGATTTTTTGCGAGTCATTGTATGGCATTAAGGTCCCAACCGGCTACTCATCGAATATGAAGCGGTTTGTTACCTTAAATGGTGAATTGAAGTTATCGAGTATGAAATCTCACGATTGTCATGTCATGATGCAAGTATTCTTACCGATTGCAATTCGTGGGATACTTCCAAAGCATGTGAGGCACACCATTACCGAACTTTGTTCATTTTTCCATACAATATGCAAAGAAAGTCCTAGAACCGTCGACCCTCGATTCCTTGCGAGCCGAGTAGTTGAAACTCTATGCAAATTTGAGATGTTTTTCCCCCGCATTCTTTGACATTATGGTCCATCTCATTGTCCATCTAGTTCGAGAAATTAAGCTATGTGGTCCAAGTGTTTTTGAGGTGGTGCTATCCTTTTGAGAGATATATGGGCACTTTGAAGGATAAAGTTCGGAATCCCTGCACAACCGAAGGTAGTATAATTCAAGGGGTTGTGGGTGAAGAGATCGGTAATTTTGTGGCCGAGTATTTTGCTAGTGTTGATCCCTGTTGGACTTCCGACATCCCGACACGAGGGGCGGACTTGAGGGCAAGGGCACAATTGGTTCAAAATTGATCACACCTTCCGTAGAAAAGCGTAAACAAGCTCACTTATTTGTATTGCATCACGTAGCATTTGTCCATCCTTATTTAAATGAACATATGGAGGAATTACGTGTTAGCAATCCCTGGAAAAGGAGTTAGGGCATTGACGCAAATGCATAACAAGACTTTCATTGATTGGTTTCATAAACGAGTAGTGAATGATTTGGATGAAAGTGTTCCCAAAAAGCTTCAAGTGGTTAGCATTTGGTCCTCGTGAAGCCGTACGCTCTTATGAGGGTTATGATATTAATGGGTATACGTTTTGGACCGAACGTCAAGATCCGAAGTCAACATCGCAACAAAATAGTGGTGTTTCACTTGTGGTGTCGCCTACACAATATGCAAGCTCGAAAGCTAAGTCGCCTGTACATGCTGAAAGCAATTATTATGGGCGAATAGAAGAAATATGGGAGCTGGACTACTGTACTTTTAATATTTGCCTCTTGTGTTGCAAGTGGGTTGACGATAATCGACATTGCGTAAGAAAAGATGATCCTTGCGGATTCACTCTTGTTGACCTTAGTCGTCTACGTGAAACTGAGGAGCCATTTGTAATTGCATCACAAGTTAAGCAAGTTTTTTATGTAACTGATCCTGCCGATAATAAGTGGTCAATTGTTGTACACGGTAAAAGGAGTATCCTCGGTATTGGTGATGTTGATAATGAGGAAGAATATGATGCATTTGAGGACCTCCCCTTTTACCTATCCCGAAAATAGTGTGGAAGATGATGTGAATATGTCGGAGAACTATATGCGTGTAGATCACACGGAAGGGATACATGTACTTGAGGATCCTAAGAAACGGCGGAAGGTCAATAAATCATGAGACATAAACTCAGGTCTGTGTAATTTCTCCAATTTGTAATTCTTTTTTAACATGATTATATGAGGTATAATGTACCTATTGTGTAGAGTTTTAGGCTTGCATTTGTTGTTGGTTGCATTTCGGGAACGAAAAGGTCATTTTAGGCCTAGTTTTGCATTTTTGCTTCCAAATCGTACTTATCGAGTCATTTAACCCCAAATGCATTATGAACATGATAATATGAGGCATAATGTAACTATTGTGTAGATTTTTAGGTTTGCAATTGTTGTAGGTTGAATTTTGGGAACGAAAATGGCATTTTAGCTCTATTTTTGCCTTTTCGCGTCCAATTCGTATTATCGCTTCATTTAACCCCAATTTCATTTTGAACATGATAATATGAGGTATAATGTAACTATTATGTAGATTCTTAGGCGTGCATTTGTTGTTGGTTGTATATCGGGAACATAAATGTGATTTTACCCTATTTTTTGCCTTTTCGCCTCCAATTCATGTTTCTCGAGTCATTTAACTCCATTTTCTTTTTGAAAATAATAATATAAGGTATAATATAACTAGTGTATAGAGTTTTAGGCTTGCATTTGTTTTTAATTGAATTTCGGGAAGGTATATGTCATTTTTTAGAACTACTAACTACGGTAAATGATTGAATTCTTATATTATGTGTTTATTCCTTGGTTGTTTTGCAAGGTTTATATGAATAACACACCACGTTTGAGGGCCTTCACCACGCATCTAATTACATGAAGTTCGGGATAAGTTGGCGCCCCACATTTGTGATGATTGCTTATGATACATCTACTAGTTTGTATCAATTTTATGTACACTTTTTACATTATTAAATATATACATATTTAAAGTTAATTATTACGTTCACAAAACTTGTCATATATATATTATTGCAATTTGATCGGTCTTTTTTTGTGTCGAAGGGAGGTTTGGGGGGGGGATGGGGTGGGGCGCCACAGGGTGGGGGGCGGGGTGGGGGTGGGGCGCGGGGTGGGGTGGGGCGTGGGGTGGGGGGTGGGGGTGGCAGGGGGGTTTGGGCTGGGGCGGTGGGGGGGGTGGGGGTGGGCGGGGGGTGGGGCACGGGGTCGGGCACGGGGTGGGGGGTCTGGGGGGGCGGGGGTGGGTGGGGTGGGGGGTCGGGGGTGGGTGTCGGGGTGGGGGGCTGGGCGGGCATGGGGGGTGGGGGGGGGTGGGGGTTGGGGCGGGGGTGGGGTGGGCGGGGTGCGGGGGCTGCGGGGGGGTGGGGGTGGGGGGGGGTGGGGTGGGGTGGGGGGGGGTGGGGTGGGGGTGGGAGGGGTGGGGGGTGGGCGGGGGTGCATGGGGGTGGGAGTGTAGGGGTGGGGGGGGGGCGGGGGTGGGGGGTGCGGGGAGGCGGGGTGGGGGGGTGGCAGGGGGTAGGGGGGTGAGGGGGTGCGGGGGTCTTTGGGGTGGGGGTGTCTTTGGGTTGACAATAAGGGATGGGGGGCAGATTTAATTCTATTTTTTTTAAAAAAAAATTGAATTTGAAGGGCTGCGGTTTTAAGCTTAAACCGCAGTCCTTCACTTAAAAAGGGCTGCGGTTCATGCTTAAAACCGCAGCCCTTCGTTATGAAGGGCTGCGGTTAAAAACCGCAGCCCTTCTTATCTAATGAAGGGCTGCTATGGAAAGGGTTGCTGGCCAAAAACGCAGCCCTTAGGGCTGTTTTGACCGCAGCCCTTCCTTATTTTTCCACTAGTGCTAGCAATGGATTGGTACAAAAGTGATGAAGAGGATGCAGTACGAGTGCTTAACCGAACTGAAAGGTTAACTCAGCCAGTTCAAGATAACCTTCCCACATCGTCTGCATCTCCTGAAGGAGTTCTTCCCAAAGAGAACTCTCTCATTCAACAGCTCATGAAAACAAAAGCTGACATTAACATTTGGCAATTGATAGCTTCCTCTCATGAGCATCGCATGGCATTACTAAATGCCCTCACAAAGATGAATGTGTCATCTGACACCTCTCCTGAAGGATTGGTCAATTTCCTGACTGCTGATAAGCCAATCCAAGGAAATACTATTTCCTTTACTGATCATGACCTCCCTTTTGAAGGGAGTAAGCACAACAAGGCCCTACATCTTACTATAGCATGCATGAGCATGAATGTCCCAATGACAATAGTGGACAATGGATCTGCCATTAACACACGTCCATTACGAATTGCGCGCCGCCTAGGTTTCCAAGATGAGGATTTCAGTCCTTCTCATCATCAATTCCCCTCGTCAATCCTTAGGAACTATATTCCTAAACATCTCTGCAGGGGTTATAGAAAAGCGCACGATTTTCCAGGTCATTGATATCAAGACTTCATTCAACTTACTATTAGGACGACCATGGCTTCATGAGCTTGGTGCGGCCCCATCTTCCCTGCATCAAAAGGTGGTGGGCGCGGATGTGTCGTGTGCACCGCACCCGGCCAAAGATAAAATTTCTCCTACTCTCTTTTACAATTAAATGTAGAAGGGAAGTAAGGTTCGTATCCACAGGGAAACAGGGACAAGTTTAATATCTAGCGTGAATCAAAACCTAGATGACTCTAAAGGTCGAGTAACCGAATAACAAGGGGAGTTTTCAAATAGAGTTTTAAACAAACTAAAATTAACTAGCAACTAAATAAAATGAGAAATCAATATGGGAAGATCTTGAATCCGATTAACATCCACTTCAATTCATTATCGATCCTTGAACCTCCACTCTAATTATTTCCATAATTATCTATTGTTGAGAATCAATCTCGTGTTCTCCTTATTCCTAGTTGAATAGCACGATCAGCGTGACTATAAAACCCTAACTAAAGGATAACCTAGTCCGATCGCGTCTAAGTTCAATCCAATAGCAGCAATAAACACAGAGAACCAACAGACCTGCTAACGTCATACAAGCGATAAACATTCAACAGTTGATTTAATTTCCCCAAGAAATAACCAAGACGATCTGCATCTAAGTTACTTCCTAGTTTGCTACCAAGTGATAAAAGAATAAAACAATCCGATTCTATTCTTAAATCTAGCATTAGATAAATTACACAATCAAACTAGTAACGTTCCTAGCATAATCATACAAAAATCATAGAAAGCAAGCATAGAAATTAAACCATAATCAAAGGAACTAAATAGAGAGGAAAGATCTCACAATAATGCTTGAAGCTTCATATTAATCTCGTTCAAGAACGGTTCAAGCTACAATCGGCATAGCAATAGCCAATTCCATAATTGAAATCCCTAAAAACTAAACTAGAAAATAAAAACTAAAAAGAGAAGATAAGAAGAGAAGAATGGAGTGTTTGATATTCTCTCTCCTCAAGTGTGTGTCCCCCTAGGTCCAAAAACAAACTTTAGTATTTATACTAAGGCTCAAAAGTCAGTCGACATTTAGACCGACCTAGGGGTCGCGAGGTGCGAAGAAGGTCGCACCGTGCGAAAGATCTCTGCCTTCCAACACGAGCTGAAGAACTGGGCCAAGCCAAGAGGTCGCACCGTGCGAGGAATCTCGCGAGGTGCGACCATGCTCGCGAGGTGCGAGCTCTTGCACTGGGCTGGCGATGGGCATTGGGCGATGAGCGCTGGGCGTGGGCGAGCGCTGGGCGATGGGCGATGAGCGCTGGGCGCTGGGCAGCTTTGGCTTGCTGAGCGTGCGGGTGTGCGGGCTGGGCGATGAGCATGTGGTGATGAGCGCGCATGAGAGCTGGGCAGACAAGGTGCTTGCAATGCTGGCTTGCTTTGCTTATGGAGGCTCAAGATTGACGATGATGCTAGAATGGAGTGTGCTAAGCCTCGCGATGGTGCTTGGCTAGGCCTTGCGATAATTGGCCATTACGTTACGATGCTACACTTCCCGAGCATTCCCAAAACATACCATTTCACCTTAAAAGCTCGAAACTTAGAACATTATCATTAACTACCTCACAAAATCCCGAACTTCAACTAAGGTTGATATGTATGCAAACGTCAACAATTATGAACGAACTCCTTAGCAAAGTGCATCCAAAATACCATATAAGCACCGTATAACTTGAGCGCATCAAATACCCCCCACACTTGATCTTTACTCGACCTCGAGTAAACTCAAAATGAGGATCACCAAATCAATCTTCACCCAAAGTTTCGACACCAAACTACACTCTCCATCAACTACATCATCACATCTAAACAAAATCCGCCCAAAACCTAAACGTAAAGGACAATGACTCCCCCACACTTACATTAAAGCTCTCCCAAACCTCAAAAAATGATTTAAAACTACTTCAACTAATCTATATAAGCAAGCCATGGAACAATAACAAAAAGGGATAAATTCCATGCTTACTCCCAAAACAATCGGCTAACCAATGCAAGTTTAAATCCTCTTACGGATAAGGACTTAAATTTCAACAATGACCTCCAATTCACCACTTATCAACAAAAGAAAGTGAAAGCCAATTATAAACAAATCTTCACAAAATCAAGGATGAAATAACCAATCCAAACCCGAAAGCGCCTTATGACACCATCTCCAAGCAAATGAGCTTTCAAAGTATATAATTCTCTCTTAATCTCTCATTTTGCCTAGGAGCCCTTTCGGGTTTTCATCCTAGCTTCTCACATTTCTTTTTTCTTCTCACCATCTTACCCGCTCAATATAAGCCACTTTTTTGCATAGGTTGCCCTTTCGGGTTTTCAACCTATCCGGGCCCCTATTTTTGCCCGAGTCGCCCGCCCTTGCGGGTTTTCAACTCAGTGGGATTCTTTTCATCACTTTTTTTTATATTCTTTTTTTTTTTTTTTTTCATTTTCATTTTTTTCAAATTGAAAGTAATATATACAACATAGATACATGAGAATGAGAATACCTTCCCCCCTACTTAAACTACACATTGTCCTCAATGTGTCGACAATTAAAAGAAAAAGTAAATTGAAAATGGGGGGAAACCAACAATCGGGTAAATCGAAGATCGAATTCTCAAAACTCATGAAAAGCAATCCGTCAAACTCAAATTTCTTAACAACACCAACTCAAATCTCATAAACCAACTCACAACCCTCTCCCTCGAATCACTCAAACAAATGACAAATTCAAATTTTGTTTCAATTTCTGAGATTTGCTCCTAGCTTAAGAGATCGAAAAGATACATTAACAATCTCAATCCTCTAGTGTTACCAACTCCTAGCTATTGAAGTCCTCCCAACGGATTTTCTTTTGTGGATTTTGGTTCCAAGCGGATTAAGATTGGTTGTGGATCTTTTTAGTGGGCGGGCGGTGGGTGAAAGAAAATTTGTTGTGGTGGTGGAAATTTGATGAGAAATAAAGAAAAAGAAAGAAAATAAAAAGGGTCTCGGGTTGCCTCCCGAGAAGCGCTGTTGTTTAAAGTCGTTAGCTCGACTTAGTACCTTGAGCTCAATAATTGGGCTTGTGCTCCATGTGTGACAATGGTGGCTCCATGTCAACCTCCAATTCAAGTACCTGCAAAACAGATTCCGAAGAACTCTTGCAATGCATCGTTAGTGGTACAGTTTCAAAACAAGGTGGTAAGTCAGGAGGCTTTCTCCGCTCTTTCGACTCGGGCACCATAACCTGCACGTTAGTAGGAGGCACACAATCCTCAACGAAGACCTCATCAGCATTCATCAACTCATCAACCTGCTCAATATCAAGAGCATCATGCAAAACAGAGTCAACAATGTTAATAGAGCAAAGTGAGCTATCATCCTTAAGTAGAAGCTTAGGATCATTTATATCAAATGCCTCTACCTTTCCCTCAAACTCCATAGTCAAAGAACCAATGCAAACATCAATTTTAGTGCAAGATGTTTTCAAGAAAGGTCGTCCCAAAAGGATTGGGGCGGCATGCTTATCGGGTTCCATCTCCGTAACATAAAAATCAGCGAGGAAATTGCAATTTCCCAACCTTAACTAACACATCCTCTAATTTACCCCTAGGATAAACATTGGATCTATCGCCTAGTTGAATCACCACACCAGTTTCATGCAAATTGCCAAGTTTCAAAGACTTATACAATGAATATGGAATCACATTAATTGACGCACCTAAGTCTAACATGGCTTTAGGAAACATGGTGTCACCTATAGTACATGGGATGGTAAACATGCCTGGGTCATTGCACTTTTGAGGTAATTTCTTTTGAAAGATAGCCGAGACATGCTCGCTAGCCTTCACTTTTTGCACTCCCTTTTGTTTTTGCTTTCTTTTCGAAGTACACAATTCTTTAAGGAACTTAGCATACCTGGGTACTTGATTTAAAACATCAAAAAGGGGAATGTTTACCTCACATTTACGAAAGACTTCGTAAATGTCGTTGTTGCGCTCTGCATTGCGGGTTTCTCTCAATGCCTCGGGAAATGGTGGCTCTGGTTCATATGGTGAAGGAGGTGATTTTTTGACTTTCTCCTCTTGTCGAGGTGGCCATGATTTACTATCTGTTGTCGGTTCATGCTCGATCACCTCTTCCACTATCTCTTTGTCTCGAACCACCAACCTCTCTTTGCTTGCAATTTCCGCTCCACTCCGCAATGTGATAGCACTCACGTTCATTTTAGGGTTGAGTTCCGTTTGGGATGGCAACCTCACCGAATCCCTAGCCTCTAACTTGGTTACAGCTCCTGCAATTTGGCTTACTTGGCTCTCCAAGTTCTTGATGCTCGATCGAGTTTCCTCTTGAAACTGCACCATGTTACCCTGCATGTTAGTCACATTTTTAGTTAAAACATTTAACATTCCTTTAGTGGACATGCTAGAGCTCGAGTCTTGGCCTTGGGGCCTAGGATAAGGATGTGGTGGTGGCCTGTTATAATGCTGTTGTTGATGTTGATTGCCAAATCTGAAGTTAGGATGATCTCTCCACCCTTGCTCGGAACCATAGGAGTAGGGATCATGTCTCTGTAATGCTTGTTGGCTTTCAAAACCTACAGCTTTGACCTCTTCCCTAAATTCTTCTTGCATTTGAGGATAAACATCAGTATGATGATCTAAAGAACAAATTCTACAAGCTTTTACCTGTTGAACTCTATTGTTCTTTACCATGAACTCCCGCATCATTGATGTAAGAGCTTGTACTTGATCCTCGGCCTTTGAAGAGCTAGAACCTGGACTTTCAACATTTGCTCTACGATGATTCGATCTTCTACTGAACTGTCTCGAGCCTTCAGCTAGTTCTTCAATGAGTTCTCTAGCTGCAGTTGGGGTTTTGTTTATGAAAGAACCTCCACTAGCAGCATTCACCATTCGCACATCTTCGTCAGAAGAACCATTGTAAAAGTACAGAATGAGGTCTTCATCAGAATAGCCATGATATGGACAACTAGCACAAAGTCTCTTGAACCTCTCCCAATATTCGTAGAAAGACTCATCGTGTTTCTGCTCAATATTGTTGATTTCCTTCTTTAATATTGATGACTTAGAAGCTGGAAAGAACTTCTCAAGAAATCGCTTCTTCATTTCAACCCAAGTGGAAATGCAACCAGGAGGAAGATAATATAACCAATCTTTAGCTCCATCCTTCAAAGCAAAAGGAAAAGCTCTCAACTTGATTTGTTCATCCTTTGCTCCACTTGGTTTCATGCCAGTACAAACCACGTGAAACTCCGAAAGAAATTTTTTTGGATCTTCTCCATTGAGTCCATGGAACGAAGGAAGCAAGTGTATCAACCCCGATTTCAATTCAAAATTAGTGCCTTCATCAAGAGCCGGAAATGAGATGCACAATGGTTGTTGATCAAGGTTAGGAGCCGTGAGCTCCCTCAAGGTACGAGTTTCAATTCTGGGAGGCATCTCTTCCTCCACTTCAACGTTAAAAGATGATTCTTGAAAATTTTCTCGCAGAATGTTTCTCCACCTGAAAAGAGTCAATTCTAATTCGGGATCGTAATGCAAAGATTCTTTGTTAGTAGTACGAGTGTTAACCATAAACAAAGAGCACAAGCAATACAATACAAAAACACACTAAATACAAACTAGTAACACCGTTTCCCCGGCAACGGCGCCAAAATTTGGTGGGCGCGGATGTGTCGTGTGCACCGCACCCGGCCAAAGATAAAATTTCTCCTACTCTCTTTTACAATTAAATGTAGAAGGGAAGTAAGGTTCGTATCCACAGGGAAACAGGGACAAGTTTAATATCTAGCGTGAATCAAAACCTAGATGACTCTAAAGGTCGAGTAACCTAATAACAAGGGGGGTTTTCAAATAGAGTTTTAAACAAACTAAAATTAACTAGCAACTAAATAAAATGAGAAATCAATATGGGAAGATCTTGAATCCGATTAACATCCACTTCAATTCATTATCGATCCTTGAACCTCCACTCTAATTATTTCCATAATTATCTATTGTTGAGAATCAATCTCGTGTTCTCCTTATTCCTAGTTGAATAGCACGATCAGCGTGACTATAAAACCCTAACTAAAGGATAACCTAGTCCGATCGCGTCTAAGTTCAATCCAATAGCAGCAATAAACACAGAGAACCAACAGACCCGCTAACGTCATACAAGCGATAAACATTCAACAGTTGATTCAATTTCCCCAAGAAATAACCAAGACGATCTGCATCTAAGTTACTTCCTAGTTTGCTACCAATTGATAAAAGAATAAAACAATCCGATTCTATTCTTAAATCTAGCATTAGATAAATTACACAATCAAACTAGTAACGTTCCTAGCATAATCATGCAAAAATCATAGAAAACAAGCATAGAAATTAAACCATAATCAAAGGAACTAAATAGAGAGGAAAGATCTCACAATAATGCTTGAAGCTTCATATTAATCTCGTTCAAGAACGGTTCAAGCTACAATCGGCATAGCAATAGCCAATTCCATAATTGAAATCCCTAAAAACTAAACTAGAAAATAAAAACTAAAAAGAGAAGATAAGAAGAGAAGAATGGAGTGTTTGATATTCTCTCTCCTCAAGTGTGTGTCCCCCTAGGTCCAAAAACAAACTTTAGTATTTATACTAAGGCTCAAAAGTCAGCCGACATTTAGACCGACCTAGGGGTCGCGAGGTGCGAAGAAGGTCGCACCGTGCGAAAGATCTCTGCCTTCCAACACGAGCTGAAGAACTGGGCCAAGCCAAGAGGTCGCACCGTGCGAGGAATCTCGCGAGGTGCGAGCAAGCAGGTCGCGAGGTGCGACCATGCTCGCGAGGTGTGAGCTCTTGCAGCTGGGCTGGCGATGGGCGTTGGGCGATGAGCGCTGGGCGTGGGCGAGCGTTGGGCGATGGGCGATGAGCGCTGGGCGCTGGGCAGCTTTGGCTTGCTGAGCGTGCGGGTGTGCGGGCTGGGCGATGAGCATGTGGTGATGAGCGCGCATGAGAGCTGGGCAGACAAGGTGCTTGCAATGCTGGCTTGCTTTGCTTATGGAGGCTCAAGATTGACGATGATGCTAGAATGGAGTGTGCTAAGCCTCGCGATGGTGCTTGGCTAGGCCTTGCGATAATTGGCCATTACGTTACGATGCTACACTTCCCGAGCATTCCCAAAACATACCATTTCACCTTAAAAGCTCGAAACTTAGAACATTATCATTAACTACCTCACAAAATCCCGAACTTCGACTAAGGTTGATATGTATGCAAACGTCAACAATTATGAACGAACTCCTTAGCAAATTGCATCCAAAATACCATATAAGCACCGTATAACTTGAGCGCATCAAAAGGTTAAGATGATTATGGATGGCATTCCCATAACTTTCGATGCCTCTACAATGAAGGTACAAGTAATAGATAAACCTCTCATCCACATAGACCATGATGATGAGGATGAAGATCTTCGAGGATTCGTTCCCGAAGAAGTAGCCCTCATTGAAGAGTATTTAGCGTCATTTGACTTTGATTGCTTCTCCAATCTAGCAGTCAACTACATCATGCGCAAGAAAGGACACTTCTCAGGCATGTCACTGGGTAGTAAGATGTCTAGAGCACCTCCTGTCACTGACTCTAAATCAGTGGAAATTTTATTTGGCTTAGGATACAAGCCCACCAGGAAAGAGCTCAGAGAACGTATTGCACAGCGGATGACATATCGCAATACCAGGGACAAGGACAGTATCCCTTTTCCTCCATATCAACCCACTCTAAATGGGCAATTTCTGAGGGAAGGAGAAGATTATCCATGCTATGAATTCCAAGAACCATACTATCAGGCTCAGGAGGGAGTGCTCTACCCCGGATTTGAAATATTTCTGGACTATCACTTCCTGGAAGAAGGGATTCCTGATCCCAACATTAAACATTTCAACGAAGACTGTTTAGACTACAAGGCATTGGGACTTCTATTCGGTAAATGCCCAAATAATGTTGCTCATATCCAGGCTGTGCTACAGAACGAGGACTTCGACCCTGCTATGCTGATCACTCTTGCAAGTGGCATAATGCAAGGATGGAGGAAGACTATCAAGTTGACTACTCCAGACAGAAAGAGGATGATCTTCATCACCGGGGAAGGGCCGGTGTTTGAAGAGTCCGAATCATCTGAGTCAGAATATGAGTCTGAGTCTGTTGAGTCTAGAGTCTTTAATTTCTGCTGAGTCATTGTTCAACTCTATGATTTTCGATTTCAATAATATAAACTCATTTGCTTATGACTTGTGCAATATCTCTACTTCTACTCCTTTTCCTTCTAATTGTAACAATGAATCTGGAAAAGAAATAATTAAAGCAATGGAAGAACATGAAAATAAGACTCCAATCATTGAGGAAACATAAAAAATTAATCTTTCAGATGATAATGAACCAAAGTAGGTAAGAATTGGATTAACTTTAAGCGAATGCGAGCGCGCTCAATTAATCAAAACGTTAGTTGAATATATCGACGTATTTGCATGGTCCTACCAGGACATGCCAGGCATTGATCTCGAAATTGCTCAGCAGACCATTCCCCTAATCGAAGGGATGAAACCTGTCAAACAAAAGTTGCGCAGCATGAAGCTAGATGTAGCTCTCAAAATGAAAGAAGAAGTCATTAAAAAACTTAATGCAGGTTTTATTAAAGTAGCTAATTACCCTGACTGGATTGCTAACGTTGTGCATGTGCCTATAAAGGATGGGAGAGTTAGGATGTGCGTTGACTATAAAGACCTCAACAAAGCAAGTCCTAAAGACGGCTTCCCCTTACCTCACATAGACGTCCTAGTAGACAACACTGCCAATCATGGCCTTCTCTCTTTTATGGACGGGTATGCGGGGTATAATCAGGTAAAAATGGCCGAGGAAGATATCGAAAAGAATACCTTCATCACACCGTGGGGGACATTTTGCAATACCATTATGCCTTTTGGGTTAAAAAACGCTGGGGCCACCTATCAAATAACTACGACTACCCTTCTCCATGACATGATGCATAAAGAGGTAGAATTTTACGTAGATGATATGATAGTTAAGTCCAAAGATAGAGAGGGACACCATACCGCCCTTGAGAAATTCTTCATGAGACTTCGCAAATACAACATGAGACTTAATCCGCAAAAATGCGCCTTCGGGGTCACTTCCGGGAAACTCCTAGGTTATGGCATCAGTTCTAGAGGGATTGAAATTGACCCTACTCAAATTTCCCCATCATGACTCCATAGATGGTCAGGAACCAAAAATTGAGTTCGGGGGTGAGGGTACAATATAGTTAGAAACTATATTGCCCATTGCTGGCCACTATTAAATACCGATTCATTACAGATTTTATGCAAGAGAATAATCATATAACGTTTTAAGCACCCTAAAAAAAATTAGTCTAGGTTGGTTCAGGAAACACATAAAAAGACTATATTTTTAGTGACAAGTTATTAAGCAATCAAATTACAAGTTTCCTAGCAGGTTGTCCAAATTATCTGAATTAATTAGAACAGTTATTTAGGTCTTGTTAAGCACTAATAACATGTGGGTGATAAAAAACATGCAGGACAATCATAATAACAGGAATATTATATACAGAAATAAAAGGAAAAGAGGTTAGAATTTACAAAGAGACGTGATTATTAATTAAAAATCTTCATCATGACAAGAAAATGTTAGTAACTTCAATATAATAAAATATAATTATTCAAGGATCCTCATGATTATAGCTATGCGGTTTAGATCGGAGAACGTAACGACCTTCAGGCGAAGCAATCGTGAAACCAGGAATATAGTATGATTAGGAACAAGAATTAATTCGAAAGGTTAAAAGCTTTTTAGTGTTTGAATATTTAGAGAGTCGAAGTTTGTTTCAGAAATATTCGAGAGAATTTGTGTGTGTAAAATAATAATTCGAAGCCGTCTCTGATTCGGGAAATCAGTCCGTATTTATAGGCAAACAAAAATGTGCGCTCAACGCAATCCCTGCGCCAGGCGCTGGCCTACGTGGCTGACGCAAGGACACGCGTTAGGTGCATATTGGCGCGCCTGACGTGGTCCATCTAGTTAAAAACCTACACGTGGAAACGCGTTTTCGAAAAGATAAAAATTTATCTTGCGTCTCACACAGGACTTGCGCCAGGCACAGGACTCTGTGTGAGTCACAAGTACACGTGTCAGACGCTCATTGGCGCACCTGACGTGGTATGGCCAATGCGCTGGACACACGTGGCGCACCGCGTCCGGCGTATATTCCAGAATATTCATTTTTTTTATTCTACGTGTGCTTTTAAGATGCTATTTTTATCCCTAAAAATCCGGAGATCAAATTTTACGGGTTGAAAATCTGATTTATGCTCTCAAGATAATAATAAAAGCTTTTATGATAATATTTATTAAAACAATATATATTCAATTGGGCTTTTAAAATGGACTTAAAAACATTTTATGGGTTGAACTTGCAATTAATCATCATGGATAATTAATTGGGCTTTTATAAAACTAATTCAAAACACATATAGCCTGATTATTCGGACAGTTATACCATTAGGCTGTGCTAACTAATATCACGGTATATGTCATCATTGGACCCTTAAATGGGGATCGGAGACACGATTATGTGTCTACAGAAGCCCCCACTTTGACTGAGGTTTGCAAAACCGAAAGTCAAAGTACACGTGTCGGGACGGACAATGATTCCGGATGCTCTGCAATCCAAAATTACTCTTTTACGCCGTTACCTGCAAAATAAGCATAAGTTTCAGGAACAGACATGTGTGAAACATATTTGCAAAATAATTATAAATTTGCAAAAATAAAATGATATGTGGGAAAAGGAATCATGAACTATTATGGTCCGGCTCAAGTTGGGGTAGAGTTTTTGGCCTGCTCCATGGCAATGTGTAGAGCCTTTGTCCCGCTCCAAGTCAATTGTTGCAGAGTTTTTGGCCTGTTCCAAGGCAATAGGTGTAGAGCCTTTGTCTAGCTCCAAGGCAATTGGTGTGGAGTGTTTGGCCTGTTCCAAGGCAATTGGTGTGGAGTGTTTGGACTGTTCCAAGGTAATTGGTGTGGAGTGTTTGGCCTGTTCCAAGGCAATTGGTGTGGAGTGTTTGGCCTGTTCCAAGGCAATTGGTGTCGAGTGTTTGGCCTGTTCCAAGGCAATTGGTGTAGTTAATTTGAACTCATTTTATTATGACTTGTGCAATATCTCTACTTCTTCTCCTTCTCCTTCTGATTGCAACAATGAATCTGGAAAAGAAATAATTAAAGCAATGCAAGAACATGAAAATAAGACTCCAATCATCGAGGAAACAGAAAAAATTAATCTTTCAGATGATAATGAACCATAGGAGGTAAGAATTAGATTAACTTTAAGCGAATGCGAGCGCGCTCAATTAATCAAAACGTTAGTTGAATATATCGACGTATTTGCATGGTCCTACCAGGACATGCCAGGCATTGATCGCGAAATTGTTCAGCATACCATTCCCCTAATAAAAGGGATGAAACCTGTCAAACAAAAGTTGCGCAGCATGAAGCCAGATGTAGCTCTCAAAATGAAAGAAGAAGTCATTAAAAAACTTAATGCAGGTTTTATTAAAGTAGCTAATTACCCTGACTGGATTGCTAACGTTGTACATGTGCCTATAAAGGATGGGAGAGTTAGGATGTGCGTTGACTATAAAGACCTCAACAAAGCAAGTCCTAAAGACGGCTTCCCCTTATTTCACATTGACGTCCTATTAGACAACACTGCCAATCATGGCCTTCTCTCTTTTATGGACGGGTATGCGGGGTATAATCAGGTAAAAATGGCTAAGGAAGATATGGAAAAGAATACCTTCATCACACTGTGGGGGACCTTTTGCTATACCATTATGCCTTTTGGGTTAAAAAACGTTGGGGCCACCTATCAAAGAACTACGACTACCCTTCTCCATGACATGATGCATAAAGAGGTAGAAGTTTACGTAGATGACATGATAGTTAAGTCCAAAGATAGAGAGGGACACCATACCGCCCTTGAGAAGTTCTTCATGAGACTTCGCAAATACAACATGAGACTTAATCCGTAAAAATGCGCCATTGGGGTCACTTCCGGGAAACTCCTAGGTTATGTCATCGGTTCTAGAGGGATGGAAATTGACCCTACTCAAATTTCCCCATCATGACTCCATAGATGGTCAGGAACCAAAAATTGAGTTCGGGGGTGAGGGTACAATATAGTTAGGAACTATATTGCCCATTGCTGGCCTCTACTAAATACCGATTCATTACAGATTTTATGTAAGAGAATAATCATATAACGTTTTAAGCACCCTAAAAAAAATTAATCTAGGTTGGTTCAGGAAACACATAAAAAGACTATATTTTTAGTGACAAGTTATTAAGCAATCAAATTACAAGGATCCTAGCAGGTTGTCCAAATTATCTGAATTAATTAGAACAGTTATTGATACGCTCAAGTTACACGTAGTATATACGTAACTTTGGGTGCACTTTGCTAAGGGTTTGATTGTAATTGTTAACATTCGTGTTTTATTTAGCCCTTAGCGGAAGTTCGGAGCTTTGCGAGATAATTGGAGTTAACGTCTTATGTTCCGAGCTTCCAAGGTGAAGTGCATTTGAGCCGAGCAAAGCCCAAGCATCACCACAAGCCTAAGCATCACCACAAGCTCACCAAGCCAAGCTCTCGTGCGCGCTTCTCACCAAGCTCTCGTGCACCGCAAGCTCGGCATCATAGCCCAGCTCTCGCGTGCACGCTCAACACCGCACGCCCAACGCTCAACTACCGCATGCTTGCCTCGCGAACCATGCTAGCCCAGCGAGGCCCAGCAGCATCGCCCATCACAACATCATCGCCACAACCAAGCAGCACCGCACGCCCAGCTCGCACGTTGCAGCACTCGCACACCGCAAGCCTTGCGCTCGCCCAGCTCGAGCTCGCACCTCGCGAGCATGGTCGCACCTCGCGACCTGCTTGCTCGCACCTCGCGACCTTCTTCGCGAGGTGCGACCTGCTTTGCCCATCCAATTCTGCGCTAGGCAGAACACTCTTCGCACGGTGCGAGAAACTTCGCACCTCGCGACCCCTAGGTCGGTCTAAATGTCGGCTGATTTTTGAGCTTTAGTATAAATACTAAAGTTGTTTTTGGACCTAGGGGGGCAGCAGCCACAAGGAGAGGGAGTTTCCAAAACTCCACTCCTCTCTTGTTGTCTTCACTTTTAGTTTTTATTTTCTAGTTTAGTTTTTGTAGATTTCAATTACGGGATTGGCTTATGCTATTCCGATTGTAGCTTGAACCGTTCTTGAACGAGATTAATATGGAGCTTCAAGCATTATTGTGAGATCTTTCCTCTCTTTCTATTTCCTTTGATTATGGTTTAATTTCTATGCTTGCTTTCTATGATTTTTGCATGATTATGCTAGGAATGTTACTAGTTTGATTGTGTAATTAATCTAATGCTAGATTTAAGAATAGAATCGGATTGTTTTATTCTTTTATCAATTGGTAGCAAACTAGGGAGTAGCTTAGATGCTGATCATCTTGGTTATTTCTTGGGGAAATTGAATTAACTGTTGAATGTTTATCGCTTGTATGGCGTTAGCAGGTCTGTTGGTTCTCTGTGTTTATTGCTGCTATGGGATTGAACTTAGCCGCTATCGGACTAGGTTATCCTTTGGTTAGGGTTTTATAGTCATGCTGATCGTGCTATTCAACTAAGAATAAGGAGAACACGAGATTAATTCTCGACAATAGATAATTATGGAAATAATTAGAGTGGAGGTTCAATGATCGATAATGAATTGAAGTGAATGTTAATCGGATTCAAGATCTTCCTATAATTGATTTCTCATTTTGTTTATATGCTAGTTAGTTGTAGTTTGTTAGTAAATCAACTTGAAACCCCCCTTTGTAATTATTAGTAGGTTTCTCGGGCCTTAGCTTAATCTAGGTTTCGAATCACGCTGAATATAAACTCGTCCCTGTTTCCCTGTGGATACGACCCCTACTTCCACTATACTACCTAAGTGTAGAAGAGAGTAGGAGAAATTTTATCTTTGGCCGGGTGCGGTGCACACGACACATTCGCGCCCGCCCAAATTTCTTTTATTTGATACGCTCAAGTTACACGTAGTATATACGTAACTTTGGGTGCACTTTGCTAAGGGTTTGATTGTAATTGTTAACATTCGTGTTTTATTTAGCCCTTAGCGGAAGTTCGGAGCTTTGCGAGATAATTGGTGTTAACGTCTTATGTTCCGAGCTTCCAAGGTGAAGTGCATTTGAGCCGAGCAAAGCCCAAGCATCACCACAAGCCTAAGCATCACCACAAGCTCACCAAGCCAAGCTCTCGTGCGCGCTTCTCACCAAGCTCTCGTGCACCGCAAGCTCGGCATCATAGCCCAGCTCTCGCGTGCACGCTCAACACCGCACGCCCAACGCTCAACTACCGCATGCTTGCCTCGCGAACCATGCCCGGCCGAGGCCCGGCAAGCAGTCGCCCATCACAACATCATCGCCACAACCAAGCAAAGACCGCACGCCCGGCTCGCACGTTGCAGCGCTCGCACACCGCAAGCCTTGCGCGCGCCCAGCAGCTCGCCCGGCGGCCTCGCCCGACGCCCGGCTCGAGCTCGCACCTCGCGAGCATGGTCGCACCTCGCGACCTGCTTGCTCGCACCTCGCGAGCTGCTTCGCGAGGTGCGACCTGCTTTGCCCATCCAATTCTGCGCTAGGCAGAACACTCTTCGCACGGTGCGAGAAACTTCGCACCTCGCGACCCCTAGGTCGGTCTAAATGTCGGCTGATTTTTGAGCTTTAGTATAAATACTAAAGTTGTTTTTGGACCTAGGGGGCAGCAGCCACAAGGAGAGGGAGTTTCCAAAACTCCACTCCTCTCTTGTTGTCTTCACTTTTAGTTTTTATTTTCTAGTTTAGTTTTTGTAGATTTCAATTACGGGATTGGCTTATGCAATTCCGATTGTAGCTTGAACCGTTCTTGAACGAGAATAATATGGAGCTTCAAGCATTATTGTGAGATCTTTCCTCTCTTTCTATTTCCTTTGATTATGGTTTAATTTCTATGCTTGCTTTCTATGATTTTTGCATGATTATGCTAGGAATGTTACTAGTTTGATTGTGTAATTAATCTAATGCTAGATTTAAGAATAGAATCGGATTGTTTTATTCTTTTATCAATTGGTAGCAAACTAGGGAGTAGCTTAGATGCTGATCATCTTGGTTATTTCTTGGGGAAATTGAATTAACTGTTGAATGTTTATCGCTTGTATGGCGTTAGCGAGTCCGTTGGTTCTCTCGTGTTTATTCTTTGCTATGGGATTGAACTTAGCCGCTATCGGACTAGGTTATCCTTTGGTTAGGGTTTTATAGTCATGCTGATCGTGCTATTCAACTAAGAATAAGGAGAACACGAGATTAATTCTCGACAATAGATAATTATGGAAATAATTAGAGTGGAGGTTCAATGATCGATAATGAATTGAAGTGAATGTTAATCGGATTCAAGATCTTCCTATAATTGATTTCTCATTTTGTTTATATGCTAGTTAGTTGTAGTTTGTTAGTAAATCAACTTGAAACCCCCCTTTGTAATTATTATTAGGTTTCTCGGGCCTTAGCTTAATCTAGGTTTCGAATCACGCTGAATATAAACTCGTCCCTGTTTCCCTGTGGATACGACCCCTACTTCCACTATACTACCTTAGTGTAGAAGAGAGTAGGAGAAATTTTATCTTTGGCCGGGTGCGGTGCACAACGACGACACATTCGCGCCCGCCCAAATTTTGGCGCCGTTGCCGGGGAAACGGTGTTACTTGTTTGTATTTAGTGTGATTTTTGGATGATATTGTTTGTGCTCTTTGTTTTTTTGTTGACACTCATAGAGCTAACGATGCATTGCAAGAGTTCTTCTCAATCAATTTTGCAGACACTTGAAGTGGAGATTGACATGGAACCACTACTGTCACACATGGAGCACAAATCCAATGATTAAGCTTAAGGTATTAAGTCGAGCTCACGACTTTAAACAACAGCGCTTCTCGGGAGGCAACCCGAGATCCCTTTTATTTTCTTTCTTTTCCTTTATTTTCTCATCAAATTTCTACCACCACAACAAATTTTATTTCACCCACCGCCCACCCACTAAAACGAACCACAACACATCTTAATCCGCTTGGAACCAAAATCCACAAAAGAAAACCCGTTGGGAGGACTTCAATAGCTAGGAGTTGGTAACACTAGAGGATTGAGATTGTGAATGTATCTTTTCGATCTCTTAAGCTAGGTGAAAATCTCAAAAATTCAAAACTTTTGAACTTGTCATTTGTTTGAGTGATTCGAGGGAGAGGGCTGTGAGTTGATTTATGAGATTCGAGTTGGTGTTGTTAAGAAGTTTGAGTTTGACGGATTGTTTGCCATGAGTTTTGAGCATTCGATCTTCGATTTACCCGATTTTCAAATTTCCCCCCTATTTTCAGTATACTTTTTCTTTTAATTGTCGACACATTGAGGACAATGTGTAGTTTAAGTAGGGGGGAGGGTATTCTCATTCTCATGTATCTATGTTGTATATATTACTTTCAATTTGAAAAAAAAATGAAAATGAAAAAAAAAAAATTGAGAAAAACAAAATATAAAAAAAAAAAAGTGATGAAATGAAACCCGCCTGAGTTGAAAACCCACAAGGGTGGGCGACTCGAGCAAAATTGGGGCCCGGATAGGTTGAAAACCCGAAAGGGCAACCTATGCAAAAAAGTGGCTTATATTGAGCGGGTAAGATGGTGAGATGCAACCAAAAAGAAATGTGTGAAGCTAGGATGAAAACCCGAAAGGGCTCCTAGGCAAAATGAGAGATTAAGAGAGAATTATACACTTTGAAAACTCATTTGCCGGAGATGGTGTCATAAGGTTGAAAGCGTTTTCGGGTTGGTTTGGTTATTTCATCCTTGATTTTGTGAAGTTTTGTTTTGGCTTTCGCATTCTTTTGGTTGATTGTTTTTGGGAGTAAGCATGGAATTTATCCCTTTTTGTCTTCATTCCATGGCTTGCTATTTTAAATTAATTGTTGTAGTATTAGTTTTAGTTTATCTTTTGAGGTTTTAGGCGAGTTGTCATTTTGATTGTGGCGTTGGAGTGGGTTCAACTCCTTTGAGATCCTTCAGGATTTGAGCTCACATTTTGGTTGTCGTTTGGTGATTATTGTTGTCGCGTCTGTATTTTTTATAGTAGCTTGAATCTAAGTGTGGGGGAATCATCGTCCCTTACGTTTAGGTTTTGAGCGTATTTTGTTTAGATGTGATAATGATGGTATAGTTGATGGGGAGTGTAGGTTGGTGTCGTTAGCTTGGGTGATGATTTATTTGGTGATCCTCATTTTGAGTTTACTCGAGGTCGAGTAAAGTTCAAGTGTGGGGGTATTTGATACGCTCAAGTTACACGTAGTATATACGTAACTTTGGGTGCACTTTGCTAAGGGTTTGATTGTAATTGTTAACATTCGTGTTTTATTTAGCCCTTAGCGGAAGTTCGGAGCTTTGCGAGATAATTGGTGTTAACGTCTTATGTTCCGAGCTTCCAAGGTGAAGTGCATTTGAGCCGAGCAAAGCCCAAGCATCACCACAAGCCTAAGCATCACCACAAGCTCACCAAGCCAAGCTCTCGTGCGCGCTTCTCACCAAGCTCTCGTGCACCGCAAGCTCGGCATCATAGCCCAGCTCTCGCGTGCACGCTCAACACCGCACGCCCAACGCTCAACTACCGCATGCTTGCCTCGCGAACCATGCCCCAGCCGAGGCCCAGCAGCATCGCCCATCACAACATCATCGCCCATCACAACATCATCGCCACAACCAAGCAGCACCGCACGCCCAGCTCGCACGTTGCAGCGCTCGCACACCGCAAGCCTTGCGCGCGCCCAGCAGCTCGCCCAGCAGCCTCGCCCAGCTGCCCAGCTCGAGCTCGCACCTCGCGAGCATGGTCGCACCTCGCGACCTGCTTGCTCGCACCTCGCGACCGCCCGCGAGGTGCGACTGCTGCCCATCCACTTCGCGCTAGGCAGAACACTCTTCGCACGGTGCGAGAAACTTCGCACCTCGCGACCCCTAGGTCGGTCTAAATGTCGGCTGATTTTTGAGCTTTAGTATAAATACTAAAGTTGTTTTTGGACCTAGGGGGGCAGCAGCCACAAGGAGAGGGAGTTTCCAAAACTCCACTCCTCTCTTGTTGTCTTCACTTTTAGTTTTTATTTTCTAGTTTAGTTTTTGTAGATTTCAATTACGGGATTGGCTTATGCTATTCCGATTGTAGCTTGAACCGTTCTTGAACGAGATTAATATGGAGCTTCAAGCATTATTGTGAGATATTTCCTCTCTTTCTATTTCCTTTGATTATGGTTTAATTTCTATGCTTGCTTTCTATGATTTTTGCATGATTATGCTAGGAATGTTACTAGTTTGATTGTGTAATTAATCTAATGCTAGATTTAAGAATAGAATCGGATTGTTTTATTCTTTTATCAATTGGTAGCAAACTAGGGAGTAGCTTAGATGCTGATCATCTTGGTTATTTCTTGGGGAAATTGAATTAACTGTTGAATGTTTATCGCTTGTATGGCGTTAGCAGGTCTGTTGGTTCTCTGTGTTTATTGCTGCTATGGGATTGAACTTAGCCGCTATCGGACTAGGTTATCCTTTGGTTAGGGTTTTATAGTCATGCTGATCGTGCTATTCAACTAAGAATAAGGAGAACACGAGATTAATTCTCGACAATAGATAATTATGGAAATAATTAGAGTGGAGGTTCAATGATCGATAATGAATTGAAGTGAATGTTAATCGGATTCAAGATCTTCCTATAATTGATTTCTCATTTTGTTTATATGCTAGTTAGTTGTAGTTTGTTAGTAAATCAATTTGAAACCCCCCATTGTAATTATTATTAGGTTTCTCGGGCCTTAGCTTAATCTAGGTTTCGAATGACGCTGAATATAAACTCGTCCCTGTTTCCCTGTGGATACGACCCCTACTTCCACTATACTACCTTAGTGTAGAAGAGAGTAGGAGAAATTTTATCTTTGGCCGGGTGCGGTGCACAACGACGACACATTCGCGCCCGCCCAAATTTTGGCGCCGTTGCCGGGGAAACGGTGTTACTTGTTTGTATTTAGTGTGATTTTTGGATGATATTGTTTGTGCTCTTTGTTTTTTTGTTGACACTCATAGAGCTAACGATGCATTGCAAGAGTTCTTCTCAATCAATTTTGCAGACACTTGAAGTGGAGATTGACATGGAACCACTACTGTCACACATGGAGCACAAATCCAATGATTAAGCTTAAGGTATTAAGTCGAGCTCACGACTTTAAACAACAGCGCTTCTCGGGAGGCAACCCGAGATCCCTTTTATTTTCTTTCTTTTCCTTTATTTTCTCATCAAAACTTTTGAACTTGTCATTTGTTTGAGTGATTCGAGGGAGAGGGTTGTGAGTTGAGTTATGAGATTTGAGTTGGTGTTGTTAAGAAGTTTGAGTTTGACGGATTGCTTTTCATGAGTTTTGAGCATTCGAACTTCGATTTACCCGATTTTCAAATTCCCCCCTATTTTCAGTATACTTTTTCTTTTAATTGTCGACACATTGAGGACAATGTGTAGTTTAAGTAGGGGGGAGGGTATTCTCATTCTCATGTATCTATGTTGTGTATATTACTTTCAATTTGAAAAAAAAAAAAATGAAAAAAAAAAGAATATAAAAAAAAAAGTGATGAAATGAAACCCGCTGAGTTGAAAACCCACAAGGGTGGGCGACTCAGGCAAAATTGGGGGCCCGGATAGGTTGAAAACCCGAAAGGGCAACCTATGCAAAAAAGTGGCTTATATTGAGCGGGTAAGATGGTGAGATGCAGCCAAAAAGAAACGTGTGAAGCTAGGATGAAAACCCGAAAGGGCTCCTAGGCAAAATGAGAGATTAAGAGAGAATTATACACTTTGAAAACTCATTTGCCGGAGATGGTGTCATAAGGTTGAAAGCGTTTTCGGGTTGGTTTGGTTATTTCATCCTTGATTTTGTGAAGTTTTGTTTTGGCTTTCGCATTCTTTTGGTTGATTGTTTTTGGGAGTAAGCATGGAATTTATCCCTTTTTGTCTTCATTCCATGGCTTGCTATTTTAAATTAATTGTTGTAGTATTAGTTTTAGTTTATCTTTTGAGGTTTTAGGCGAGTTGTCATTTTGATTGTGGCGTTGGAGTGGGTTCAACTCCTTTGAGATCCTTCAGGATTTGAGCTCACATTTTGGTTGTCGTTTGGTGATTATTGTTGTCGCGTCTGTATTTTTTATAGTAGCTTGAATCTAAGTGTGGGGGAATCATCGTCCCTTACGTTTAGGTTTTGAGCGTATTTTGTTTAGATGTGATAATGATGGTATAGTTGATGGGGAGTGTAGGTTGGTGTCGTTAGCTTGGGTGATGATTTATTTGGTGATCCTCATTTTGAGTTTACTCGAGGTCGAGTAAAGTTCAAGTGTGGGGGTATTTGATACGCTCAAGTTACACGTAGTATATACGTAACTTTGGGTGCACTTTGCTAAGGGTTTGATTGTAATTGTTAACATTCGTGTTTTATTTAGCCCTTAGCGGAAGTTCTGAGCTTTGCGAGATAATTGGCGTTAACGTCTTATGTTCCGAGCTTCCAAGGTGAAGTGCATTTGAGCCGAGCAAAGCCCAAGCATCACCACAAGCCTAAGCATCACCACAAGCTCACCAAGCCAAGCCTCGTGCGCGCTTCTCACCAAGCTCTCGTGCACCGCAAGCTCGGCATCATAGCCCAGCTCTCGCGTGCACGCTCAACACCGCACGCCCAACGCTCAACTACCGCATGCTTGCCTCGCGAACCATGCCAGCCCAGCGAGGCCCAGCAGCATCGCCCATCACAACATCATCGCCACAACCAAGCAGCACCGCACGCCGCCGCACGTCGCGTTGCGGCTCGCACACCGCAAGCCTTGCGCGCGCGCCCGCCAGCTCGCCCAGGAGCCTCGCCCAGTGCCCGGCTCGAGCTCGCACCTCGCGAGCATGGTCGCACCTCGCGACCGCTTGCTCGCACCTCACGACTCCGCCGCGAGGTGCGACCCGCTTTGCCCATCCCAGTCTGCGCTAGGCGTAACACTCTTCGCACGGTGCGAGAAACTTCGCACCTCGCGACCCCTAGGCCGGTCTAAATGTCGGCTGATTTTGAGCTTTAGTATAAATACTAAAGTTGTTTTTGGACCTAGGGGGCAAAGACCACAAGGAGAGGGAGTTTCCAAAACTCCACTCCTCTCTTGTTGTCTTCACTTTTAGTTTTTATTTTCTAGTTTAGTTTTTGTAGATTTCAATTACGGGATTGGCTTATGCTATTCCGATTGTAGCTTGAACCGTTCTTGAACGAGATTAATATGGAGCTTCAAGCATTATTGTGAGATCTTTCCTCTCTTTCTATTTCCTTTGATTATGGTTTAATTTCTATGCTTGCTTTCTATGATTTTTGCATGATTATGCTAGGAATGTTACTAGTTTGATTGTGTAATTAATCTAATGCTAGATTTAAGAATAGAATCGGATTGTTTTATTCTTTTATCAATTGGTAGCAAACTAGGGAGTAGCTTAGATGCTGATCATCTTGGTTATTTCTTGGGGAAATTGAATTAACTGTTGAATGTTTATCGCTTGTATGGCGTTAGCGTGTCCGTTGGTTCTCTCGTGTTTATTCTTTGCTATGGGATTGAACTTAGCCGCTATCGGACTAGGTTATCCTTTGGTTAGGGTTTTATAGTCATGCTGATCGTGCTATTCAACTAAGAATAAGGAGAACACGAGATTAATTCTCGACAATAGATAATTATGGAAATAATTAGAGTGGAGGTTCAATGATCGATAATGAATTGAAGTGAATGTTAATCGGATTCAAGATCTTCCTATAATTGATTTCTCATTTTGTTTATATGCTAGTTAGTTGTAGTTTGTAAGTAAATCAACTTGAAACCCCCCTTTGTAATTATTAGTAGGTTTCTCGGGCCTGAGCTTAATCTAGGTTTCGAATCACGCTGAATATAAACTCGTCCCTGTTTCCCTGTGGATACGACCCCTACTTCCACTATACTACCTTAGTGTAGAAGAGAGTAGGAGAAATTTTATCTTTGGCCGGGTGCGGTGCACACGACACATTCGCGCCCGCCCAGTTATTTAGGTCTTGTTAAGCACTAATAACATGTGGGTGATAAAAAACATGCAGGACAATCATAATAACAGGAATATTATATACAGAAATAAAAGGAAAAGAGGTTAGAATTTACAAAGAGACGCGATTATTAATTAAAAATCTTCATCATGACAAGAAAATGTTAGTAACTTCAATATAATAAAATATAATTATTCAAGGATCCTCATGATTATAGCTATGCGGTTTAGATCGGAGAGCGTAACGACCTTCAGGCGAAGCAATCGTGAAACCAGGAATATAGTATGATTAGGAACAAGAATTGATTCGAAAGGTTAAAAGCTTTTTAGTGTTTGAATATTTAGAGAGTCGAAGTTTGTTTCAGAAATATTCGAGAGAATTTGTGTGTGTAAAATAATAATTTGAAGCCGTCTCTGATTCGGGAAATCAGTCCTTATTTATAGGCAAACAAAAATGTGCGCTCAACGCAATCCCTGCGCCTGGCGCTGGCCTACGTGGCTGACGCAAGGACACGCGTCAGGTGCATATTGGCGCGCCTGACGTGGTCCATCTAGTTAAAAACCTACACGTGGAAACGCGTTTTCGAAAAGATAAAGATTTATCTTGCGTCTCACACAGGACTTGCGCCAGGCGCAGGACTCTGTGTGAGTCACAAGTACACGTGTCAGACGTTCATTGGCGAACCTGACGTGGTATGGCCAATGCGCTGGACACACGTGGCGCACCGCGTCCGGCGTATATTCCAGAATATTCATTTTTTTATTCTACGTGTGCTTTTAAGTTGCTATTTTTATCCCTAAAAATCCGGAGATCAAATTTTACGGGTTGAAAATCTGATTTATGCTCTAAAGATAATAATAAAAGCTTTTATGATAATATTTATTAAAACAATAAATATTCAATTGGGCTTTTAAAATGGACTTAAAAACATTTTATGGGTTGAACTTGCAATTAATCATCATGGATAATTAATTGGGCTTTTATAAAACTAATTCAAAACACATATAGCCTCGTTATTCGGACAGTTATTCCATTAGGCTGTGCTAACTAATATCACGGTATATTTCATCATTGGACCCTTAAATGGGGATCGGAGACACGATTATGTGTCTACAGAAGCCCCCACTTTGACTGAGGTTTGCAAAACCGAAAGTCAAAGTACACGTGTCGGGACGGACAATGATTCCGGATGCTCTGCAATCCAAAATCACTCTTTTACGTCGTTACCTGCAAAATAAGCATAAGCTTCAGGAACAGACATGTGTGAAACATATTTGCAAAATAATTATAAATTTGCAAAAATAAAATGATATGTGGGAAAAGGAATCATGAACTATTATGGTCCGGCTCAAGTTGGGGTAGAGTTTTTGGCCTGCTCCATGGCAATGTGTAGAGCCTTTGTCCCGCTCCAAGTCAATTGTTGCAGAGTTTTTGGCCTGTTCCAAGGCAATAGGTGTAGAGCCTTTGTCTAGCTCCAAGGCAATTGGTGTGGAGTGTTTGGCCTATTCCAAGGCAATTGGTGTGGAGTGTTTGGACTGTTCCAAGGTAATTGGTGTGGAGTGTTTGGCCTGTTCCAAGGCAATTGGTGTGGAGTGTTTGGCATGTTCCAAGGCAATTGGTGTAGAGTGTTTGGCCTGTTCCAAGGCAATTGGTGTAGTTAATTTGAAGTCATTTTATTATGACTTGTGCAATATCTCTACTTCTTTTCCTTCTCCTTCTGATTGCAACAATGAATCTGGAAAAGAAATAATTAAAGCAATGCAAGAACATGAAAATAAGACTCCAATCATCGAGGAAACAGAAAAAATTAATCTTTCAGATGATAATGAACCAAAGGAGGTAAGAATTAGATTAACTTTAAGCGAATGCGAGCGCGCTCAATTAATCAAAACGTTAGTTGAATATATGGACGTATTTGCATGGTCCTACCAGGACATGCCAGGCACTGATCGCGAAATTGCTCAGCATACCATTCCACTAATAAAAGGGATGAAACCTGTCAAACAAAAGTTGCGCAGCATGAAGCCAGATGTAGCTCTCAAAATAAAAGAAGAAGTCATTAAAAAACTTAATGCAGGTTCTATTAAAAGTAGCTAATTACCCTGACTGGATTGCTAACGTTGTGCATATGCCTAAAAAGGATGGGAGAGTTAGGATGTGCGTTGACTATAGAGACCTTAACAAAGCAAGTCCTAAAGACGGCTTCCCCTTACTTCACATAGACGTCCTAGTAGACAACACTGCCAATCATGGCCTTCTCTCTTTTATGGACGGGTATGCGGGGTATAATCAGGTAAAAATTGCCAAGGAAGATATGGAAAAGAATACCTTCATCACACTGTGGGGGACCTTTTGCTATACCATTATGCCTTTTGGGTTAAAAAGCGTTGGGGCCACCTATCAAAGAACTACGACTACCCTTCTCCATGACATGATGCATAAAGAGGTAGAAGTTTACGTAGATGACATGATAGTTAAGTCCAAAGATAGAGAGGGACACCATACCGCCCTTGAGAAGTTCTTCATGAGACTTCGCAAATACAACATGAGACTTAATCCGTAAAAATGTGCCATTGGGGTCACTTCCGGGAAACTCCTAGGTTATGTCATCAGTTCTAGAGGGATAAAAATTGACCCTACTCAAATTTCCCCATCATGACTCCATAGATGGTCAAGAACCAAAAATTGAGTTCGGGGGTGAGGGTACAATATAGTTAGGAACTATATTGCCCATTGCTGGCCTCTACTAAATACTGATTCATTACAGATTTGATGCAAAAGAATAATCATATAACGTTTTAAGCACCCTAAAAAAAATTAATCTAGGTTGGTTCAGGAAACACATAAAAAGACTATATTTTTAGTGACAAGTTATTAAGCAATTAAATTACAAGGTTCCTAGCAGGTTGTCCAAATTGTCAGAATTACTTAAAACAGTTCTTTAGGTCTTGTTGATGCGCTCAAGTTATACGGTGTTTATATTATATTTTGGGTGCTTTTTGCTAAGGGTCTTGATCATAATTGTTAACGTTTGGGTTTTATTTAGCTCTTAGCGGAAGTTCGGAATTTTGTATATTAATTATAGTTAAAGTTGTAAGTTCCGAGCTCCTAGAAGCATTAGTGTTTGGAACGACTCAACATCGTTATACTTGCCAAGCGTCGCCACATGTTCCAATCAAGCATCGCCGCAAGCCGTAGCCGAGCATAGCACCAAGCCTACCGAGCAGCCACCATCATCGCAAGCCCAGCAAGCAAGCCTGCCCAGCTCTTGTGCGCGCTCATCGCCAAGCAGCACCTACCCATCACAGCCGCACCAACCGCTCATCGCCCAGCGGCATCATCGCCCAGCTCTCGCGTGCGCGCTCAAAGCAGCACCTGCCCAGCACAGCAGCTCGCACCTCGCGAGCTAGGTCGCACCTCGCGGCCTGCTTGCTCGCACCTCGCGACTCCCTTGGCCTGCCCAACTCTTCAGTGTGTGTTGGAGGCAGTAGCTCATCGCACCTCGCGACTGCATCCGCACCTCGCGACCCCTAGGTCGGTGTAATTGTCGGGCTGATTTTTATGCTTTAGTATAAATACCAAACTTGTTTTTGGACCTAAGGGCGCTGACCACAAGGAGAGGGAGTTTCCAAAACTCCACTCCTCTCTTGTTGTCTTCTCTTTTTAGTTTTCATTTTCTAGTTTAGTTTTAGGAGATTTCAATTATGGGATTGGCTTATGCTATGTCGATTGTTGCTTGAACTGTTCTTGAACGAGATTATCATGAAGCTTCAAGCATTATTGTGAGATCCTTCCTCTCTATTTAGTTTCTTTGATTATGGTTTAATTTCTATGATTGTTTTCTATGGTTTTTGCATAATTATGCTAGGAACGTTACTAGTTTGATTGTGTAATTAATCTAATGCTAGATTTAAGAATAGAATCGGATTGTTTTATTCTTTTATCAATTGGTAGCAAATCAGGGAGTAACTTAGATGCTGATCGTCTTGGTTATTTCTTGGGGAAATTGAATCAACTGTTGAATGTTTATCGCGTGTATGACGTTAGCAGGTCTATTGATTCTCTCGTGTTTATTCTTCGCTATTGGATTGAACTTAGACGCTATCGGACTAGGTTATCCTTTAGTTAGGGTTTTATAGTCACGCTGATCGTGCTATTCAACTAAGAATAAGGAGAATGCGAGATTAATTCTCAACAATAGATAATCATGGAAATGATTAGAGTTGAGGTTCAAGGATCGATAATGAATTGAAGTGGATGTTAATCGGATTCAAGATCTTTCCATATTTATTTCTCATTTTATCTAATTATGCTAGTTAATTTTAGTTTGTTTATAATCTACTTGAAACCCCCCTTGTTATTAGGTTTCTCGGCCCTTAGCTTAATCTAGGTATTGGATCCCGCTAAATATTAAACTCGTCCCTGTTTCCCTATGGATACGACCCCTACTTCCATTATACTTGCTTAGTGTAAAAGAGAGTAGGAGAAATTTTATCTTTGGTTGGGTGGCGTACACGACAAACGCCGCCCGCCACTTGTTTAGCAATAATAACATGTGGGTGATAAAAAACATGCAGGACAATCATAATAACATGAATATTATATACATAAATAAAAGGAAAAGAGGTTTGAATTTACAAAGAGACGCGATTATTAATTAAAAATCATCATCATGACAAGAAAATGTTAGTAACTTTAATATAATAAAATATAATTATTCAAGGATCCTCATGATTATACCTATGCGGTTTAGATCGGAGAGCGTAACGACCTTCAATCGTGAAACCAAGAATATAGTATGATAAGGAACAAGAATTGATTCGAAAGGTTAAAAGCTTTTGAGTGTTTGAATATTTTGAGAGTCGAAGTTTGTTTCGGAAATATTCGAGAGAATTTGTGTGTGTAAAATAATTATTCGAAGCCGTCTCTGATTCGGGAAATCAGTCTGTATTTATTGGCAAATAAAAACATGCACTCCGTGTGACTTGCGTCTCACACAGGACTTGCGCCAGGCGCAAGACTCTGTGTGAGTCACAAGTGCACGTGTCTGGCGCTCATTGGCGCGCCTGACGCGGTATGGCCAATGCGCTGGACACACGTGGCGCGCCGCGTCCGGCGCATATTCCAGAATATTCATTTTTTTATTCTACGCATGCTTTTAAGATGCTATTTTTATCCCTAAAAATCCAGAGATTAAATTTTACGGGTTGAAAATCTGATTTATGCTCTAAAGATAATAATAATAAAAGCTTTTATGAAAATATTTATTTAAACAATAAATATTCAATTGGGCTTTTAAAATGGACTTAAAAACATTTTACGTGCTTTTATAACAATTAATCATCATGGATAATTAATTGGTCTTTTATAACACTAATTCAAGACACATATAGCCTAGTTATTCGTACTGCTCTTCCATTTGGCCGTGCTAACTAATATCGGTGTAGGCGTGTTTTTATTTCGCCTACGCGGTGTGAGCGCGTATTTAATTTGACTACCCCACTGTTAAGGTTTTATTGAAAATTGTTTTGTATTGAAAGAAGTCGCCAACAATTCTTTTTAGGAAGAATCATAAACCTAATTGGATATGGGAAAAACATAGGGACAAATTATCCAATGTACATAGGGAAAAACATATTTAATTTGACTACCCCACTATTAAGATTTCCCCGTACTGACCCATAGATGGTCTATATGAACCAAAGATTGAGTTCGGGGGTGAGGGTACGAATATAGTCATAATGAACCACATTCGCCCAAAGTTGGCCTCTACTAAACATCGATTCATAACAGATTTTATGCCAAAGAATAATCAAATAATGTTTTATACACCCTAAAAATATTTAGTCTAAATTGGTTCAGGAAACACATAAAAAGACTAATTTTTAGTGACAAGTTATTATGCTAGCAGGTTGTCCAAATTAATCTGATTAATGTTAGAACAATTCTTTAGGTCTTTGATTAACAAAAATAACATGTGGGGTGATAAAAGCAATAAAGCAGGGACAATCATATAATTGGCATAGAATGATCAGGCAGGTATATAATATACAAAGGCATTGAATAATAATACAATAAAATAAAAGAAAGTATAGAAAAAGGGTTAGAATATACTGTATAGCGATTTTACATTAAAGATCTACATCATGAAAGAAAACTGTTAGTTACTTTAATATAAAAATAATTTTTTTAAGGACCCTCAGGATTATACCGTGGCTTGGGTCTGCGAGATTGAGAACCTTCGGGACGAGCAATCGTGAAGCCTGAAAATCTGAATGTATGAAAGTATGTAGATTGAATGTATTTTGTGTTTGAAATGTATGAATTTTGTAGGGAAGTTTTGTAGTTTGTAGAGAGGTTCGTAAAGTATTCGTCGAGTTCGAAGTGTGTTAATGTGAAAAATCCGTTTTTTAATCTGTTCGAAAATCAGGCCTATTTATAGGGAAAATGGCATTGCGCCTCACGCACTGGCTGCGTCTGGCGCAGCTGACGTGGCAAGTGCATGAAGCGGCATGACCAATAAAAAGTGTACACGTGGTACGCGCTTTTATAAAAGATAAGAAAGAAATTCCGCGTCTCATGCAGAGAATTGCGCTTGACGCAGGACTCTACATGAAACAGAAGTCTACGTGGCAGTTCAACTGCGCTCAGCGCACCGCCTTGTTTTTGATAGTTTTTTTATATAAACGCGTTTTAAAGATTTTCTTTTATCTTTTAACTCCGGAAATCTGATTTTACGGGATTAAATCTGATTTTGACCTAAAAAAAATATCTTTTGAAAATATTTATTTATTAAAATAAATCAATTAATTATCAATTAATTGGGCTTTTCAAAGAATTGGGCTCAAATACAATTAATTATCATGAATAATTAATTGGGCTTTAAAATAGGACTTTAACACTTTTCAAAATGGTTTTGAATAGCTTTTCAGACTGCTCTGCCCTTGGATCGGACCAATTAAGACCACGGTATGTTTCATCATCGGATTCTTAGATGGGGAGACACAATTATGTGTCTACAGAAGCCCCCACTTTGACTGAGGTTCAGGAAACCGATAGTCAAAGTATACGGAAGCCCCCACTTTGACTGATGTTCAGGAGAACGATTCTGAACGCTCTGCAGTTTAAAACTGATCTATAACCGCCGGTCTCTGCAAAACAAAGTTAGTATGCAGGACAATAACTACAAGCAATCCGATTACTGGCAGGGAAAGATGTTAGCGAGATAGGTGCAAACAACTCACATAAGCACATAGTGATGCAATAATGCAAACTTAGACTCTCTAAGGATGCATGAGACGCAATGCAAGGATTAAGGTTATGCAAAGCTAAAGGGTGACACGTCATGCACGGTCAGGGTTATGCAAGACTAGAATGTATGAAATACAATGCAAGGTCAGGGTTTTATAAAGCTGCAATGCAAGGTCAGGATTTTGCAAGGCTAGAAGATGTATAGAACGATAGAATGATTAGAAATAGATTGAGTGATTTTCGAAAATCGTTTTTAGTAAACAATCGGGGTTCGTAAACGAGGTCCGCGGATAACAACTTCTCGGGAGTTTGATTTGAATTGGAGGAACCAACACACGTAGGAAGCCCCCACTTTGGGTGAGCTTGCCTTGAATTAGGCATTATGAGCCTTGTACTTGATCTGATATTGAAATGTAGTTGATCAGTCTTGAACGTTGAAAGTTGTCACTGGGGATTCTTCATTGGGAAGTTGATTAGGCAAAAGTCAAATATCGCCAGAAACCATGGAATTGTCGGAGAGTCCTTCGGGGACAAGGAGAGCTTGGATTAAAAATAAAAAAACTTAAAATTTGTGACATGAATGAATGTAGGTGGGAAAAGGCTGTTGAAAGGTTAAAGGCTTTAGGTTTGATGAAGGTTTAATTGGATGGGCTAAGGTTTTGATGGGTTGAAGGATTTGAATGAGGGGTATAACTTGTGTGCAAGCCCCTAGCTTGACTTTATATTTCTTTGCCTTTGGCTCTTTCTTTTTTGCATTTTTTTTTATTTTGTCATGTGCATTTCTTTTGCTTTCGCTTTTTTTTCACACTTTGAATTTCTCCACTTTTTTTTTGTTTTTTTATTTGCCTGACATTGATATTTTTTGTGTAGTAAGGCTTGCGCACAAGTTATTAGTTTAGGGTATTTGAAGGCTATTTGTGGAGCTTAGATGTTGAAGGGATTGTTTGGTTTATTGATATGATGGTTTATGAAAGGTAATGGAAGGGATAGGGGAATAACTCCTGATCCAATGTATGTCCTCTTTTTTCATTTTTCTCTTTTTTTTTTTGATCTCCTTTTATTATTATTAGTCAGGTTCATTAGGTGATTTAAGTTTCATCATTGAATTAGAAGCATAAATAAAATGATGGAAGGCCAATGAAAATAAAACTGAAAATGAAATTCTTTTATTAATTAGAAATAAATAGAACAAGGCTTATTAGAAATAAAAACCTAAATGTCATAGACTCGACAAGAAAGGAAATGAAGGAGCTAGGGGAGGGACTCTTCGACTCAACCTAGAAAACTAGCGTTAAATGACTAAGCCTCCTGCACTGTTGAGATTATTCCCAAGGGGTTGCTGTTGTTATTGACTTTTGCTGCCGGCGGGATCAGAAGTCTGCCACTTTCAACCATGTCTTGCAGAGTATTCCTTAAGGCCCAACACGTAGATGTTGGGTGTCCATTCCCTCGGTGGTACTTACAATAGGCATTAGGGTTCCACTTCTTGTGCCTATTTTCAGGTGCAGGGTCTGGAGTGGGACCGATAGGCTGTATCGCTCCTCTTGCATGAAGACTAGTGAAGGCTTCTTCTAGAGTCATGCCCAATGGAGTGAATGTTCGTTGAGGCTTTTGATAACCTCCCTTTTCAGTAGTTAGGGCATTGACATTAGAGTTAGAAGGGTTGCTACTACTCTTCTTGAAAGAGTTATTGTTGTTAGAACCCTTGTTCTTGTTGGCCTGTACCTCTTCTTCAATCAGCAGGCCTACCTTATAGAGCTTCGTGAAAGACTCTATGGGTTGGAACTTATTATGGTCCACATACTTGGGCTGCAGGTTACGGATCACCAATCGGACTTGATCCTCTTGGGATGGCCTGTTAGTCATTTGCGCAGCTATTTCCCTCCATCTGTTAAGGAAGGTGACAAAGTCTTCGTTGGAATTCTGCTTAGTTAATTCCAACTCATGAAGGCCAATGGGAAGCTGAGTATTGTAGATGTATTGCTTGTGGAACTCTTCTATGATGTAGTCCCAATCGTTCAGCTTAGCTTTGTTCAATGATCTGAACCACTTGGATGGATGTGCATCCAAGGTTAAAGGAAAGACAAAAGCAAACAGTCCTTGCTCATGCCCTTGAGAGCCATTGAGATGGAGAAATCTCTCAAGTGGTCATCTGGGTCTTCGACCCCCTTGAATTTTGGAAGGTCACCCAATGTTACCTTTTTAGGGAGTTTGTCCCTCAGTTCAGGATCAATGATGTCATGGCCATGAGCCTGACCCTCAAGGGCAGGAATTGACTGGATCAATTGCTCGAGTTTTTCAAACCGCAAATCTGTGTTGGTTTTGAATGGTGGTGGAGTGTCGCCTTGCTCGTCCTCTTCAGTTAGCTTCTCCCTCAGCGCCTTGATCTCTTTGTCTTGTTCCTCAAGACGAGAGTTCATCAGTGTGAGTTGAGCCATAATGGCACTGAGCTGTTCATTAGTGTCCCCCATTTCAGATGATGATTCGGAAGAATCGAAGGATTCGTCTGAAAATGTGAGGATGCGTTTAACGAGTCTAGGAGTAGGTTGACCTTGCATCCTCTCTGTTGGGCGTTTCCAAGTTATAACCTCACGATCCGTCCTGACCAGAAATCGAATGGACCTCGTAAATTTTTAGAAATGATGCTTTCGAAATGAGAAATGGAAATGAGGGATGGAGAAATGGAGATAAGAAATGAATATGTAAGTGGAAATGAAAATGAAAAATGGAGGTGGAAATGGGAAATGATTAGAATTGGGTATATGATTATGGTTATGATGGCTATATGGGCCTAACTATATGCATATGCAGATGTGGACTGAACTGGACTATGCAAGCAAATTGAATGATTAGACTTAAGGGGTGACTTTTATAGTCCGCAGACTTGACTTTTATAGTCCGTAGACTTACTAGGGTTTACGTATGATGCAAACTAGACCTAGGGAAACTTTATAGTCCTAAGACTGAACTTATATAATGTAGACTAGATGTAGGGAAATTTTATAGTCCTAAGACTGGCCTTTTATAGTCCGTAGACTAACTTTACAGTCCTAAGACTGACTTTACAGTCCTAAGACTGAGCTTTTATAGTCCATAGACTGACTTTATAGTCCTAAGACTGAGCTTTTATAGTCCGTAGACTGACTTTATAGTCCCAAGACTGACTAGGGTTTGCATATAATACAAACTAGACCTAGGGAGTGAATTGGGCCTAAATGGACCTAAGAATTGGATTGGACTAGACTTAGACTTAGATTGGAATTGATTAAGGATAGACTTGGACTATACTTCACATAAAGATGCAGATGGGCCTAGATTTTGAAATGAACTAGACTTATATGGGCCTAAGATCGACTCAATGCTAGTGAATGTATGAACTGAAATGCACATGGGCCTAAATGAATGTAAAGTGGACTCTAATGCATATGGGCCTAGAATGAATGCAAGTGAATTGGATTGAATTTGGCTGATTTAATTGAATGAAGGTGTTTGGACTGGGCATAGAATTTTCGAAATTCATTTTTGAAAGAAACCCCTTGTTTAATCTTTTGTTAGGAAAAGATGCTGGATTGATTTTGAAAATATTTTTGTAATTGTCGTGCATAATTCTGATTTGTAAATGTTTTTGAAATAGAGTAGAATAGAAAAGAGTGTAGGATTGATTTTGAAAAAATGTAAGATTTTGAAATTTGATTGAATATGGTAAGGTAAGATTGATAGGAAAGATTAGTTGAACAGCAGGGAGAAGTTGGGAAGAGGTAGACATGCATGATGACTCTAACTGTACATTACCATTTTAGATGCACTTTTTAGGACAAACTCGACCTTGCATGAAAAGACTGAGTTTTTTGAACTAGGTGGGATTCCTAAGATGACCATTTTTTATTACGCGAATGCAGACAGATCGAGCATAGGACCGAACATAAGATCGACCACTACAACGAATAAATCAAGGAAAAGCATGCGAACATAAGTCGTGTGTCTGGCGCGGGAGTGGTGCGCCAGGCGCAACTTAATGCGCTTGGCGCACTACTCCCCTGACACGTTTTTCGGGGATTTAGTCGAAATTTTGGCCAATTGATGATTTTGTTTAGATGCGGTTTTTAGGAACGACACATAATAATGACAAATTGACAGGATAATAATAGGCAAGAATTGCAATCACAGGCAAATGTCATATAACATGGATGAAAAAGTTCCAACCTAATGTCCAGTTCTATGTTTGAAACTATTGGTCAGGTTTAGGTTAAGGCTGAAAGGGTCTATGACAAAGAGATTGATCCCACGCTTTGTACCCCTGCTTAAAGAGGTGACCACGTGTAAGACGCACTCCAGTCTCAAGTCAGGAACAAGAGAACAATGCCATAGTTGGGTAGGTTTGCTTATGACTAAGATCCATCACTATCGCTCAGGAAGCTTTTTGGAAGGACAAAGCGCAAACCCCCTGGGGGTGACCTCACACATAGAACATGTGTTAATGAGGCAAGGTGGATTGTCCTTATGATTGCTAATAGCCATGCACATGCAAAACAGTATATTATTCTAAGGCATAAAAATAAGAATGAATTGTATTTTTCAAGTTTCACCCACTCATTTAAAAAATTAATTTTTTTAAAATCCTCCCCAGTGAAGTCGCCAAATTGTAGGCGTGTTTTTATTTCGCCTACGCGGTGTGAGCGCGTATTTAATTTGACTACCCCACTGTTAAGGTTTTATTGAAAATTGTTTTGTATTGAAAGAAGTCGTCAACAATTCTTTTTAGGAAGAATCATAAACCTAATTGGACAAATTATCCAATGTAAATTTCCCCGTCCTGACTCCATAGATGGTCTAAATGAACCAAAGATTGAGTTCGGGGGTGAGGGTACGAATATAGTCATAATGAACCACATTCGCCTAAAGTTGGCCTCTACTAAACATCGATTCATTACAGATTTTATGCCAAAGAATAATCAAATAATGTTTTATACACCCTAAAAATATTTAGTCTAATTGGTTCAGGAAACACATATAAAGACTAATTTTTAGTGACAAGTTATTATGCAATCAATATTACAGGGAACCTAGCAGGTTGTCCAAATTAATCTGATTAATGTTTGAACAATTCTTTAGGTCTTTGATTAACAAAAATAACATGTGGGGTGATAAAAGCAATAAAGCAGGGACAATCATATAATAAGCATAGAATAATCAGGCAGGCATATAATATACAAAGGCATTGAATAATAATAAAATAAAATAAAAGAAAGTATAGAAAAAGGGTTAGAATATACAGTATAGCGATTTTACATTAAAGATCTTCATCATGAAAAAAAACTGTTAGTAACTTCAATATAAAAATAATTTATTTAAGGACCCTCAAGATTATACCGTGGCTTGGGTCTGCGAGATTGACAACCTTCGGGACGAGCAATCGTGAAGCCTGAAAATCTGAATGTATGAAAGTATGTAGATTGAATGTATTTTGTGTTTCAAAGGTATGAATTTTGTAGGGAAGTTTTGTAGTTTGTAGAGAGGTTCGTAAAGTATTCGTCGAGTTCGAAGTGTCACTAGTGGAAAAATAAGGAAGGGCTGCGGTCAAAGCAGCCCTAAGGGCTGCGTTTTTGGCCAGCAGCCCTCCAATAGATAAGAAGGGCTGGTGTTTTTAACCGCAGCACTTCACAACGAAGGGTTGCGGTTCATGCCAAAAACGTAGCCCTTCTAAGCTTGAAGGGTTGCGTTTTCGGCTTAAACCGCGGCTTAAACCGCAACCCTTCTTTAAATGAAGGGCTGCGGTTTAAAGCCTAAACCGCAGCCCTTTTAAAATGAAGGGTTGCGGTTTAGGCTTAAAACCGCAGCCCTTCACATTCAATTTTTTTTTTTAAAAAAAATAAATTAAATCTGCCTGACCCCCCCCCCCCGCTGCCCCCACCCCCTTCACCCCCGCCCACCCCCGCCAGCCCAAAGACACCCCCCGCCCACTCCAGCACCCCCACCCCCGCCCAACCCCCGCCTCCAAGACACCCCCTGTCCACCCCAAGCCCCCCCCACCCCCGCCCCCCCACCCCAAGCCACACCCCACCCCGCGCCCCACCCGCCGCCCATCCCAAGACCCCCCCCACCCCGCCCCGCACCCCCACCCCCGCCACCCCCCGCCACCCCCGCACCCCCACCCCCGCGCCCCCTCACCCCCACCCCCGCTAGCCCCCCCACCCCCACCCCCCGCCCCCCACCCCACCCCCACCTCCGCACCCACCCCCCCGCCCCCCCCCCACCCCCCCCCCCCACATTGCCCATCCCCTACACTCCCCCCCGCCCTGCCCCCCGCCCCCACCCCGCCCACCCTCCGCCACCTCCTCCACCCATTGCTGCCACCACCCCAAAGACCCAACCAGCCCCATAGCCACCCAAAGACCCACCATGGCGGCCCCCCTACCCCACCCCACCCCCCCACCCAAAACCTCCCTTTGACACAAAAAAACCGATCAAATTGCAATAATATATGACAAGTTTTTGAACGTAATAATTAACTTTAAATATGTATATATTTAATAATGTAAAAAGTGTACATAGAATTGATACAAACTAGTAGATGTATCATAAGCAATCATCACAAATGTGGGACGCCAACTTATCCCGAACTTCATGTAATTCGTCCGTGGTGAAGTCCCTCAAACGTGGTGTGTTATTCATATAAACCTTGCAAAACAACCAAGGAATAAACACATAATATAAGAATTCAATCATTTACCGTAGTTAGTAGTTCTAAAAATGACATATACCTTCCCGAAATTCAATCAAAAACAAATGCAAGCCTAAAACTCTACACACTAGTTATATTATACCTTATATTATCATATTGAAAAAGAAAATGGAGTTAAATGAAGCGATAAGTACGAATTGGATGTGAAAAGGCAGAAATAGGCCAAAAATGCCCTTTTCGTTCCCAAAATCCAACCTACAACAATTGCAAACCTAAAAATCTACACAATAGTTACATTATGCCTCATATTATCATGTTAAAAATGAATTTGTGGTTAAATGACTCGATAAATACGATTTGGAAGCGTAAAAGGCAAAAATAGGCCTAAAAATGACATTTTCGTTCCCAAATATATGCATGTGCTACTTTGGTTTCTAAACCAATTAATACCTATTACCAATCGATCTAATCTAAACTAACATATACTAATAAGTTACATACCTTTTGAAGATCATCGGCGTTAGTGCAATGGTTGACGATATCGAACATGTACCTCAGCAAGTAATAGCCACATGCAAGTCCATCATCTTGTTGCGGACACTAAATGTTCACCAAAGAATGCATCCAATGACATTCATGTTAGATGTGTAGTATGTGGCTAAAAGTGTTTCTATATAAGGACAAATAAATTAGTCATGTTACCTCGACTGATATCCAAACAGGAGCTTTTGGTGCTCGAAGTCCTGTTGCACTAATATGCTTCATCACACTACATCAATACATTATTATAAGATTAGATGTACTAACTGTTTATATATTTAAAGATGATGAATAATGTGTAATATTAATAAGTGCGCATATATTGAGTTTCGATTAGGCTACCTATTTAACAATGATTTGATTAGTAAGGTCCGTGGTGGTTGTCGACGCAAAGAATCAAAGTGGTAGACTTCGTTACGTGACAAACATATCGCAAGCAGTGTCCAATGAGCCCTACAACAAGAAAATATAGTTATTATTAATCGTAGAACAATTAATAGGTCAATTTAAGTATCGAATAATAAAAGTAAAGCGAGTTTAACAAGCATACTTTTCAATATAAGGAACAAGAATGATCTGATGATATCCAAAACGAGATGATGCTTTGAAACTCATGTCGAGATACTCTTTCACTTCGGCTTTGTTTTGTAAGCAATTGTCATCTCGTATTATGTTTGGACATAACCAACCAAACATTGCACTAGATGTTGCAAGCAATTCATTGTATAATAACCTGAGAAATTATATTGATTAAAAGTAAACTATTACTTATTATGGAATTAAAAACTACTTAAGGCATATGTATATGTATATTTAATTTATATACTTATGTATTACCTCATGAATGTTTGTATCATGGAAACATTCAACTCTACCCCACATAAGAATTCTTTAATGTCAACCTTAGAAATGAATATCGATGAGTCCTCAAGGTAGTGGAATTGTTGCTCCCCCACAGGAACCTCAATTGCACTTTCATCGGGTAAATCGCTAGCGCAATCATGTAACCAAAAGCATGGAATAGTAAGGCTCCGCACCACCTCTGGATCGATAATAAGTGGATTCTTTGTCCTAGAAACATTTCCCTTCACCACATTTCGTTCACCTTCATCACGTAAACTTGCTTTCTTATAAGGTGAACATGCCTTCTTTCCCTTCATGTCATGTGAGTCGGCCTTCCCCCAAACCTAGTAATTAGTTAAAAGTAAAGATATTACTGACTATCATAGGAACTATAAAAGAAAACACGCATATATATATATATATATATATATATATGAATGTTAATCATTGTACCTCATCTGAAAACCGCACCAATGCAAGCGGCCACAGAACATAACTGCCAAGGGCATCATTTAGTAATTGTAGACCAACTTCTGGCTTCGGCAGCGGAAGAGGTAATTCTTCGAAACCTGACACAATTTCATTGAGGGTGACCACATAGTGATAATCATCCACTAACTGGTTATGCAATCGTACTCGGTCACTAGGGGGTTGTGCATGGCCATGAGCTACGAGAATGAAACTATCATAACCATCTCCTCGAGCTAATAGTTCACATGGTGTCTCTTCTTGTAAAAAAAACTCTATTTATAGTTAGTCTATGAAACAACATATATATAGTCAGAATTTCATGCATTTAAGAACAATAGTTGTTTAACAAAGCAAAGGGATTAAGTGATTACCTTCAACTCGGGTACTACAGGTGGATCAGGCTGGCTAGGTGTAATATCACTACCCTTCTTGAATGCAACAAAAGTCGGTAAACCCATTTGCTCCAAAATGGCGTTGAAGTTATGTGTCATCTCCTCCCTTAGCTCCTCCGGAATTGCAGATTTCATAGCCTCCACATCTACTGACGCTGCCAACTTCACACTACTTACACTTGATTTTGTCGCTGTAGTGTATTGATCACCATATACCTTTCTCAAACCGAGGCGGACACCTCCTACGCCCCTCATGCGTCCACTGTGGTCCTTTCCTAAAGTTTCGTGCAATGCATCAATGTGTCCTTTAGGAGTGAACTCACCAGTTGCCTCTTTTTCCTTCAAGCCAATCTACATAAGTATAATAGAGAAATGCTCGTGAGCGCAAAAGTTATATTATATATACCTTATATAACCATATAATCTGTACTTACAATGGCGTTGGTTATCTGTTGTGTTTCGGGATCAGGCCAGACTCTTTTTCCCTTTGCATCAACCCCATGCATCGAACACCACCAATCGAGGACTCTATCTGGTTGCCGAGGCTGTGCAACTGTCGTCGTTGAGCTAGTCCCCATTGCCGTTGTCGACCCTATTGTGGGGTAATGGCTGAACATCCACTTCTCTCTCGCCTCATTGTACGAATGAGTTTCCAAATGATGATAATACTTCCTAGCTTTTGCACTCACGCTACTTTTTCACGACTTGCCTAAAACACACAATTATAAACAAAGGTTAGCTACGGTGTTATACAATAATACTGGATCTAAGTGTATTAAATCTTAATAAAATATTCTTACAATAGCTTGTGGGGTTGTTTTCTTGGCAACAAATGCTTCCCACTCTTCAGGTTTGATAGTTTTCCATATTTGAAATGGTAATTTGGATGGTCCAGATGATGTTTCCGGTGAAGCCTCAGGATCGGCTTGTGTTCCTCCGCCGTAGATGTTGTTCTTCTTTGTACCTACTACTTTCCTCCGCTTAGTGATCCACCCAGACACTAACTTAGACTTGAAATCTCTGAATCTCTGGGCAACCGCGGATAGAAATACATTCTTCTTGGCTTCATCATCTTTGATATTGAATTGATTCTACAAAAAACGCAGTTCACAAATTAGTTTTCGCAAATGTTGTAATTTATATGCTATAAGTAATATTACACATATATTTAACTAAATAATTAAGAAACTAAACGTTATTGTACATGAAGCTTACCATGGTATCTTCCCATAGACACCGCTTCAATCCCTCGGGCACCTCTTTCCATGAGTGCAGAATGGAGAGTTTATGCATGCAAATGCCAACTTGCATGCCATACTTTTGACGCCACTTTCCACAAGGTTGATCCATGTTATCGTACTCCAAAGTCATATTTGGGTGTTTCCCTAGTGACTTTGTAGGTCCCCTTCTTTTTCTCTTTTTCGTCGCCAATGACTTCCTAGGCATTTGTGCGTTTATTTCTTCACGGCGAGATCGAGACAATTTACCCCGTTCCTTTCTCGCATCGAAAGACTCATCCTCGGTAGTGTGTTCAGTACCACTTGTGCTGTTATCCGTATGCACCTCCGCCATCTCCCTGAAATTGTACAAATATATGCATTAATATAACAAAAAATTAAAATTAACATTGCCACTAAGGGGGTGGGGTGTGGGGAGGGGGTTACGTGTGCAAGGGCCAGCGGTGGGGGGAGAGGAGGGGCAAGCGGGGAGGGGGTTACGTGTGCAAGGGCGCAGGTGGGGGAGGGGGTTCGTGTGCAAGGGGCAGGTGGGGGAGGGGGGCACGAAAGGAGGGGTGTGCGGGGGGGGGGAGGGGCAGCGAGTGGGGAGGGGGGCGGCGGTGGGGGAGGGGAACAACGGGGAGGGATGTGCGGGGAGGGGGCGGCGAGGGGGAGGGGAGGGGTGGGGCAAGAGTGGGGGGGAGGGCGGCGGTGTAGGGGAGGGGAGGGGTGGCCCTCCCAAGCCCCCGCACATGCCCCCCCACCGCACTCCTCCCTCCCCCCACCGCCGCCCCTCCCTCCCCCCGCCCCGCACACCCCTCCCCTCCCCCCCCCCCCCCCGCACCGCTGCCCCTCCCCCCACTACTACCCTCCCCTCCCTTCCCTCCCACCGCCGCGGACCTACCCCCCGCAGACCACCCTCCCCCACCGCCGCGACCCTCCCCGCACACCCCTCCCCTTCCTCTCCCCTCCCCACACCGCCGGACCTCCCCCATGCACACCCCTCCCCTTGCACACAGTTACATACTAATAAGTTAGGAGTTAGATCAACCAAAATAAAATAAAATGACTCGATAAGTACGAATTGGACACGAAAAGGCAAAATTTGGCCAAAAATGACATTTTCGTTCCTGAAATGCAACCAACAACAAATGCAAGCCTAAAAACTCTACACAATTGTTACATTATACCTCATATAATCAAGTTCAAAAAGAATTTGTGGTTAAATGACTCGATAAGTACGATTTGGAAGCGAAAAGGCAAAACTAGGCCTAAAATGACCTTTTCGTTCCCGAAATGCAACCAACAACAAATGCAAGTCTAAAACTCTACACAATAGTTACATTATACCTCATATAATCATGTTCAAAAAGAATTTGGGGTTAAATGACTCGATAAGTACGATTTGGAAACGAAAAGGCTAAAATAGGCCTAAAATGCCTTTTCGATCCCGAAATGCAACTAACAACAAATGCAAGCCTAAAACTCTACACAATAGTTACATTATACCTCATATAATCATGTTCAAAAATAATTTGGGGTTAAATGACTCGATAAGTACGATTCGGAAGCGAAAAGGCTAAAATAGGCCAAAAATGCCTTTTCGTTCCCGAAATGCAACCAACAACAAATGCAACCCTAAAACTCTACACAATAGTTACATTATACCTCATATAATCATGTTCAAAAATAATTTGGGGTTAAATGACTCGATAAGTACGATTCGGAAGCGAAAAGGCTAAAATAGGCCTAAAATGACCCGAGAATCAGGTCACATGGCAATGGAATGCCCATCAGCTGGTAGCGGCGGAGATAGTGAGAAGTGTTACAAATGTGGAGAGCATTCCATTGCCATGTGACCTCACTCTCCACATTTGTAACACAGTACCACCACCACCGCCACTACTGCCCCCCACTGCACTCCCTCATTACCATGTAGGCGTAAAATGATCTTTAATTTTCGTTTCCGAAATTCAACCAACAACAGATGCAAGCCTAAAACTCTACACAATAGTTACATTATACCTCATATAATCATGTTCATAAAGAATTTGGGGTTAAATGACTCGATAAGTACGATTCGGGAGCGAAAAGGCTAAAATAGGCCTAAAATGACCCGAGAATCAGGTCACATGGCAATGGAATGCCCATCACCGGTAGCGGCGAAGATAGTGAGAAGTGCTACAAATGTGGAGAGCATTCCATTGCCATGTGACCTTACTCTCCACATTTGTAACACAGTCCCACCACCACCGCCACTTCGCCCCACTTGCACTCCCTCATTGCCATGTAGGCGTAAAATGACCTTTAATTTTCGTTTCCGAAATTCAACCAACAACGAGATGGAAGCCTAAAAATCTACATAGTTACATTATACCTAAGCCCTCCCCCACCACTGTCGGCCCACCCCCACCCGCCCGCCCCTCCCCCCCCCGCCAGCCCTCCCCCACCCCTCCCCCACCCCCGTCCAAAGTCCCCTTCCCTCCCCCACCCCATGCCTAGCCTCCCCAGCCCTCCCCACCCCCCCGTCCAGCATCCCCGCCCTCCCCCACCCCATGCCCGGCCTCCCCGACCATCCCCCCATCCCCTCGCCCATACCCACCCTCCACAAGCCCTCCCCCACCCCCTACAATCACATTTTACAACACAATATAGAAGAGAAATTAAATAAAACAAATTAATTAGAGAAATGAAAAAGAGGAGAGAGAGTGAGGGGAATTACGGCAATGCAAGTAGTGGTGGTGGCGGTGGCGTCAAGGTGCGCCGAGAGAAGGAAGAAGAAGGAGCTCGGGCAACGTTAATAGGCAACGTCAATGAGTGTGCACCGGCGATGGGACGGCGCTCCGGCGATGTGTCGGTGCTCCGGTGATGGTCGTTAGGGCAGTGCGAGTGAGTGTGAGGGAGAGGGGTGAGTGTGCGAGGGAAATTTGCTAGTGAGTGTCTTTTGTGTGTTGCGCGCAAAACTATAGGTTGAATTGGGCGGGATAGGAAGGGCTGCGGTTATCCTAGAAAACTTGACCCTTCGTGTATGAAGGGTCACGATTTCGGGCTAACCGCAGCCCTACTTTAATAGGGCTGCGGTTAGCCTTAAATCCGCAGTCCTTCATACAGTTTGAAGGGCTGCGTTTTCAAGGTAACCGCAGCCATTCACTAGAAGGGCTGCGGTTTTCAAGGAAACCGTGACCCCTTCCAAATATGACCCTTCCTTTTTTTCCCCTAGTGTGTGTTAATGTGAAAAATCCGTTTTTTAATCCGTTCGGAAATCATGCCTATTTATAGGGAAACGGCCTTTGCGCCTCACGCGCTTGCGTGCAGTGCGGCGACGTGGCAAGTGCATGACGCGGCATGACCAATAAAAAGTGTACACGTGGTACGCGCCTTTAGAAAAGATTAGAAAGAAAATCCGCGTCTCAAGCAGAGAATTGCGCTTGACGCAGGACTCTACATGAAATAGAAGTCTACGTGGCAGTTCTGGTGCGCTTAGCACAGCCTGTTCGCTAGGCGCAACCTACGTGGAAGTCCACATGGCAGGACACGTGCGCTCAGCACAGTCAACTGCGCTCAGCGCACCGCCTTGTTCTTGATAGTTTTTTATATAAACGCGCTTTAAAGATTTTCTTTTATCTTTTAACTCCGGAAATCTGATTTTACGGGATAAAATCTGATTTTGACCTAAAAAAAATATCTTTTGAAAATATTTATTTATTAAAATAAATCAACTAATTATCAATTAATTGGGCTTTTCAAAGAATTGGGCTCAAATACAATTAATTATCATGAGTAATTAATTGGGCTTTAAAATAGGAATTTAACACTTTTCGAAATGGTTTTGAATAGCTTTTGAGACCGTTCTGCCCTTGGATCGGACCAATTAAGACCACGGTATGTTTCATCATCGGATCCTTTAATGGGGAGACACGATTATGTGTCTACAATCGCGGTATATTTCATCATTGGACCCTTAAATGGGGAGACACGATTATGTGTCTACAGAAGCCCCCACTTTGACTAAGGTTTGCAAAACCGAAAGTCAATGTACACGTGTCGGGACGGAGAATGATTTTGGATGCTATGCAATCCAAAATCACTCTTTTACGCCGTTACCTGCAAAATAAGCTTCAGGAACATACATGTGTGAAACATATTTGCAAAATAATTATAAATTTGCAATAATAAAATGATATGTGGGAAAAAGGAATCATGAGCTATTATGGTCCGGCTCAAGTCGGGGTAGAGTTTTTGGCCTGCTCCATGGCAATTGTTGCAGAGTTTTTGGCCTGTTCCAAGGCAATAGGTGTATGACCTTTGTCTAGCTCCAAGGCAATTGGTGTGGAGTGTTTGGCCTGTTCCAAGGCAATTGGTGTAGTTAATTTGAAGTGGTTAACGGTTTGTGTCCCGTTATTGAGTACTGGTTGTCTCCCGAGCAATGTATGCTGAGAATTTGTAGAGTGACAAGATTTTATCTTTGTAAGCTTTTGAAAGTTTGTTGGTTTGTCGCGCGCAATGTCGAAGCGTAACGAATATTTGAAATCATTTTAGAACTGGGCGTGTGGGCCCCACCTGGCTAAGAAGCCCCCAAGTATGGGGCGTGTGTGCCCCACCTGGCTAAGTGCGTTGTATGGGACTGTGGCGCGCTGGGCGTATGTCTTTAAAAGACCTAAAAAACACGGGCGACCTTCTTTTTCCCCATTTCTTTCTTTCTCCGCCGCTTTTCTTCATTAGTCTCTCTCTCCTAAGTTCGAACTCCATTTTTGAACCTTCAAAGCTTCAAACTTCTTGGTTCTCGAGCATTTCTTCAGATCTTGCTTAGAGGAGTGAGTATTTTTGCTTGGTTGTCACTTTTGTGGTGTTTTTGGGCGATTTTCAAGGGGTTTGGGGTGCGGAAATTTCCGGCCCATTTTTCGGCGAGTTTCGGTCGGTTTTCCGATGGTCGGGCACGTTTTCTTCCCTCTCTTTGTTTTTTCGGTTTTGCATTTTTGTTCCTCCTTCGCTTTTTCATTTTATTTTTATTTTTTTGCAATTTTTCGTTTTCTTTTTTCTTTTCTTTTTGGTATATTCGAGGCCGAAAATATTAACCATTGTGACTAATTTCCGGACCAGACCATGCGCCCCACTGCTGGCGATCTCCGGCGAGTTTTCCGGTGAAGTTCCGGCATTCTTCACGAGTTGCTACTCGTTCCATGTGAGTTTGTAATTCAATAATTCTTTAGATCATTAATCTAGAATTATATTGAGCTTGATGTAGTTTCTAAATCTAGAACTTAGAAACATGTTTAAGGAACTTGACATGCGGTGATAATTCATAGATCTTGAATCTTTAGAATTAGAATTAGCGTAGTTTCTAAGTCTGGAACCTAGAAACATGCTTAGGGAATTTTGAATGTGTAGTGATTCTTGGATCATGAATCTCTGGATCAGAATTAGCGTAGCTTCTAAGTCTGGAACCTAGAAACATGCTTAGGGAACTCTGAACGTGTGATGATTCTGCGGGTAGAAATCATGTTTTAGGCGATGATATCTATTATGCTGCTATAACCTGTATGAAATGGAATCTCATATAGTGGTGACACTTTGAAGCTTAGAATTTACCGATTCATGAAATCTGGTAATTTAGAGTCGGGAACTCTTTGATTTTAGTTTCATTTGTGATTTTCAATCCGATTAGCATGTCGTCGGAAGATTCGGGCAGAGAGGACGATGGTAGGGCTACTTCAGGCTCTAGGAAGGCGTGAAAACCCGAGGGGTGGAATCCTGATCAGCTGTATTTTGATCCAGAGCACCACGTTTCGCACCGACCGCTCTCAGGCATTGTAAGTATCTGTTTTATGTTGACCTCATTTTAGATTAAAGTCTAGGCACTTTTATTAACTGTACTTATGTTTGCAGGATGAGGGGCAGGGGAGGGGAGGGGTTGGGCAGCGGTGCAGGAGGGGAGGGGAGGGGGGCAGCGGTGGGGGGAGGGGAGGGGGGCTGTGCGGTGTGGGGGGCATGTGCGGGGGCTTGGGAGGGCTCCAGCAGCTGCCGCCCTCCCAAGCCCCCCGCACATGCCCCCTCCCCCCGCACGCCCCCTCCCCTCCCCCACTACCGCCCTCCACACCCCTCCCCTACACACCCCCCCCTCCCCCACTGCTTTTAGCCGCCCCTCCCCTCCACCGTTGCCCCTCCCTTCCCCTCCCACCGCCGCTGCCCCCCCCCACCTGCCGCGCCCCCTCCCCGCACACCCCTCCCCCTCCCTCTCCCCTCCCCACACCGCCGGACCTCCCCCATGCACACCGCTCCCCTTGCACACAGTTTCTTACTAATAAGTTAGGAGTTAGATCAACAAAAATAAAATAAAATGACTCGATAAGTACGAATTGGACACGAAAAGGCAAAATTTGGCCAAAAATAACCTTTTCGTTCCTGAAATGCAACCAACAACAAATGCAAGCCTAAAAACTCTACACAATAGTTACATTATACCTCATATAATCATGTTCAAAAAGAATTTGGGGTTAAATGACTCGATAAGTACGATTTGGAAGCGAAAAGGCAAAACTAGGCCTAAAATTACCTTTTCGTTACCGAAATGCAACCAACAACAAATGCAAGCCTAAAACTCTACACAATAGTTACATTATACCTCATATAATCAAGTTCAAAAATAATTTGGGGTTAAATGACTCGATAAGTACGATTTGGAAACGAAAAGGCTAAAATAGGCCTAAAATGCCTTTTCGATCCCGAAATACAACCAACAACAAATGCAAGCCTAAAAATCTACACAATAGTTACATTATACCTCATATAATCATGTTCAAAAAGAATTTGGGGTTAAATGACTCGATAAGTACGATTTGGAAACGAAAAGGCTAAAATAGGCCTAAAATGCCTTTTCGATCCCGAAATGCAACCAACAACAAATGCAAGCCTAAAACTCTACACAATAGTTACATTATACCTCATATAATCATGTTCAAAAATAATTTGTGGTTAAATGACTCGATAAGTACGATTTGGAAGCGAAAAGGCAAAACTAGGCCTAAAATGACCTTTTCGTTCCCGAAATGCAACCAACAACAAATGCAAGCCTAAAACTCTACACAATAGTTACATTATACCTCATATAATCATGTTCAAAAATAATTTGGGGTTAAATGACTCGATAAGTACGATTCGGAAGCGAAAAGGCTAAAATAGGCCTAAAATGACCCGAGAATCAGGTCACATGGCAATGGAATTCCCATCAGCTGGTAGCGGCGGAGATAGTGAGAAGTGTTACAAATGTGGAGAGCATTCCATTGCCATGTGACCTCACTCTCCACATTTGTAACACAGTACCACCACCACCGTCACTACTGCCCCCCACTGCACTCCCTCATTGCCATGTAGGCGTAAAATGATCTTTAATTTTCGTTTCCGAAATTCAACCAACAATAGATGCAAGCCTAAAACTCTACACAATAGTTACATTATACCTCATATAATCATGTTCAAAAAGAATTTGGGGTTAAATGACTCGATAAGTACGATTCTGGAACGAAAAGGCTAAAATAGGCCTAAAATGACCCGAGAATCAGGTCACATGGCAATGGAATGCCCATCAGCTGGTAGCGGCGAATATAGTGAGAAGTGTTACAAATGTGGAGAGCATTCCATTGCCATGTGACCTCACTCTCCACATTTGTAACACAGTCCCACCACCACCGCCACTACTGCCCCCCACTGCACTCCCTCATTGCCATGTAGGCGTAAAATGACCTTTAATTTTCGTTTCCGAAATTCAACCAACAACAGATGGAAGCCTAAAAATCTACATAGTTACATTATACCTAAGCCCACCCCCACCCCCCGCCCCCCACCCCACCCACCGCCCTCCCCCTCCCCACCCCCCCCCGCCTCCCCACGCCCTCCCGCACCCCCCGTCCAAAGATCCCCCGCCCTCCCCCACCCCATGCCCAGCCATCCCCCACCCCCGTCCAGCATCCCCTACCCTCCCCCCACCCCATGCCCAGTCTCCCCCCACCCATCCCCCATCCCCTGCCGCCAGACCCCCCCACCCCTACCTACCCTCCACAAGCCCTCCCCCAACCCCCTACAATCACATTTTACAACACAATATAGAAGAGAAATTAAATAAAACAAATTAATTAGAGAAATGAAAAATAGGAGAGAGAGTGAGAGGGGAATTACCGACAATGCAGTAGTGGTGGTGGCGGTGGCGTCAAGGTGCGCTGAGAGAAGAGAAGAAGAAGGAGCTCAGGCAACGTTAATAGGCAACGTCAATGAGTGTGCACCGGCGATGGGACGGTGCTCCAACGATGTGTCGGTGCTCCGGTGATGGCCGTTAGGGCAGTGCGAGTGAGTGTGAGGGAGAGGGGTGAGTGTGCGAGGGAAATTTGCGAGTGAGTGTCTACTGTGTGTTGCGCGCAAAACTATAGGTTGAATTGGGCGGGATAGGAAGGGCTGCGGTTATCCTAGAAAACGCAGCCCTTCGTGTATGAAGGGCTGCGGTTTCTGGGCTAACCGCAGCCCTACATTAATAGGGCTGCGGTTAGCCTTACAACCGCAGCCCTTCATACAGTTTGAAGGGCTGCGTTTTCTAGGTAACCGCAGCCATTCACTAAAAGGGTTACGGTTTTCAAGGAAACCGCAGCCCTTCATACACGAAGGGCTGCGTTTTTCAAAAAATGCAGCCCTTCCAGCGCAGCCCTTCCTTTTTTTTCTCCTAGTGTGTGTTAATGTGAAAAATCCGTTTTTTAATCCGTTCGGAAATCATGCCTATTTAAAGGGAAAACGGCACTGCGCCTCACGCGCTGGCTGCGTCTGGCGCAGCTGACGTGGCAAGTGCATGACGCGGCATGACCAATAAAAAGTGTACACGTGGTACGTGCCTTTAGAAAAGATTAGAAAGAAAATCCGAGTCTCAAGCATAGAATTGCGCTTGACGCAGGACTCTACATGAAACAGAAGTCTACGTGGCAGTTCTGGTGCGCTTAGCACAGCCTGTGCGCTAGGCGCAACCTACGTGGAAGTCCACATGGCAGGACACGTGCGCTCAGCACAGTCAACTGCGCTCAGCGCACCGCCTTGTTCTTTATAGTTTTTTATATAAACGCGTTTTAAAGATTTTCTTTTATCTTTTAACTCCGGAAATCTGATTTTACGGGATAAAATCTGATTTTGACCTAAAAAAAATATCTTTTGAAAATATTTATTTATTAAAATAAATCAATTAATTATCAATTAATTGGGCTTTTCAAAGAATTGGGCTCAAATACAATTAATTATCATGAGTAATTAATTGGGCTTTAAAATAGGACTTTAACACTTTTCGAAATGGTTTAGAATAGCTTTTGAGACTGTTCTGCCCTTGGATCGGACCAATTAAGACCACGGTATGTTTCATCATTGGATCCTTAAATGGGGATACACGATTATGTGTCTACAATCGCGGTATATTTCATCATTGGACCCTTAAATGGGGAGACACGATTATGTGTCTACAGAAGCCCCCACTTTGACTAAGGTTTGCAAAACCGAAAGTCAATGTACACGTGTTGGGACGGAGAATGATTCTGGATGCTCTGCAATCCAAAATCACTCTTTTACGCCGTTACCTGCAAAATAAGCTTCAGGAACATACATGTGTGAAACATATTTGCAAAATAATTATAAATTTGCAAAAATGAAATGATATGTGGGAAAAGGAATCATGAGCTATTATGGTCCGGCTCAAGTCGGGGTAGAGTTTTTAGCCTGCTCAATGGCAATGTTTTAGAGCCTTTGTCCCGCTCCAAGGCAATTGTTGCAGAGTTTTTGGCCTGTTCCAAGGCAATAGGTGTATGGCCTTTGTCTAGCTCCAAGGCAATTGGTGTGGAGTGTTTGGCCTGTTCCAAGGCAATTGGTGTGGAGTGTTTGGCCTGTTCCAAGGCAATCGGTGTGGAGTGTTTGGCCTGTTCCAAGGTAATTGGTGTGGAGTGTTTGGCCTGTTCCAAGGCAATTGGTGTGGAGTGTTTGGCCTGTTCCAAGGCAATTGGTGTAGTTAATTAGAAGTGGTTAACGGTTTGTGTCCCGTTATTGAGTACTGGTTGTCTCCCGAGCAATGTATGCTGAGAATTTGTAGAGTGACAAGATTTTATTTTTGTAAGCTTTTGAAAGTTTGTTGGTTTGTCGCACGCAATGTCGAAGCGTAACGAATATTTGAAATCATTTTAGAAGTGGGCGTGTGGGCCCCACCTGGCTAAGAAGCCCCCAAGTATGGGGCGTGTGTGCCCCACCTGGCTAAGTGCGTTGTATGGGATTGTGGCGCGCTGGGCGTAGGTCTTTAAAAGACCTAAAAAACACGGGTGACCTTCTTTTTCCCCATTTCTTTCTTTCTCCGCCGCTTTTCTTCATTTGTCTCTCTCTCCTAAGTTCGAACTCCATTTTTGAACCTTCAAAGCTTCAAACTTCTTGGTTCTCGAGCATTTCTTCAGATCTTGCTTAGAGGAGTGAGTATTTTTGCTTGGTTCTCACTTTTGTCGTATTTTTGGGCGATTTTCAAGGGGTTTGGGGTGCGGAAATTTCCGGCGAGTTTCGGTCGGTTTTCCAGTAATTCAGGCACGTTTTCTTCCCTCTCTTTGTTTTTTCGGTTTTGCATTTTTGTTCCTCCTTCGCTTTTTCATTTTATTTTTATTTTTTTGCAATTTTTCGTTTTCTTTTTTGTATATTCGAGGCCGAAAATATTAACCACGCGCCCCACTGCTGGCGAGCTCCGGCGAGTTTTCCGGCGAGACTTCCGGCGAAGTTCCGGCATTCTTCACGAGTTGATACTCGTTCCATGTGAGTTTGTAATTCAATAATTCTTTAGATCATTAATCTAGAATTATATTGAGCTTGATGTAGTTTCTAAATCTAGAACTTAGAAACATGTTTAAGGAACTTGACATGCGGTGATAATTCATAGATCTTGAATCTTTAGAATTAGAATTAGCGTAGTTTCTAAGTCTGGAACCTAGAAACATGCTTAGGGAATTTTGAATGTGTAGTGATTCTTGGATCATGAATCTCTGGATCAGAATTAGCGTAGCTTCTAAGTCTGGAACCTAGAAACATGCTTAGGGAACTCTGAACGTGTGATGATTCTGCGGGTAGAAATCATGTTTTAGGCGATGATATCTATTATGCTGCTATAACCTGTATGAAATGGAATCTCATATAGTGGTGACACTTTGAAGCTTAGAATTTACCGATTCATGAAATCTGGTAATTTAGAGTCGGGAACTCTTTGATTTTAGTTTCATTTGTGATTTTCAATCCGATTAGCATGTCGTCGGAAGATTCGGGCAGAGAGGACGATGGTAGGGCTACTTCAGGCTCTAGGAAGGCGTGGAAAGCCGAGGGGTGGAATCCTGATCAGCTGTATTTTGATCCAGAGCACCACGTTTCACACCGACCGCTCTCAGGCATTGTAAGTATCCGTTTTATGTTGACCTCATTTTAGATTAAAGTCTAGGCACTTTTATTAACTGTACTTATGTTTGCAGGACGAGGGTAATACTCGTCATTTTGGTACTTTCGACTTCGATTGGCTCAGGAAGGTCCGAAAGGTCCGAGATCGAGATGTCCTCATTGAGCAGAGTGGTCTAGCCCCATTTCTCGATGTTTATGAGAGTATGGGAGACGTTCACTCGTCCCAGATTGTGCTCTGAGGCCTGTTGGAGTGGTGGTGGGATACCACCAACTCCTTTCACACACGCCGCGGGGAGTTGACCATCATTGATCACCCCGCTGGATTTCTCTTTCATTTCCGGCCTGTCTTTCACCAGCGCCCGAGTGCCGATAGGAGAGTCGTTGCCGTTCAACACGGCGGTGGTCAGAGGTTTGATCGGCCCGGTTGCCGATGTTCTTCCTCCTGGTGCGTCCTATGCTTCTCGGTCAGTGGTGGCTAAAGGACTTATCATTCGGGGAACTACTGAGGAGCATAAGGTACGTATTCTGCTGTCGTTGGCTGTCTGCGGCGTGTTGCGCACTGATAGGGGGGTCGCGCGTCTCGACGCGATACCTGAAGCCCCTTGAGGATTTGTCCCAAGTGTCGACATATGATTGGGCCGAGCTAGGCTATTGCAGTCTTTTGTCCTGCCTGCGCACTGCTTGCAGGCAGTTGAGTGATGGTGGATCAGTCTCCCTTTTCGGTCCGTGGAGACTTCTAGAGGTATGATCGTACACATCGTATGTCTATTGTTTCGCTATCTCGATTGGAACTGAGGTGATCTTATTGTTACAGATCTGGTTTTATGTGTACTTTCCGGGATTGACCCCGGAAAGGGTTCGTGACCGCTCTTTTCCTGCCGGCCTCTCCTCGGGGCAGTGCAGGGTGACCCGATACGGTGCTGTGGAGAGCGTCTAGAAGGCCATCCGGCGAGTCAAGGATGACAATGTAATCGTAGTGAATCAACCTCATTCTTCCGTGCATGTAGTAAATGTTGACTTTTCTTTGTTCTGCAGGTTACTTTTTATCCTTGTGCGTCGTTTTCGGAGATGCCTGATTGGGCTCATGGAGCTCGCCTTCTAACCCGTTAGAGGGTCATTTTCTATGGGGAGTCACGCCCTGTGTGGTACCTGGGCGAGCGGGTGACACGTCAGCACGACGGTACGATGCTATTATTGGTGCCTCATGACCCCCCTGTCACTGTGATGGACAGGGCTGCTCTTATTCAGGCTGTCGAGGGAGGGGCGACGCTTCGGGTGAGCTACCACGACTTTGTTTTTCGCCATCGTGATTACCAAACTGCCCTCTTGCCTCGCTTGGCTCCTCCTGTTAAGTTTAATGAGGTATGCACATTGAATTTGCTTATTCTTGTTTATTTTGCCATGATCAAAGTATTGACTGTTATTGCTTTCTTTTGCCATGAAGCTGCTGCGGCTCGTATCTCTTTCGTTCCGGATCTGAGAATTCGGTACACTAGAGATTCCGGGCCTGTTGAGGAGATGATTGATGTTGCCCCAAAGGCAGAGCAGCACGTTGTTCGTGCTATGCCAGCCCATGTGAGCTCGGTAAATGTTGAAAGTCAGGAACTTCTTGTTTGTAGTGACTTATGCACTGGTTATTTCCAGGTTCCTCGGGAGACTGTCGTCCAGATTCTCCGAGTGGTTGACTCGCTGAAGCATGGGATGGCAAAGCTAAAGAGGAGCATGTCCTGTCGTCGTAGCGACGCGTATAGCCAGGTAGACTGACATACTGTGCTTTAATTGTTGTTTTTCCTTTGTTGCACTTGTTTTGCTAATTCTTTGTGACATTTCGTGCAGCGTCGTCCTCATGAGAGCGGGCCTCGTCCCGAGGTGAGGATATCGACCCAGTCTAGGCCTTCGACCCATACTCCTCGAGAGTCGGCATCTGAGAGGCCTCAGATGAGTCCGTTTACTGGGCAGTTCGGCATAGGCAGTATGGATTTCATGGGGGGTGCCAGGCCCGATCCATGCTCCAGGCCTTCTCCGATGTGGATGCAGCAGATGCAGATGTCACCGCCTATACATCCTTTCATGCAGCCTGGGATAGGCTATCATGTGGGCGAGTCGAGTGGGGTCCGGGTCGAGGAGCCGAAGGATTCCTCTTCGAGGGAGCAGGATCCGCCCTCTTCTTAGATTTCTGCATTGCTTTGTTCTTGTGTACCTGTGTCCTGCACTTTTGTTATGATGTATATTTTGCATATTGATATGTATTGCCCGCTTTACTCAAACTGTCATTTCATTGGTGTTGCTTTTTTATGTTGTTGATGGAATTTTGCTAGCAATGACTCCTACCCTAAAATGCAACGTATGAATGTATGACAATATTTTCAATGCGATCGACTCGACTGAAATATGTTTGTGTTTAAAACAAGTTTGAATGGAGCATAGCCGACCTTCTCCCAACAAAAAAAAGAAAAGAAAAGGACAGCGAAAAGGGGTTGGGCGGGTGGGTTTTAAATGTACCAAAAATGTAGGAAAATAACAAAAGTATTTTTCATCCGAATTGGAGGAGGAGTGGCCCGAAATCGTGTGATATGTCATATGTGTGATAATCCGAATCAATATAGGGGAGGGAAAATGTGCGATGGGCGCATATATGTTGCGCTTGGCGCAGGTTTAGCGGTGCGTCTGGCGTACTATCCTGCGCTAAGCGCAGGTTTAGCGTGTGACGTGTTTTCCGTCTGAAACGGTAAATCCAAATCCGTTTAGAGTTGAGATGCGAAGTTATTATAAATAGAAGAATATGTGCGTTATTTCAGTATTACGAGTTCAACATTATTTCTCTCTGCACTTTTTCTCTATAATACTATTCTGCAACTTTTGACTGTTCGCTATGGCTTTTGAACCAATGCTAAGTGGGTGGCTGTCGGCGCTGACCAATGCTGAGAAACAAAAACTAGGAAGGCGACATATGGATGTGTTGGCATCCCTCAGGTTTGTGCAATTGGACTATAATTTCCTTTATGCAGCTGTTAATTTTTGGGATGTTTGCAATCATTGTTTTTGCTTTGGGAACCATGAGTTAACTATTTTGCCTGAGGAATTTGGTGCTATAATTGGCTGGTCTTGTAGTCAATTACCCTATGTCCCTAGTCTGGAGGATTATTTTTTTAAGGACTTTGAAAGGTTCATGGATTTGACGGAAGAAAATATATCTGAAATTGTGTATGGGAGGAGGGTGAATTTGACTAGGTTAGCTGCAATGTATAGTCCTCCCACTGAGAGGGCTAGACAGACATATCGTATGCGGGCGTTGGTATTTTGCCTGCTTAGTCATTTTCTATTTGTGAACGGGGACAATGGTGCTGGTTTTGCTTCCCTGATTACTATGGCAGAGCAACTGGAGGTAGGACGGACACCGATGCCACTCTGTGTAGGGGAGATGATCTCCAGTCTGGATGCTGTGAAGAAGGACCCGAAAGGGCAATTTTCAGGGAGTCCCCTTCTGTTGCAGGTAAATATATATATATATATATATATATATATATATATATATATATATATATATATATATATATATATTTTAGTCATGAACCAAAGAATTTATTTTTTCCTTGTATATCTGGACATATTATGACTCTATGCGAAGTAATAATATATAATAATTTTTTGGATTATGACGACTAGAATGAATAATGAAATTATGATATTACATCCCAAAAAACAAAGAAAACATTAAACAGGAACGTGCGCTGGGCGCAGTCTTTTACGTCGTGCGTGAACTGTTGCGTCTGGCGCAGATGGTGCGCGTCTGGCACAGTCGTGCGCGTCAGGCGCAGGGTAGATGATTGGACAACTCGATGTGAAGCAACATGTGTCGTACGTAGTACTACTCTGTAGGAAGTAATATTGCGTATAATATTGCACGTATTATTACTCGTTAGGAAGCAATAATAAAAAGTTTTTCATGTATTATTACTCTTTAAGAAGCAATAATGAAATAGTGTGTATATGTATTATTACTTGTTGGGAAGCAATAATAATATAGATTTTATCTGTTGATGCAGATCTGGCTGATGGAGCATTTGAGGCTGATTGATCCTCTAGAGAACATGGAGAGGTATAATGAAAAGGGCTTCATCGGCAGGAAGAAGACTTTTACTTAGAAATCTTTTGAAGACTGGACCCTTTTCTTTGGAGATGACGAGCTGAGCGTCAGATGGGTAGTGCCATGGTGGAGAATTAGGTTTATGGTTGGTATTCGTGACGATTCTCCCTATGTGAGGTTGTGTAGTCTGTATACCATGACCTTCTATTTTCCTTCGAGGGTATTGAGATAATATGGGTACCGCCAACTAATTCCTGCTGAGGACACTATTGCACCCAAAATATATGGTATGACCTGGAGTGGAATTAGAAAGTGGGAGAGATATTGGGGAGAGCGCCCAATTTGGTATACCCAGGAAAGATTAGAATCGGAGAAGGTGTCTAAGAGTTATATAGTATGGATGCTGACAAGAGACCCCTATCGTGAGGAAAGAGATGAGGGAGAAGGAATCCTCTGAAGTGATTAAGAAGCGGAAATTTACTCCACGAACCGTGGGGAAAACTTTAGAGACTTTGGATAACATGGGCAAGAGACCAGCTGGAAACTCATCTGCAGGAAAGAGCAGCCAGAAACCTGTTACTAAAACTTCCTCTGTGAAGGAACGTTTAGGGCCAAAGGTAGCACCGGTGCGGGAAAGACTTGGACCACGGATAATACCGACAAAGAGAAGTCTATGCTTAGGGGGTGTAGTAATCAGGGAAAAGACTGACGCAAGAAGGGCGACTCGACAGACAGACGCTCCTACAGGCAAAGGGAAGGAACCTATGGTGCATTAGGAAAAGAGAAAGGCACCTAGACCAAAGTTACAGATGGAAAAGGGAGAAACTTCTACCAAGGGAAAGGAGGAAGAAAAGGTTGAGAAGGGGAAGGAAAAGAAGGACTGATTGCAACAATGCCTTTAGATTATTTCCTTTTTTATTTTTGTTTCGAGTTATTATTTTTATGTTGATTTATTGCTTTCAATAAGGCTTGCATGCCACATTTTATAGAGTAGTCATAACTTATGTTTCATGTGTTATTTTCCATTCAGCAATATTAATAAAAACAAAGTTTATTTTTATTTAGACCGAAGTGAACCTAAATATGTCGCAAAGATATGTTGTCGTATTATTTTTTAGCATCTTAACAAATGCCGGAAGAACGATCGAACCAGCAGCAAAGCAGGGTAGTGCGTTAGGCGCGCAGAGCTGTGTCTGGCGCACTACGCTGCGCTTGGCGCAGATAGTGATTTTAACATTTTTTTTATATTATGCTTTAGACTCGTATGAACCGCTGGAGGTTTTGATTAATGAAGGGGCCGAACCTTGTACAAGGTTGCCTATGTATCCAAATTAAGAATCAGACTGCATGTAGTTCATGGTAAAGAATTGGATTACTTTTACCAATCAAAGAATTGGTTGTGTTTTACACATAAATTTTTTTGAGTTGATCAAGATTGGTTAGATTATGAAATTCAGTGTCGTCCATGTCAATTAGTTGAGCTGCTCCTCCAGATAGGATTGTCTTGACAATATATGGACCGGCCCAAGTAGGTCTGAATTTACCTCGGGGATCTAACACATTCTTCCTTAATGCCTTGAGCACTAAGTCTCCCTCTTTAATATTTCGGGGTTTGACCTTCTTAATGAAAGATCGTGCGATACGATTTTGATAAACCTGCACATGATGCAAGGCAGCTAATCACCGTTCATCGAGTAAGATGAGCTCTTCGAATCTAGCTTTGACCTAGTCAGCTTCCGGAATTTGACTTTCCAAGACAATGCACAAGGATGGTATTTCAAGTTCAATTGGTTGAACAGCCTCTGCTCCATACACAAAAGAATAAGTTGTAGCTCCGGTAGATGTTCGAATAAAAGTACGGTATCCCCATAAGGCAAAGTGTAGCTTATCTGGCCAGTCTTTATAATTATCGGTCATTTTCTGGATAATGACTTTGATGTTTTTGTTAGCAGCCTCCACAGCACCGTTAGCCTGGGGTCTATATGGGGATGAGCGATGGTGTTTGATGCTATATTTTTCAAGGACTTGTTCACATTCGGCTTGGAACGAAGTGGGTAGCTTGGTCACTTATGATCTCGTGGGGAACCCCATAGCGACAAATTATGGTCTTTTCTAGGAAGGCAGCTACATGCTTGGATGTCAATTTGGCATAGGATGCTGCTTCTACCCACTTAGTGAAGTAGTCTATGGCCAAAAGGATGAATTCATGCCCCCCGATACCAGGTGGTGTTATTTTACCAATGATGTCAATACCCCAAGTTGAGAATGGCCAAGGTGAAGTAAAGGTATATAACAATGAGGGTGGTACATGTTGTAAGTTAGCGCATAATTGGCATTTTGGACAGGTTTTGGCATAGAGGTAACAGTCTTTCTCCATTGTAGTCCAGTAGTAACCTAAGTGAATGATCTTTTGGGCTAACATGCGTCCGTTCATGTGCATGCCACAGATTCCATTATGGACTTGATCCATAACTGTCATGGTGTCTGGTTTATCGATGCAGAGCAGGTGCACGCCTTGTGGTGTTCTTTTGTACAGTGTCTAGTTATACTCTTGTTTAAGCTCCAGGTGGATATTCTTTTTTGGTTAGGTAGTTGTGGATGTCAATAAACCAGGGTTCAGAAGGAATAGGATCTGGCTCAGTGTCTAAGGTGTGAACATAAGCAGGCTCTTGCCTTCTCGCATTGATAAGGGGAATTTCTGGCATGGTGCGAGGGATCCTAATCATAGAGGCTAAGCGGGCCAAAGCGTCAACAAATTGGTTTTCTTCTTGGGGAAGGTAAGTATATTGTATTTCAGGGATTTGTTCAGCAATGGCTTCTAGATGAGTTTGGTATTACAAGAGGCTTTCATTTCTAACTTTCCATGTTTTAGAGATTTGGTTGATGATCAAAGATGAATCACCATATACTCTTAGTTTTTTGATGTCGAGGGACACTGCGGCTTGGAGCCCTATGATACATGCTTCGTACTCGGCTGAGTTATTAGTAACATCGAAGTCGACTTTAACATAGAGAGGAGTGTGTTCGCCTTCAGGTGATACCAGGAGTACCCCTACGCCACATCCCTTTTGGTTGGAAGCACCATCGAAGTATAGTGCCCAACTTTCATCTTCCGTCATGAGAAGGTCTTCATCAGGAAATTCATACTCTTCGCGACATTCATCTACAGGGAAATCTGCTAAGAAGTCTGAAACAGCGTTGCCTTTAATGGATTTGTGAGGGATAAATTTTAAGTCAAATTCGGCCAACATTACTACCCATCGGGGAGTCTAACATTAAGGCTGGCTTTTCGAACAAAAATTTAAGAGGATCTAGTCGTGACACTATATGGATTGTGTGAGTAAGCATATAATGTCTAAGCTTCTTAGTGGCCCAGACCAGTGCGAAACAAAGCTTTTCTAAGGGAGTGTAACGGGATTCGTGGTCTAAGAGTTTTTTACTAAGGTACGTAGTAAATGGCGCACTCTTTCCCATCAACCTCTTGTGCCAACATGGCCCCAGCTGCGGTCTTAGTCACAGTCAAGTAGAGCTTTAAAGGTATGTCTGGCAAGGCAGGTGCCAAGATAAGGTGGGTTGGATAAATATTCTTTGATTTTGTCAAAGGCTTTTTGGCAATCCTCACCCCATTCGGCAACGACACTCTTCTTAAGCTTTTTAACGATGGGCCCACACACCATGGTCAGATTAGAGATGAACCTGCTGATGTATTGGATTTTACCTAAGAACCCCCTTATTTGTTTTTCATTCTTAGGTGGAGGCATGGACCTAATTGGGGGGAGTCATTTTGGTACTTTAATCTATGGCATTCTGCAAATATTATGTATTGCAGTCTTTGACTTATATATGCCTTTTCTTCTTTTGCTATCTCTATCTGTTTTTGTAATTTTATTAATTCTATCAAACTTGGTATAGCATTACTCATTGATTATTCTAGTTTTAGATTGGGTTTGATTATAAGTAAATTCAAAATAGTCTTGGTCTATTTTCCAAGGTTTAACCTTTTCTAAAAATTCCTTTCCTAATATTATTTCATTGTTTAGGGTTAATACATATTCAATGTTTATTTCATGAAAGGCAATTTTTGTTGTAAGGATTATTAATCTATTAAAGTTTTCATTTATTATTTTGTTAGTTAGGTTTTTTAAGGGAATATAATTACTTTTTTTATTAACATCTAGGTTTGCAAGTAAACTTTTAATTTCTATTTGTATGTTTTTTTCCAAGGTTTAACCTTTTCTAAAAATTCCTTTCGTAATATTATTTCATTGTTTAGGGTTAATACATATTCAATGTTCATTTCTTGAAAGTTTTATTGTAAGGATTATTAATCTATTAAAGTTTTCATTTATTATTTTGTTAGTTAGGTTTTTTAAGGGAATATAATTACTTTCTTTATTAACATCTAGTTTTGCAAGTAAGCTTTTAGTTTCTATTTGTATGTTTATGTAACATTCGTGTGATTGTATTCGAATAGGTAGGTTTTCAGTTAAATTTCGTTTAGATCTAGAAACGCTTAATCGTTTCTTTACTATTTCTAAGTCTTCATAGTCTGGTTTAGAGTATAATTTTATTCCTTTTTCTATAGGCAATATAAGACCTGTAAAAGGGGTATCTATAGTAATTGGTCTTAGTTTATTTTTAGTATAAACCTGATGTTGATCGGTTAATATATAAGCATTCTTACATTGTACTGTCATAACTTTTGATCCATTTGTCATGTTTATTCCATCTAGTTTCCAATATAAAACTAATGCTTTTTCTATATTTTGGTCAGTTAAACTTATAGAATAATTAGGCTTAATTATGAATCTAACTTTTTGATAAATAAGATTTCCTTTAAGTTGTGCTATGATAGCTTGTTCTATTGGTTCTTTGATTCTATCATCAGCTAATTCTAATTCTAAGGGAGTATCTATTCCTTCTTTAAAACTGGCTTTTATTATTATTTCTATGGCTGCTAATTCTACAAATCTAAATGTGATTGGTTTATTTTTTAATACGTTGTTAATTTTGTTTATTTCTTCATTTAGCACTTCTTGTGTTATTAATGGGACTCTAGTATTACCTTGTACTTGTGTTTTTAGTTACTAGAAGATAACTAAAGAATTCAATTTGTATTTTTAAATAATTCCATTTTTTTTTGCTTAAAACTATACCACTAGTTTTAATAATTTCTATAAACTGTTCTAATAGCTTATAATGTTCTTCTTGAGTTTTCGAATAGATTATTATGTCATCAATATAGACTATACAATTTGATAATTGATTTAAATATTTATCCATAAATGCTTGGAATCTACCTGGGGCATTTTTATATCCAAAAGGTAAAACATTCCATTCGTAGAATCCGTTAGGGACTTTGAATGCTGTTAATTGTTTAGATTCTTCAGTTAGTTTTAATTGGTGAAAACCACTTTTACAATCAAATTTTGAAAAATAATTATATCCTTGTATTTGTCTCATTTTAAGTATTTTATTTGGTACGGGGTAATTGTATGTTATCGTTTTTTCGTTTAAGATTCTATAGTCGATAACCATTCTTGTTTTTCCTCTCTTTTGCTCAGAATGATTATTAACTATAAAAGCACTACTACTATGTTTTGAATTACTTGGTCTAATTAGTTTTCCAGCTACTAAATCTGTTATATGCATTTTAAATTCTTTTTCATCTCTTTGAGTATTATTAAAAGGTTTTTGTGATATGATACTATTTTGGTCTTTTAATGTTATTTGTATTTCAGTTTTATGCTTATGCCAATTTTCTAAAGGATTTTCGCTGCATAATTCTTCTAACTTAGTTTTTAAAGGAGTAAGTTTATCTATATGTAATATTCCTATTTTTATTATGTCTAAATTGTTGATTCCTTTTTTGGTTTTCATTTTTTGGACTAATTTTGCTTCTTCTCCTATTTTACAATTTTCCCATTCTATTGGTAATCTTTCTTTATTAGTAACTACCTTGGCTTTAGCTTATGTTGACAAGGGGTAAACAAAGTAAAAAATTATTTATCTATACTAAAGGGTTTATATTGGTTTAAGAAATTAGTTCCTAATATAATATCTTTTCCAATTAATTCAAAGCAATATACCTTAGGTATGACTAGTATTTTATCCCAAATTTGTAGTATGACTAGTATTTTATCCCAAATTTGTATTTTTATATTTGTTTGATAAAGAGTAATTTTACTACTATTATTATTAAATCCGTTTATTTTAAAGGGAGTATTTAATCTTTTCCATTCTGGTAAACAATTTTCTTTCATAATTGTTGTTTGAGCTCCCGTGTCTACCATTGGTGTATAATATCTACTTTTATATCCATCAAAGGTTATCTTTACTAAAATATAAATTAAATTACTCATTTTTATTAAGGATAGCTAATTTATTTTTCATCTTCCGTAACTTTTGTTTTAATACCTCTATATCTCTTGTTTTCTTTTGTTCTTCATTAGATAAAGTTCGTATACTATCTCTATGGCATTCTCGCAAATATTATGTATTGCGTCTTTGACTTATATATGCCTTTTCTTCTTTTGCTATCTCTATCTCGTTTTTGTAATTTTATTAATTCTATCAAACTTGGTATAGCATTACTCATTGATTATTCTAGTTTTAGATTGGGTTTGATTATAAGTAAATTCAAAATAGTCTTGGTCTATTTTCCAAGGTTTAACCTTTTCTAAAAATTTCTTTCCTGATATTATTTCATTGTTTAGGGTTAATACATACTACCTCCGTTTCATATTAATCTACACACTTATACTTTTCACGCATGCCGAGGCACTACTTTGAGCCTTTATATCTCTAATTTTGTATTTGTAAAAAATATAAAAAGTCGATATTCTAAAACTACATATCGAGACGAATCAAACAAGACCCCACATGACTATATTTTCTCTTAACCATAATTCACAAATGATAGTCAAAGGGAAATTTGTGAATAGTGTCAAAAGTGTAAGTGTGTAGATTAATATGAAACGAGGTAGTATTCAATGTTTATTTCTTGAAAGGCAATTTTTGTTGTAAGTATTATTAATCTATTAAAGTTTTCATTTATTATTTTGTTAGTTAGGTTTTTTAAGGGAATATAATTACTTTCTTTATTAACATCTAGTTTTGCAAGTAAACTTTTAGTTTCTATTTGTATGTTTATGTAACATTCGTGTGATTGTATTCGAATAGGTAGGTTATCAGTTAAATTTCGTTTAGATCTAGAAACGCTTAATCGTTTCTTTACTATTTCTAAGTCTTCATAGTCTGGTTTAGAGTATAATTTTATTCCTTTTTCTATAGGCAATATAAGACCTGTAAAAGGGGTATCTATAGTAATTGGTCTTAGTTTATTTTTAGTATAAACCTCGATGTTGATCGGTTAATATATAAGCATTCTTACATTGTCTTGTCATAACTTTTGATCCATTTGTCATGTTTATTCCATCTAGTTTCCAATATAAAACTAATGCTTTTTCTATATTTTTGTCGGTTAAACTTATAGAATAATTAGGCTTAATTATGAATCTAACTTTTTGATAAATAAGATTTCCTTTAAGTTGTGCTATGATAGCTTGTTCTATTGGTTCTTTGATTCTATCATCAGCTAATTCTAATTCTAAGGGAGTATCTATTCCTTCTTTAAAACTGGCTTTTATTATTATTTCTATGGCTGCTAATTCTACAAATCTAAATGTGATTGGTTTATTTTTTAATACGTTGTTAATTTTGTTTATTTCTTCATTTAGCACTTCTTGTGTTATTAATGGGACTCTAGTATTACCTTGTACTTGTGTTTTTAGTTACTAGAAGATAACTAAAGAATTCAATTTGTATTTTTAAATAATTCCATTTTTTTTTGCTTAAAACTATACCACTAGTTTTAATAATTTCTATAAACTGTTCTAATAGCTTATAATGTTCTTCTTGAGTTTTCGAATAGATTAGTATGTCATCAATATAGACTATACAATTTGATAATTGATTTAAATATTTATCCATAAATGCTTGGAATCTACCTGGGGCATTTTTATATCCAAAAGGTAAAACATTCCATTCGTAGAATCCGTTAGGGACTTTGAATGCTGTTAATTGTTTAGATTCTTCAGTTAGTTTTAATTGGTGAAAACCACTTTTACAATCAAATTTTGAAAAATAATTATATCCTTGTATTTGTCTCATTTTAAGTATTTTATTTGGTACGGGGTAATTGTATGTTATCGTTTTTCGTTTAAGATTCTATAGTCGATAACCATTCTTGTTTTTCCTCTCTTTTGCTCGAATGATTATTAACTATAAAAGCACTACTACTATGTTTTGAATTACTTGGTCTAATTAGTTTTCCAGCTACTAAATCCGTTATATGCATTTTAAATTCTTTTTCATCTCTTTGAGTATTATTAAAAGGTTTTTGTGATATGATACTATTTTGGTCTTTTAATGTTATTTGTATTTCAGTTTTATGCTTATGCCAATTTTCTAAAGGATTTTCGCTGCATAATTCTTCTAACTTAGTTTTTAAAGGAGTAAGTTTATCTATATGTAATATTCCTATTTTTATTATGTCTAAATTGTTGATTCCTTTTTTGGTTTTCATTTTTTGGACTAATTTTGCTTCTTCTCCTATTTTACAATTTTCCCATTCTATTGGTAATCTTTCTTTATTAGTAACTACCTTGGCTTTAGCTTATGTTGACAAGGGGTAAACAAAGTAAAAAATTATTTATCTATACTAAAGGGTTTATATTGGTTTAAGAAATTAGTTCCTAATATAATATCTTTTCCAATTAATTCAAAGCAATATACCTTAGGTATGACTAGTATTTTATCCCAAATTTGTAGTATGACTAGTATTTTATCCCAAATTTGTATTTTTATATTTGTTTGATAAAGAGTAATTTTACTACTATTATTATTAAATCCGTTTATTTTAAAGGGAGTATTTAATCTTTTCCATTCTGGTAAACAATTTTCTTTCATAATTGTTGTTTGAGCTCCTGTGTCTACCATTGGTGTATAATATCTACTTTTATATCCATCAAAGGTTATCTTTACTAAAATATAAATTAAATTACTCATTTTTATTAAGGATAGCTAATTTATTTTTCATCTTCCGTAACTTTTGTTTTAATACCTCTATATCTCTTGTTTTCTTTTGTTCTTCATTAGATAAAGTTCGTATACTATCTCTATGGCATTCTGCAAATATTATGTATTGCAGTCTTTGACTTATATATGCCTTTTCTTCTTTTGCTATCTCTATCTGTTTTTGTAATTTTATTAATTCTATCAAACTTGGTATAGCATTACTCATTGATTATTCTAGTTTTAGATTGGGTTTGATTATAAGTAAATTCAAAATAGTCTTGGTCTATTTTCCAAGGTTTAACCTTTTCTAAAAATTTCTTTCCTGATATTATTTCATTGTTTAGGGTTAATACATACTACCTCCGTTTCATATTAATCTACAAACTTATACTTTTCACGCATGCCGATGCACTACTTTGAGCCTTTATATCTCTAATTTTGTATTTGTAAAAAATATAAAAAGTCGATATTCTAAAACTACATATCGAGACGAATCAAACAAGACCCCACATGACTATATTTTCTCTTAACCATAATTCACAAATGATAGTCAAAGGGAAATTTGTGAATAGTGTCAAAAGTGTAAGTGTGTAGATTAATATGAAACGGAGGTAGTATTCAATGTTTATTTCTTGAAAGGCAATTTTTGTTGTAAGTATTATTAATCTATTAAAGTTTTCATTTATTATTTTGTTAGTTAGGTTTTTTAAGGGAATATAATTACTTTCTTTATTAACATCTAGTTTTGCAAGTAAACTTTTAGTTTCTATTTGTATGTTTATGTAACATTCGTGTGATTGTATTCGAATAGGTAGGTTATCAGTTAAATTTCGTTTAGATCTAGAAACGCTTAATCGTTTCTTTACTATTTCTAAGTCTTCATAGTCTCGGTTTAGAGTATAATTTTATTCCTTTTTCTATAGGCAATATAAGACCTGTAAAAGGGGTATCTATAGTAATTGGTCTTAGTTTATTTTTAGTATAAACCTGATGTTGATCGGTTAATATATAAGCATTCTTACATTGTACTGTCATAACTTTTGATCCATTTGTCATGTTTATTCCATCTAGTTTCCAATATAAAACTAATGCTTTTTCTATTTTTTTGTCAGTTAAACTTATAGAATAATTAGGCTTAATTATGAATCTAACTTTTTGATAAATAAGATTTCCTTTAAGTTGTGCTATGAAACTTGGGATTATTCTAGAATAATCAATAGTTCGGATTATTTTGAGAAAACGGTCAATAGTTTGGATTATTTATGTGAATTTTTCCTATATATATATATATATATATATATACATATATATATATATATATATATATACATATATATATATATACATACATATATATATATATACATACATATATATATATATACATATACATATATATATACATACATATATATATATATACATACATATATATATATATACATATACATATATATATATATACATATATATATATACATACATATATATATATACATACATATATATATATACATACATATATATATATACATACATATATATATATACATACATATATATATATACATACATATATATATATATACATACATATATATATATATATACATATATATATATATACATATATATATATATATATACATATATATATATATATATACATATATATATATATACATATATACATACATATATATATATATATATATTCTCTTTCTTTTATTATATAACTTACATTATTCTCTAATATACTTTTTATTTATTAATGACAAAGGCACACTTGAAGGAAAGAATTCATTATACACAATTAATGAAGATTGTGATTGATGATTGGTTTATATGCTTGAATTATGCTTAGTTTTTAATAGTTTTTGTGATAGTTTTTAGGCAAATTTAGGCTAAGTTCATTCCGTTTCTTTCTTTTTGCGCATTTTTCCTCCCTTGCTCTCTTTCTTTGGGTGTTTGTTTACATTTCAGGACTTGGAAGCACGTTTGGAGGGTCTATGCACAAGCCCGAGGCAAAGCGTTGAAGAAATGGAGCACCAAGGAGCTCGAAAAAAGAGAAGAAGGCGAAGAAGTGGCTGACCCGAGGGCCCGGGTGTGTGGACCCGCCCGGGTCAGCCCAGCCAGGTAAACCAGCAGCGCCTTTCAGCAGACCCGCCCGGGTCTGTTGACCCGAGGGCTCGGGTCTGACAACCCGAGGGCTCGGGTTCACTGACCCGCTCGGGTCGCTTTGATTTGGAAAAGCTCCATGTTCCTGACATTTTGACCCGTCCGGGTCATGTGACCCGAGTGCTCTGGTCAGCTCACCCGAGTGCTCGGGTCATTTCACCCGCCCGGGTCGGGTCATTTTCCGGAAACGATTTTGCGATTTTGTTTACCTTAATGCGGGGGCTGTTTTGTAATTTTCTGATTTATTTCTTGTGACTATAAAAGAGGGACTCCTCTTATTTTAATGGAGGCAATTATTAACTAGAGATTAGATAGAGATTAATTCTTGTTTTAGCATTCAAACTCTAGAACAAAACCCTAGGAGAGAGAAAGTGAAGGTTTGAAGCTTTTGGATCTCCATTCTTCATTTATGAAAGTTTAATGTTGGTAATTTTTGTCTATTTTCTTCTTTTCTTCCATTGTTCTTGCTTATTTCATGCTTTGTTTGTTTAGATCTTACTTTATTAGTTGATTATTTGCATTTTTCCTTTTTTTCCTCCATGGTTATGGTGATTAAGTTACTTCAAGCTTTGTTTTTTGTTATTTTCATAATGTGTGAGTAGTTTCTTACTAGGGGAAGGGATGTAACCTTCATTTACTCTTTGGATCTTAGATCTAAGTTAGGGGGTTAACTTTTGGGGTTGAACTTGTTGATCAAACTTGTTTTACTTGGTTTGTTGGGTGCTTGATCACCACTTAACTTACATATTTGGAATTCCTAGTGAAGGATTGATAGATAAAGCTAGGAATAAACTAAGTTTGGTTGCTAGATTAGGATTTCCATGAAAATAGGCATTTTCTAGTTTAGGAAAGCTTGATTAATCATGTTGTGCTTGATTTGGCTAGATTGGTTGCTCATGCCATGAGAATAGGTCATGAGTGACTAATCAAGCTCCTCTAATTAGCTCGAGAGAGTAATTAAAGTTCATATGTTCGTGATTTTCCCCTTGTGATCCCCCATATGTTTCCCCTTGGCTTGATTTTGGATTCTTGGATTGAGTGTTGGTGAATCCCCCTAATTCCCTAGTTCCTTTTATCTTTGTCTTAACTCCTTTGCTTAATTACTTGTTGATTTACTTTGCAAATTTCCTAGTTTATTTATATTTTAGAATTATTGTTAAACTCTCGAAAACCCAAAAATTAATTTAGCTCATTGTAGTTAGCTAATTAACTCTTGACTTAACCCTACTTCCTTGTGGATTTCGACCCTATACTTATCTTATATTGGATAAATTAGGTTATATTTGGCGAGTATACAACGACCCGTCAGTGAATACGATAATGAAGCTCAAGATATCATTAACATGGTGTGTAGTATGTCATCATTTTGCTGTTCGTTTTATATTTGTATACAATTTTTTACTAATATCCCTATTTGGTTGGTTGTTTTGTGTATTTGCTTTAGGATGTTGATGATGTTAGTAGTGATGAAGAATAACCCTCTTGGAGTCTTGGTAGATGGACCAAGTGAATAATGAAGGATGTAACATTGTAAATAATATTTTAATTGTTTGTAAGAATTGTAACATTATTGAAGTTTGTTCTTTATTTGTGTTAAACTCTTAATGTTATTTATAATTGGATTTATTGTATTAAGGTAGAATGCTTGTTTATTTGAACATCAACAAATGAAGATGCTAAATGGCGTTGTTTTGTTGTTTAAAATCTTTAATTATTGTGAAAATTAGGATCATTTGAAGAAAATAGGTTAGTATCCATTTTGGATCTGTTTTGGACCCAAATTCGTAGGATCCATTGGATCTAGATCTGAATCCTCAATTTTATTACCCAGCGGATCCGGTTAGGATCTGGATGCATGCCTGAAAAACGGATCTGGATCTAGATCCTAGAGGACTTGGTATAGATCCTACCCGTTGACATCTCTACTCCACTCTACTTGAAACTGATGTAAAAATATCACTAAGTGAGGGAGGCATCTACAAATTAAGCTCTATATTGAAACTTTTTTGCTCAATTTTTCTTCTTTTTCACACCTTTTTTTTACTGTTTTTGGATTTTTCTTTTCCCTTATTATGGGACTTTTGCTGTAGAAAGGTGAAACTAACGCTCGATCACTAGAAGGTATTACAAGCACTTGTGACTTTTATGCCACTGATGGCACATAAAATGAAGTAAAAACTAAGTTTCTTGTAAATTTTTGTTTCGAGACATGAGATGTACATCGAGTGACACAAGGGATCGAAATTTTGAAGCAAAAATATCCAAGCATGAGCAACTTAGTTAAAATACAAGACTAGTCGTGCAAGTGACCATTCATTAACTTTATTTAGTAGACTTTAAGTCAATCAAGATTAATCAATTCCTAAATGACCTTAACACATACCCATACTCATCCAAACGGAGCCTGAACCAAATATGAGGTCCAACATGATTATGCATTACTTGGATGATGGTTTGAAGGCCCGACTATGCAGCAACAATTAAAAGGATACAAGTTGGAAGTGATTATTGAAGGCCCAAGTTCTGTTTGGGTTTCTATTTGCTTTTGTTATTATTTTATGCTTGTAATAAACCATGAGAGTACTCTTAAAGTAAAGCTCGTGATGAGGGCGTGTGATTAGGCTTGTGTTAGGCATGTAATTAGGAGTTATTTAGGCTCATGGTTGCTTATTGTAACCCTTGTAACAACCCCTTAAATGAGGCTTTAGATGAGGCTTGATTTAAGGGAGTTTGTAACTCCTTTGTGGCTGTTCAATCATGGACGGTTTTCAAGGGTTTTTAGGCTTCATTTTACTGCTCCTATATTTTATATTAGGAGTGCTTATGTTAGGAGAAGTTCAACTTTGTGATTTTGATAAAAACCTTTGTGTTTATAGTTTTTACTTTGAGTTTGTCTCAAGTATTGGCTAATCCTTATTACTTTGAGTGAGTTTTGAGTGATAATCCTTATTACTTAAAGACAAAAGGAAGAAAAGAAGGGGAAAAAATAAACAAGCAACCACCTCATCCAAGCTAACGAAAAGCTACTCCACCAAGTGACAATTAAGCATTGTTCTCAATGCTTGAACAAGACAATCAAAGGGAGAGATGGAGGGAGGAAGAGAGGGAAAACCATCAAACTAACATGCCAAATAATTAAATGAAAAGCATGCGCAATAATTAAAAGCACAAAAAAGATTGTCAAATGCACTAGCACACTTATCAAATAAAGATAGCATATGCAATAATTAAATGAAAAGCATGCGCAAGATAAAGTGCAACAGTATGCCAAAGATAAAAAAAATGTGCCGAAAAGAAATGGGGTGAAAAAAAATGAGAAAATAAGATGAATAGGGGAAACAAATGGCATACTATCTTCAACAAACCCTTTTTGGAGGTCAATCTCTACTATATCCTCCAAAATAACCGAATGGGAAATATGAAAATCAAATAGGACAAGAGATGAGAATGGATGTGAGATAGGGCCGGAGGGAATAAAGTCGATATTTCTTGAAGATCCATACCTCGTGCTCTTTGGTAGAGGTTTTAACTCTACCTTAGGAGCTTCCATACCCTTATCATCCATGAGTATTTAAAGAGCTTCTTCTCCATCAATGGCAAGACAAGCTTATTTTTGTTTCACTTTCATGACATCATGAGGTAGGATGTCTACTATGTGCTTTCCTTCCTTCTCTTGGTCACCTACTAACTTTTTTTGCATCAAATCACACTCAAGAGGATCGTTAGTGGTGATAAATGAATGCTAGTGTAAACCTTGTGCTAAATTACATCAATGTGAATGCAAGCATCTTTATAAGAAGAAGAATGGTATTTCAAAGGGTTAAGCAAGTCAAACACAATGCTTAATTTTCCCACTTTAAGAGTGGTCTTGCCATTCTTAACATCAATGATGCCTTTCGGGGTAGATAAAAATGGTCTTCCTAAGATGATTCGGACATGGGCCGTCCTCATCCATCTCAAGAACCATGAAATCAATGAAAATCACAAACTTCCGTACCTTGAGAGGCACATCATCCACCTTACCCATAGGGAATTTGACCGACCTATCGACAAGTTTGAGTGTGACATTAGTGGGAATAAGCTCTCCAACATTAAGTCTCTGATACACCGAGAAAGGCATATGAGGCTAACACTAGTCCCCCCAAATCACACAAAGCATTAGCAATTGTCAAATCTTTAAAAGCACAAGGGATAGAGAAACTTCAGGAATCTTTCATCTTAGTGGAGAGCTTGATTTAAATCATAGTACTACCATATTCCGTGAGGTTCACGATCTTTCCCACCTCACAATCTCTTTTTCCATTCAAAATATCTTTTAGAAAGCGAGAGTATATAGGCATTTGCTTAATGGCATCGGTGGTGAAAGGAATTGATAGGTGAACTGGTTGTAGTGTCTCAAGGAACTTACCAAATTGCACATCAAGCCTATAACTAGCATCTTTTCGGGGTAGGTGTAACACCCCTAGGTGTACAGGATCCCACTAGTAGATATTGTCCTTTATGGGCCTTAGCCCGCAAGGATTCGTTTGGTTCGTTTATTGGGTTATATAACATTTTGTGATTATCGCCTTATAAAATCATATGTAATATCCATAATTAGCAAAACATATTATGACATCTTTCGATAATGGAAAAAATTAATTCGATTTAAAGAAGGAAATTTTAAATATATGCTTCCTAGTCACGTTTTTCTAAGTTCTTGGGGTGTATAAATATAATCATTAATTTTATGGATTTTTGTTTCCAAAGTGTAATGTGTATGTGGAGTCACATTTTAGTCATAAGTCCTTTCTTTAATGGTTCTTGGAAGTTCTTTAACTTTGTTGGATGTTTCTTGGATTTTCTTGATAGTTATTAGTAGTTTTATCATTTGTTGTATTAGTTTTGCTTCCATGGTTTTACTTTCTACTTGGAAAGAGTTTACATGGTTTAAGCTTTAGGTTTCTTTAATTATTTTCATTGTTGTAGGCGTGTGAAATGATGAAAGGGATCCTATTATGTTTAGGAGTCTAATTCCCTTAATCATTGAGTTTTGTTAGTTTTCCTACATGGATTAGGAGTTGTTATTTCTATCCTAAGCAAGCCGTGTGATATAGTTATCATAAGGGGTTGGTTGTTTGGTTGTTTAGCTTAGATAGGAGTCTTAATACTTATCTTCTTAGCTAACTTAGTTTGTTTAGGAGTTGCTTAGGCGGGTACTATATTTACACGTTCATCATTAATAAAATCAGTTGTTGAGTTTTTATTAAAAGATTATTTGAATGCTTGCATTGAATTTTGGTTGTGAACCAAGAACATACGAATCGAGGTTTGTGTGCATCTCCTAATTGAGGTGAGTGAGAGATCCTCGAGTTCTCGAGGGAACAATAGAGCCTATCCTACATAAAGATCCAATCTTTATATACTAATTCACATAAAGTTCGAAACTTTGCCATCCTAAATGTGAGTTAAGGGTGATTGGAGTTTTGTCCATAAATTCAAGGGTAAGAAACACATCAAGAAAGTTAAAGAACTTCCAAGAACCTTTCAACAACCATTAAAGAAAGGACTTATGACTCAAATGTGACTCCACGTACGCATCATCTTAAAGAAAAATATTGGAACTCCACAAAATCATAAATTTTCTAATTGAGACCAAGAAGGAACTTGGCGGATTTTTGCTCATCTTCATCCTTGCAATCACATGCCAACCACAACCTTTCAAATTTTGAAATATATGCTTCCACACTCAACTGATTTTGTTGCAAAGAATTCAATTTGATGAAGAGTTCTTGCTTGTAAGTCCTAGGTACGAATCTCTTCTTCATCTTGGCACGCTAATTTGTCCAAGTTCTAACTCCTCCTTCCCTTCTCTCCTACGCCTATTTTGATAGCTATCAAGCCAATCACTTGCATACTCCGTCAACCTCAAGATAGCATGATCAAAACGCTTATAATCACCCATGTTCTTGTGATCAAAGAGACAGGATCTCTCACTATCCTCGATTAGGAGATGCAAGTACACAAACCTCGATTTGTATGTTCTTGGTTCACAACCAAAATTCAATGCAAGCATTCGAATAATCTTTTAATCAAAACTAAACAACTGATTTTATTAATGATGAACGTGTATATATAATACATGCCTAAGGAACTCCTAAACAAACTAAGCTAGCTAAGAAGATAAGTATTAAGACTCCTATCTAAGATAAACAACCAAACAACCAACCCCTTATGATAACTATATCACACGGCTTGCTTAGGATAGAAATAACAACTCCTAATCCATGTAGGAAAACTAACAAGACTCTATGATTAAGGGAATTAGACTCCTAAACATAATAGGATCCCTTTCATCGTTTCACACGCCTAAAACAGTGAAAATAATTAAAGAAACCTAAAGCTCAAACCATGTAAACTCTTTCCAAGTAGAAAGTAAAACCATGGAAGCAAAACTAATACAAGAAATCATAAAACTACTAATAACTATCAAGAAAATCCAAGAAACATCCAAGGAAGTTAAAGAACTTCCAAGAACCGTTAAAGAGAGGACTTGTGATGCAAATGTGACTCCACATACGCATCAAAGTGTTTGCATAGTATACAATTCCTTTTAGTTTACTCATCAGAGGTAGAAAGTGTCTAGAGATGAAAATTACCGAGCTATCAAAAATCAAAACTATGCATGATCAAAGGGAGAATTATATGTGTGTGGTTTAAACCCGAATTTGTACTCCCTCCGTCCTATAAGGATATAGGTTGTTGTGTGGTTATCAAATGTTATTTTATTAGATGTGATAAGAGTTAGGCTATGTTCTTTTGGACTGAATTAATGGAAATTCGGTTTAGTTTAGTTCAAACAAATTCGGTTACGTTCGATTCGGACAAATTCAATTCAATTCAGTTCAGTTCAGTTCAGTTAGTTTCCTTTCACAATTTTAATTTAGTTTAGTTCAGATAAATTAAGTTTAGTCCTGCTCAGGTTGGGTTTATCCCTGATAGATTTATTGCATACAACGGTATTCTTGCTATAGATTTTATTAAAGGTTATTCAAGGTCTCATGTTTCTCCTAGATTTGTTATCAAGGTGGACAATAAAAAAAGCTTATGATTACGTAGGGTGGAGCTTCTTGGACACATTGCTCCCGGAGCTTGGTTTTCCCGAAATTTATGTTAGATGGATTATGGCTTGTGTCGAGGTGTCTCATACTCTATACTTTTGAATGGAATTTCTTCCCCTCCTTTTCAAGCTAAGAAAGGGCTTAGGCAAGGAGACCATCTCTCTCCTTTCCTTTTTGCTTTAAGTATGGAATATCTGAGTAGATGCCTTGGTGAGCTGAAGAAGATTCCCGATTTCAATTTTCACCCTAAGTGTGAAAGGATCCACCTCACTCACCTAATATTTGTTGATGATTTATTGCTTTTTGCTAGCGCCGATCTTAGTTACGTTACTAAGATCATTGCGGCCTTTCGTAAATTCTCTTCTACTTCGGGGTTGGAGGCAAGTATTGAGAAGAGTAATATTTATATTCTTTGGTGTTAGAGGTCTTTGAGCGACTAATCTTCTCGAGACTGTGAGCTTGCCTATGGGTGAGTTACCCTATAAATACCTAGGAGTGCCTTTATCTTCCAAAAAGTTAAACTTTCTCAATGCAAAGTCTTTATTGACAAGATAACAGAAAGAGCTCAGGGGTGGATTGCTAAAAACTCTCTTATGCTGGAAGATTACAATTAGTTAGGAGCAATTTGAGTAGTATGCAAAATTATTGGGCTTAGATTTTCCCTTAGTCAAAAAAAGTTATAAAAGGTGTTGAAGTTGTGTGTAGGAAGTTTTTGTAGACTGGTAAGACATTAGATTCAAAGAAGGCTCCTATTGCTTGGAGTAACTTCTATAATCCTAAGGTGGGGCTTGATAAACATGGAAATATGGAATAAAGTTGCCATTCTTAAGTTGTTATGGGTTGTAGCTTTTAAAATCGATAAGCTATGGGTCAAGTGGATTCATGATTATTACTTGAGAAGGCAAAATATATATAATGTTGCTATCAGCAGCAACATCTCTTGGCATCTTAAGAAAATCGTGAGCAATAGAGATCTTTTACAAGTGATTGGAAGCTGGGACTCTGTATTGATTAATGGTAAATTCAGTATAAAAAAGACTTACTCTTTGCTGTTGGGGAATTTTCAGAAGGTTCATTGGAGGAGACTTGTTTGTAATAACAAGGCAAGTCCTAGAAGAAAGTTTGTCTTGTGGATGGCTATTCGGATTGGGCTAGCCACAGATGATAGAGTCAGCAAGTGGAATGTGGATTGTAGTTTACTCTGTCCACTCTGTCAGCAGGAAAATGAAAGCACTCAACACTTGTTTTTTCTTTGTTCATATGTTGTTGATGTCTGGGAGAGCATTCATGTTAAATTCAAGCTTAACTATCAGAAGAGAGCATTCTCTGAAGAGTGTAGGAAAGATTGCATAAAAGCTCATGGGAAAAGCAAGTTCTCTAGATTATATGTGATGTTGTTCACTGAAACAGTCCATGCTGTTTGGATCCAAAGAAACAGCAAGGTGTTCAATGATAGTTGTGTCCCTCCCCAAAATCTAGTTAAGGAGATAATTTTTAGAGTGGCTTGTAATCGCAAAGAAGCAAATAGGTCTTTACTTGTGCATCGATTTTTTGTTTTTGCCTCCGTGAAGGCTGTTTGGTGTTGCCTCTATGTAGGTTTGGTGTTTTTGGCCTCTGTGTGGGCCTTTTGTGTTGCTAGTGTTTTTGTCTCCTTGTACATTTTTTTTTAGTTCTCAATAACAATTTTGAATTGCCAAAAAAAAAGTTTAGTCCAAAAGAACAGAGCCTTGGTGGGGTATTTTTTATTGAAGGAGAGCGCAAGTTTAATATTTTTATAGAAAGAGATAAAGTAAAAGACCCATGTACTTTTTACATGTGTGATAAATTGGTGCTAGAAAACTAATATAATAAAAGTGGGACCATGCTAAAAATAAAAGTGTTCAAACTAATTTGGAACAAACAAAAAAGGAAAGTGTTCAAACTATTATGGGATGGAGGGAGTAAATGATAGGGGAACCCATAGCACAAAGCTAATTATTATGAATGAAGAGGTTCGTTTTTAAAAATACTAGTTGGACCACCGCGTGCGTATGAATTATAACAATAATCCCAACTTCGGAATAATATTTTGCATATATATATATATATGTATGTATATATATGTATGTATATATATATATATATATATTATTTATAGATACACATATTTATAAGATACATACGTAAAAGCTAAATTTTTGACATAATTACATGTAGACCAAGATATAAGCATCGAAGGAAAAAAATATATTACACTCCTATGATATATTATTTTACACATAAGATATACTTTTCAAAGAGATAGCAAGGTGAAGTTTTTTTTTATCTTTGATCTTGGATGTAGTCATTGTATTCTTCAAGTAGATGCCTATATGTATGTTGCAGTGTTTTGAACGCATAGTAGTTCAAATCTGCAACTTCAATATTATATGTTTCTTCGAGAAATTTAATTGCTTTTCTTGCTGCATTTTGTTATGAAGGGCCTAGTTGTGTAGATGATGATCCAATAAATCTTAAAGGTCCAGGAACGTTTGGAATTCCATGAAGATCGACATATGCTTCTATTTTATCATGAATTGCCGCATGAATCCCAAAATCTGCACGTGGTAGACTTAACTGCATTAATATATCATTTAATATGATTTTGATATTTACCTCAATTACTCGACGTGGTTCTTCCATTGATACTGAAATAGAAAAAGAGAGTGTTAATCAATTACAAGCAAGTAGTATTTAAGAATCAAGATATGTAAGCTATATGAGTACATTCTTACAATGTAAGGGCCAAACTATTGTACTTATTGATGCTTTTTTTTGTATTTATATAGATTACAAAAAGAGTTCAAATAGATTTGTAAAAGGTAGACTATGTACAAACTTAATTTCATCTACGTGTCTTGATGTAGATGTCTATGAAAATACATGTAAGATAGGTGGTTAATTCAATGTAAACTTTTATTATATGTGTCTAAAAAGTTGTTCTATATGTGTCAACCAGTTGGTCAGTTATAAAAAGGTGTCATAGTATTGAATGACTTTGATTTAAGTAAAATGTTGATAGTTATCCGCATATGATGTATGTATATATAGATTTTTTAATCTGCTATAATATTGTATTTAGGATAGATAAAGAAATTGATCTGTTGTCATTTTCATATAATAATATTTGTTAAAGCAACTATAATTATGAATTAATATGGATGTAGTAAATAAAATAATATGATCTTAAAAAAATATAATGGAGATATATTAGTACTTGTGAAAAAAGACAAATACATATTCTACTATATCTTACATAGTTAATGAAACATAGCTGATTACGTAGAATCTAATTTTGGATTTGAATACATTATGTAACAACACAAATAGGTTCTAATATATTTTGTTGTATAGCTGCTGTAAGCGTCAGTGATTGTCTTCCAACAATTTCATTTGATAATAATTGTAGTCTCCAATGTCAAGATTATATGTATCTTGAAGAAAGTTAATGGCTTGTCGAGCTGCGGTTTGCTGCGAAAGATTGGCCTCTGTTGAAGTTATTCCGATGAATCTTAGTGTATGTGGAAAGCTTGGAACTCCATGAATTTCAACGTATGCCTTCAATTCGTCATCAGTGATAGAATGAATTCCATAGTATGCCGTTGGTAAATTAAGTTGTGTCAGCATGTCACCAAAAATTATCTTGATGTTCGTTTCGATTACTCAGTGTGTTTCACCCATTATAAGTAACAATATTTTCGAAGTTGTGGTAGTATTTGTTTGAGTGTGTATGTGTTTCTGTGTGTGTGTGTGTGTATATATATTGAGTACGAGTTTTATAATATATGTAACATACATGTTGACATGTGTCACAAATTTTGCTCTAAATGCAGATATGTACGACAACACGTTTTGTTTAAATATTCATGTTGATATGATTTGGCATGAGTGTTTATGTGGACTGTATATTTGAAATTTACGTGTCAGAACATTTATACCCTAAGATAAATAATTATGACATAATATGGATGTAGTAAATAAAACAATATGATCTTAAAAAACATAATACAGATATATTAATACTTGTGAAATAAGGCAAATACGTATTTTATCATATCTTACATAGATGATTACATAGATTCTAATTTTGGATTCGAATACATTATGTAAAAACACAAATAGGTTCTAAAACATTTTGTTGTATAGATGCAGTAAGCGTCGGTAATTATCTTCCAGCAATTTCATTTGATAATAATTGTAGTCTCCAATGTCAACATTATATGTATCTCAAAGAAAGTTAATGGCTTTTCGAGTGCGGTTTCTTGTGAAAGATTGACCTCTGTAGAAGTCATTCCGACGAATCTTAGTGCATGTGGAAAGTTTGGAACTCCATGAATTTCAATGTATGCCTTCAGTTTGTCATCAGTGGCAGAATGAATTCCATAATATACCGCTGGTAAATTAAGTTGAATCAGCATGTCACGCAAAATTATCTTAATGTTTGTTTCCATTACTCGGTGTGTTTCACCCATTATAAGTCACAATATTTTCAAAGTTGTGGTAGTATTTGTTTGAGTGTGTATGTGTTTCTATGTGTGTGTGTAAATATATACTGAGTACGAGTTTTATAATAAATGTAACATGCATGTTGACATTTGTCATAAGTTTTGCTTTAAATCCATGTGTGTACGATAACACGTGTTGTTTAAATATTCATGTTGATATGATTTGTCATGAGTGTTTATGTGGATTGTATATTTGAAATTTACGTGTCAGAACATTTATGCCCTAATATAAGAAGTAACGTGTTATTAAATAATTTAATTTTTTTAGAACTATTATAATATTGTACTACTATTTTAGAAACATTTTTTATTATTTTTACATCAATAAATTGTAATTTATATTTAATTTTTCTATGTACTTGTGATATTTGATATGATAAAAAATGTAGTAAAAATTTAAAAGCATTGTATTTAAATATTTAAGGGTTCAACAAATAATATGGAATGCAATTACACAAATACATTACATTATATTTTACAATATGTACAATAGTGTCTATATTATATTATCTTACAACGGATATTAAAAAGTAGTTTACACTATACAGACATATTATTCAAACGGTGGCATATGTAATCCTTCGTTTTCCAGCGTAGTTGTCTGTTATCTCCAAGCATGTATGTAGTCAATTTTATGTTGAAATATTTGTCCTTTAACTTTTCAACAGTTTCTTCAATAAATGTTCGTCATTCCTATAAGAATAAATGTAATTAATATTTATTATTGATATACTTATATTATGTAATATGAAATGATCCTTAAGGTACCTGCGTCGACAATAAAGATATCTCATTTGCTTTTTTGTCTAAGACGAACTCTGCATGATGACAAAGAGTGTCATAGGTGTCCTACCGCTGGAGTCTTCAACATCAACATGTAGGATACATCTGTAGTGGATGAAATAGAACTAATAAATAATGGGAAACAATTTTAAAAAAATAATGGAAAACAATCTACAAAATTACCGAGGTTCCGTTTGTTGCGGCATGTGGAGTGGACGAAATAGAACAAGTAAATTCCTCTCCGATGTTAGCATTACATTTTTTGTTGCATACGTTGCAAGAATCATATATTAGACTATGCTTATTCGATATTTCTGTAATTTTTCCTTTAATACGCACATTCTTTCCAGCCTGACACTAACAAAATTAAATCAAATAAAAAATGACTACGAAAAATACAACTACAATAAAGAACATAAGAAATAAATTTATATTTAAATTACAATATAACATGATGTTCTGGTAGTAAACTGATTAAAATATATGAGTGTCCATTTTGCTCTGTGCTTTCATTGCTCTGATTAGCAATCGATGTTCTTAGTTCGTAAATTTTTCAGTATTTTCGACAACCCTACAACAAAATTATGTGTAAAATTAGATAATGTTGGTAATAATTAATTTACGACTACTCTTTTATTCAACTTAATAGTTATGTAATGCAAATGTTGTTGGTGAATCAGTGTTTATTTTGATGGTGGAAAGTGGTGAGCTGTTCCATTTCGCTCCTATAAAAGCATATTAGTATACTTATAGTTGTTTTAACAATAATAAAAATACGGATAAAAATAGCTGAAAACAAATACTCCTTCCGTCCCAGAATACTCTTTGCACTTTTCTTTTTCATCTGTCCCAGAATACTCTTTACACTTCTATTTTTGGATATGACCCACTATTATTTTAATCTTTCTACCTTTTAAGCATTGGCCCACACTCTCTCTCCTCCAAATAAAATAATATCACTCCTACTACCCACCAACTCTAACTATGGTCCACACTCTCTCCTTAAAATAAAATAATACTACTTTTACTAACTACTAACTCCTATCACATCTACTTTTCAATAAAATAACAATTGATAACCAAACAACTTCTTATCATCTAAAACTACGTGCATTGATAAGTCTCAAGAGTATTATGGGACGGAGGGAGTAATAATAACATCATGATAACACTAATATTATCATAACATCACGGTAAATGTCATACTTAAATGTTAATATAATTTACGGTTTTTTCACCAAATACCCCTGATAAATTTTTTTTATTCACCAGATACCTCGACTTTTTGGGGAATTCACCATATACCCCTGACTTTCTAAAAAATACATCCAAATACCCTTATTACTAACGGACGTTTGATTTTTGTTAACTAATTAACTAATTAACCCTAAAAACTCTAATTAACCCTAATTAACCCTAAAAACCCTAAAATCCTAACTAACCCTAAAAACCCTAACCCACCCCTGACCCATCGGCTCCCCACCCACCCCCCACCCCCTACCTCCCTGCCCCACCTCCCCCGCCGACGCACCTCCCTTTCCCCACTAGCCACACCACCCCCTCCCCCTACCCCGCAGCCTCCCCTCCCGAGGCTCCCGCCCCTACATGCATCCCGGCCCCGCGGCCCCACCCTACCACCCACCCCCCCCGCGAGCACGCCTCCCCCTCCCCCCTACACGCGGCCCGGACTAACGTTCGAATCCCCTATTTCGAGCACAACAGAGGACGAATCCGTGGAGTTCAACCTCCGATTCCGTGGTTTTGAGGTTGAGGGATTCCGCTGCGAGGGAGGGGGATCTTTGCCACTTGGAGGGAGGGGGGAACTTTGCCGTTGCAAGGGAGGGGGATCTGCGTTCTTCGTCCTGTTCTTTTGTTCGGGGGAGGGGGAGGTGCGGCGGCGGAGGAGGGGGGGTTGCGGGAGGAGGAGGGGGAGGCACGGCTGCGGGGAGGGGGAGGGGGAGGCACGGCTGCGGGGAGGGGAAGGGGAGGTGCGCTGCGGGGAGGTGAAGGGGGGCTGGTGGGGGTCGGGTGGGGGTTGGGTCGGGTGGTGGGGGTGGGGATGGGGTCGGGTGATGGGGATGGGGATGGGGTCGGGTGGTGGGAGGTGAGGTTGGGTTAGGGAGTTAGGGTTACTTAGGGTTTTTAGGGTTTTAGGGTTAATTGGGTTTAGTTAGGGTTTATTAGGGTTAATTAGAGTTACTTAGGGTTTCGTTAGGGTTTATTAGGGTTAATTAGGGTTAATGACTAACGGAGTTAACCGCCGTTAGTCATTAATGGCATTTTGTGTCATTTTTTTAAAAGTCAGGGGTATATGTTGAATTCCCCAAAAAGTCGGGGTATCTGGTGAATAAAAAAATTTGTCATGGGTATTTGGTGAAAAAACCGTATAATTTAAATTGGATACCATCGAAATTTTTTGCTACAACACGTGTAACTTGAATAATAAGAAGTGAATCCATTATTTCAGCAATCTGTTCAGCTTCATGTGTAGCAAGAGTGTTCCACACCGACAATGTTATTGGTGTTAACTTTGTCATAATATATAATGCACGAGATATTGTTATTGAAATGACTTATTTCATAATGAATGATATTAATGAAATTATGAACTTACGATGTGTCTGTCAACTGAATATCACGTATATCATAAGTTCTTCCAGTTGTTTGAGAAGTCACCGTTCTTATTTCATGTACATGGATAGCGACACCAACAATATCTGCAGATAGAATTGATGAGATTGCCCAACATACCATAAAATTGTTAAAGTCTTAAGTAACGAATATTAGTTTCAATAAAATTAGTAGTAGACATAGTTAATGACTAAGCAATTCTATCGCTTTTTCCAATTAATCATTTACCGCATCAAGTGATACCCAGTAGGACGTTTCACTTATTTGATTATGTATGGATGATTGAGTTTCGGTTACTCTTGTTGTTGATTTGATGGTCATCTGATATTGTTGCTCATTTCTGATGAGATAGTCAAGCATTCGACTGAGAAGTGGATTTGTTATATCATATTATTTTCCTTCATGAAGTGTGTCTCTGAAGAGATCAATATCTTGTTCAAATATTGTTGCTCTCATTTGTACACCCTAAATATAAGATTAACATTTGCAGTGTTATGGAAAATAATTTCAGTACTGATATGATTTGCACACAAAATAATATAATGTAAATGTACCTCATATTCAAATACAAGATTTTGCATCTTCACAGTTCTTGAACGAGATGTCTTTGGTGGTTGTTTTCGGAGGACGGCAATTGTAGTCGTAAAATTACGACTTTGGTCGGGTAGATTACCAAGTGCTATTCTTTCCATAGTCACAATGTCCTTGCAATGAAAACTAAAATATATATTAATATCATGTAAGCATATTATTCGCAAAAATTCAAATATAAAAACATGATTTGTAGTGCACCCAATATCACAAAAATATTTATAGCACTATTGAATTTAACTAAGTTTAATTTATAGTTATAGGAGACTATTTTTTATATTTAATATGGTAAACAAGTGAAAACGCTTTATAAATATAAAACTATATTTAATTGTTAAAAAATACTTACCTTTGGTAGGATGCTAACACTTTAAATAATTCCAGCCTGTTGTAAAACTACATAACATACAATATTTTGTGTTTCTGTGTCGCAACTTGTATACCGTTCATTGCGTTTAATAACAACTCGAATGTCAGGGCTTTTTCTTGCACGGGATAAAGCAACATAAAGTTGGCCATGGGAGAAAACTGACTGCGGTAGATATATACCAACTTTGTCCACAGTTTGACCTTGAGCCTTATTTAGTACGTTAAATGGTACCCATGTATTTAGAATACCTACAATATTTATTTTTTGTTATATAATATAGGAAGCTGTAATACAATATGACAAAAATCTATATCACTTTTCCATTGAAATTAACATATTTAAAGACTAATATGTCAATTGCAAAATTAGAAATTAAATTTACGTTTTATAATGAAATTTGCTATTGCATAATACATTTCGGTGACTATAATTACGATTTATTTAAATTTTAAATAATGATTCTTCGTTTTTTTTCCGTGAATTTTTATATCCGGATGACTGGGTTATCTCATTTTTCATGTTCTATACTTTTTATAATGAAATTTTAGTAAAGTAAAAGAAGAAATATTATTGAATAGAAGCAATCCATTATCTAATGTTATTTTTATTACATAGTAGCATTTATTTTAGTAAGTTACATGTTTCTCTTTTAGGATAATTAGAAATGTGTCATTATTCTAACCACAGTCTATTAAAAAGGACAAATTGTCTCATTTAATACGTGTGACATAAAATATTACTATTGATTATATATAATTTTATTTGTAATAGTTTTTTTTACCTTTAGGATATCTTTTAACAGTTTGATAAGTACAATTTCTAATAATTGTCATTTTATGTTTTTGTTGTATTAGTATATAAGAACATGAATATGAAAGTTTTTAAAAATTGTAAAGACGTAGTTTAAGATAAATTTAGGTGTGTATAGAATTTATGCAACTTAAAAAAATAAATATATAAAAATAACATTGTACCACTTCAACATATAATGTTTGCTCTTTATAGGCTTCATTGAGGTGGCATATATGCATATATATATACATATATATACATATATATATATATACATATATATACATATATACATACATATATATATACATATATACACATATATATATACCAAGGACCCTTGGGTCCAATGGTATGGCTTCCTATCTCCCACATGGGAGACCAAGGTTCAAATCTTGGTGGAAGCAAAATTTCAATATTGTTGGGGTTGGGGGGAGGGGTTTGGGGCTTGTTGGGCCTCTAGGTGAGTGGTCCTGTGCGAGGGCAGCCCAGAGGAAATTCATCTAACCACGGGTTCCCGAAAGGGGGCCCAAAAAAAAAAAATACACATATATATATACATATATACACATATATATATACATATACCAAGGACCCTTGGGTCCAATGGTATGGCTTCCTATCTCCCACATGGGAGACCAAGGTTCAAATCTTGGTGGAAGCAAAAATTTCAATATTGTTGGGGGGAGGGGGGGTGTGGGGCTTGTTGGGCCTCTGGGTGAGTGGCCCTGTGCGAGGGCAGCCCGGAGGAAATTCATCTTACCACGGGTTCCCGAAAGGGATCAAAAAAAAAAAAAAAAAAAAAAAAAACATATATATATACATATATATATATACACATATATATATACATATATACACATATATATATACATATATACACATATATATATACATATATACACATATATATATATACACATATATACACATACATATATACACATATATATATACATATATACACATATATATATACATATATACACATATATATATACATATATACACATATATATATACATATATATATATATATATATATATATATACATTTTTTTTTATTTGGTAAGATGAATAACCTCTGGGCTGCCCTCGCACAGGGCCCAACCCAGAGGTCCAAGCACTTGGAAGGAGGGGGAGTTGTAAGGGGAATTCTCCTCCAAGTGCCCCTCACTTGGTAGGATTCGAACCCCTGACCTTGAGGTCATGAGATGGAATTCCTACCAAGTGAGCCAAGCTAAGCTTGGTATATATATATATATATATACATATATATATATATATACATATATATATATATATATACATATATATATATATATACATATATATATATATGTATATATATATGTGTGTGTATATATACACACACACACACACATATACACACACACACACACACACACACACATATATATATATATATATATATATATGTTTATTTGCATATATTTATTTCATTTAAACATTGGGAGTAACACAGAACTATATTTCTCGCACTATCCCAACCCATATATTTTGCTTACGATTTATTTTTCGCAAGATGAAATGAAACCGTAAAAATTTAAGGGAAGGAAAATTTATCCACATATAATAATATAACTATATTTTTAAAGAACTTCAAAAAAAGTTTCAAAGGCAAAAAAAAAACGGTTAAATTAATGCACTTGTATATAATATGAAAATTTAGATGTCTGCATTATTGTTTTTACTGTCATGTTTGTAATGAATTAAATTATATACAAATGTCATTAGTTAATTTTTTGCTTATAATATATATGAAAACTAATGAACAATTCTCTCTATTCTAATTTAAATCGTAGTATATGATATACTTTCTTTATAATTCATATTTGAAGATATCAACTGAGATTACTATGTTTACAAAATAAAATATATAGACACATAGTATTATATAAATGAACAAAGAGTATATATACATATTAAAAAGATTACATAAGCGTAAAAAAACTAACTTACATAGCATGGAATTTATACCTCTACGTGCTTCTTTCTTCCTTTTATATGCTTACACTAAAGTAGTTTATGTATGGGTGATCATTCGTATTTTCTTTTGTTGGATATATTTTTTTTTCAACATTTCAAAGGTTGCATACCATCTAGGTTGAGTCGTACATTCAATTTTATAGACAAACTCATTAACATGGTGCCAAAATTTGCATATAATATACTTTTTTTTATCTAATAAATAAACTCTATGGAAATTTGTTATTTTCAGCACCGCTTTGTAACTTACGACTAGAAAAATAAAAATAACTTAAATAAATACGAGAATGTAGAAAAAAAAGAAGGAAAAGAAATTAATATTGATCTTATCCTACACTGGATATATAATATAATAATATAAATTGGAAAATGATTCATTGTACTGACTATTTGTAATGTTATTATAATAATTTATCGTTTACACTTAATTAATATAATAAGTAAACCGTTATAAACATCATCATGTTTACATAATTAAGAGTCATTTTATATAGAAGAAAAAATAATTTCTAGTTAAGCAAGTTCATGCAAGTAAAAAAAAAAAGATCAATTAGATAATATATGTAGTTTTCAGTTGGAGAGAATGAGAACAATAAAATGAACTTTACAAATATTAATTTATATAATTAATACTTATCTCAAAACATCAGAAGAGATAATTTTTAGTTCAACATTCACGTGCAATGATGACAAGTTTATGACATTTGTTAGCCGTATAAAAACAACTACATGATTTTTAAGAAACTTTCTTTACCGATTGCAATCCTCATCTCCATCCATATGAATTCAAAACAAATGCAAATCGATTGATACAGACAATAGCATTTGTTGGAATGCTTGTTTAAAATAAATATAATTGCATTGATGTAGCTAAATCTTATCTCATTGTGTAAGATGAAATAATCTCCAATTCAACATTTCAATACAAACAAAAGAAAATCACGATAATGTAAGCCGTATAAAAACAATCACATACATCTTGAATAACTTTATTGAACCAGAAGAATCTTCATTTGCATCTATATCAGATAACGATAACTTGAAGCCGTATGAAGATAATAACATCTATCAATGACTTGGTTGAATGAATAGGAGAATGAGTTGGACACAATATATGGACACTCATTCAGCTGAAATGAAGTCTTCCACCGTACACGTTGCTTTGTGAATAACCAGAAAATCATATATTTCATACACGTATCAGTGTAGACAAATAAACAACCGAACTATATTCAGACAACGGATATAAGGATGCTAGATGGCTAAAAAATTGTAGTTCATATTTTAGATTTGGATAGGAAGAAGTAATATGGTTAATATCATGTTGAAGAAGTGGAAAGAAAACCTCATATCTCATGTATGTTACGGTGGGTTATATAGTCTCAAAACTTAGGAAAAAAACAAAAATATAGATCTATTACACTTATGAAATTTTGAAGAAGACAAAAAAAGGAATAGTACTAAGAAGTGACTAATGAAAACACTATTCAAACAACAGAACTTTGAGTAAAAACAAAATATAATAGTATTTTAAGATTACGTAAAAAGACAAAAAGCATATCTTACGATCTATTTGAGACACAAAATTTAATGGATACAAATAAAACATTTTACAAAAGATATTTGTTAACAAACATTTACTATACTAAACATACAATAATATGGACATTTGCATAACAACATTCAAATATTTGAAATATGATACACAATAATATTACTTATGAAACATATAAATGAGCAAAAAATTTATAATAGTATGATTTAACCATTGCAAACAATACTGACAACAAAAAGCAAACATGATATCACATTTTGGAACTTATGAAAAACATAGATAACAACAAAAGTACATATTGTTGTCAAATCACACATATGAAGACAACATGTGATTCTATGTTATGTATTACATATTTGTGGTACTATTTCATGCATCCATCAAGATACAAAATATCATCATCATAGAACTTACAATAAACTTAATTTATTCATAATGTCTTTCGGTAAATATACTATTTATATTGCTTAACAATCGACGTACATCTTATGTAAGTTAATTATAATACAAAATAGCATATCACATATAAAATATGTACAATAAAAACTTATTCTTATAAGTAATTACACCATTTTTTTTTTTTTGCAAATCTAATACAAACAAAACATGAAGCCAAACACATTCAAATCTATAAATAATTTTTTTAAGATACTAAATTTACATAAGTACATCACATGTACAAAATGTACAATGGAAGTAGAAGCTTACTTTCACAAATTATTACCACAACCTTTTTTCCGACTCTAATATAAACAAAACATCAATCGGAATATATTAAAATTTACAAATAACTTTTTTTAAAGATGCTAAGTTTACACAATCAACTATCTATATCAAGATTTGAAAAACGCATATGAACCATCTCTCTATCTTCACATAAGATGAACATGAAAATATGATTATCATTCCAATATATCCAACTACCACCATTAAAACCACGAGGCTGTCGCACAACGCAACAATTGAACCCAAGAAATTAAAATCTCCTAAAACTCGAGCAGCGTCATTCATTTGTGGGATTGAAACTCGAGGTCCCAACACAATAAAAATATGAGGATTGTACATTCTAACAAGTTCAAGGGCGGTATGTTGGAAAACTTCTCTATTACTTCCGCAAACATTTCAAAGAAGTACACATATAGACGTTGTAGCAGTAATTGTAGATATTATTGCTTGTGAACGAATTGAAATGGAAGAACTGTTAGTTGAAGCTGATGACGATAAATTATGACTTGATGAAGGTAACATTTGATGGCGATATGGATGAATTGTAATAAAGTAATGTGCATTCCTATAAACCCTGAAGTCTCTACAAAATCCTATAACAACTTCGGCTATGGAATTGTTCTTTGACGAATATTAATAGCCACGTTAAACTCATTTGCATTTTGACGTCCAAAATATCCATAATGATAAGTTGAAGATGTATGTAGAGGTGGAAGAAACAGTAATTGTGGCAATTTTGTCAATGGAAATCGTCCTTCATAAAGGTGCACAAGATTAAAAATTACATTTCGATATCTTAAAAGTGATCCAAAAAGTGGCTCCACCCACGCACATCCCCATTGAGGATGTGATGACGAAGGTATACAATATTGCGGCGCAAGTGGAGGACGGATAATAGAAGCCATTAGTTGGATCATTGAACACATTGGAATGTGAAATAAAAGGACACTAAATGATGATGGTGGAGATAGAAGAACAAACACCTTCATATTGTACATACTCTCCAAAAAACCATGATTGTTTTGATCATCAAGTAAGTTTTGAGCTAAAGCCCAACTATTGGTTTGTGGATGTCCAGGAACTTGTATAATATGTATTGAGATATTATTCACAACAGCTACTATCCACAGCAAATGAATTTGCAATGGATGCATAAGATGCATACTATTAACATCATACAATTGAGTAGGATGAAGAATGATCGGTTCAGTGGGAACTACTGGACATATAAGATACAAAGGAGACATGACAAAAAACAAAAAGGAACTATGAAGTGATGGTAGTCTGAAGAAACTTTATGATACAAATAAAGGAAAAATTGATGTCAGGGGACCCAACTATGACCCAACATTTTTAATAGGTCCCAACTATGGATTAACCTGTGGAGGTCCCAACTTTGTGGGGTATTGTCTTTTATTGGACCCGGATGACTTATCACTTGCTGAGTAGGTAAACTAAATGTTTTTTTAAAAAAAAAATCTTTAATCTTTCAACATTTTACTTTTTGTTTCTTGAACTCATTAACCTGGAAAATCTACTTTAATGAATCACGAAGGAAAAGAGGAGGTGAGGCCCAAGCAGCAGGTGGGGGCCACGGTAGGGAAGTTTCGGTGGGGTGTAGGCGTGGTGTGGTGGCGGCAGCGGCAACGCGAAACAAATCAACTCCAATAAAACGCACCCTAACAACAAAGCCCTACCAAGAAAATCTAAACCCAACAAAAATCTTTAGTGATATGACAATAATATGCAGAGGAGAGAAGAAATATATTCAGAAACATGGAACCACTGGAACAAGACACATCAGTTGCAACCACACCCCATTGAAAATGGCCACTAAATAATATTAGAAATTTATCTACAGTGCTCAAAGTTCATAAAATTCTTGAATCTGCAGGTCATCAGACATCATTAACACAAAGAAAGACTAGTGACGACGGCCATTAAACTAGATTATTTTCAGTAACAATGACAAGATTAAATGTTTAAATAATGTTAATAAATTAATTAATTAACATACCATGAAAGAATAAAAGAAACATCAAGATTATTAAAAACGTTGATGATGATATTATCATCAGTAATTGAGTGAATATCAGTTGCAACCACAACCCAACAACAACAGGCGGCTAAAAGCAAATTCGCCAGAGCGACGGCAGCCACCAGCGGAAATGGTGGTGAAAACAAATGGTCGTTAGGGTTGTTTGTGGTGGTTGGTGGTGTGTGGTGGAGTTCTTCGGTTTTGACGCCATTGTTGATGAGAGAGAATGATGGAGGATGGAAATGATGAAGAACAGGGGTAGAGGAAGAAGGAAAGTCATAAGAGGTGTCACGTGATTTTTAATGGAGTCACGTGACCCATAACCTGCTCCAGTAGGTTAAGTAACCTAGAGGGTCCAATAAAAAACAATACCCCCTAAAGTTAGGACCTCCACAGGTTAATCGATAGTTGGGACCTATTAAAAATGTTGAGCTATAGCTAGGACCTCTCACATCTTTTTCCTATAAATAAATATAAGAATACTAAATGTAAAGTATTGATATATATGTGTGTGTGTGTGTGTGTGTGTGTGTGTGTTTTGGTGTCATGTATATCCTCTCCATATATTCTTATGGTACATTATAACCATAAATTGACACATCATCTTCCAATATGGCATACATGCAAAATTCCATGCTATACTATTCTTTTTAACATAAAAAAATATTTGATTGCATTATATAATTAATTGTGACACAAAACAAAGTAATAACAACTAATTAGTTACATCGTTTCCCTAAAAAGAAAAAGGTTACATCCTTAAACTAATAAACTTCATGTTATTCTCAACGTAATATGATTTTGATATCTGAATAATATATCTACGTTAAATATAATTCTTTTAAGACGCGTTGCCAACAATTAACAACAATTTACAGTAGCACATTCATCCAATTAATCAGCACAACAACACACTTATTCATCAATCAACACAACCATCCAATTAATCATAGTACTTCTTTACCACTTAACATATGGTCGTTATAACTTCTTAATTGCTAACCTTTGAGCTTATAACTCAATATAATTATAAAGAGAACCATAGTATTATCATCAATTTTGAGTAAACTTCTACTATATAAATAATAACATTTCCGAAATTAATTCAATAAAACAAACTCACTAACCAAATTCATGTCTGCACATCAACAAGTGAAACGAAAATATCACAATTTTAACTGGCAAGACAATCGTTAAGAAAATGGTTGAATCACACAATTGTGACTCTTAGATATTCATAATAACAAAGTAAATTAATACTAAATGATCATACATATAAAAAAAAAAGAAACTTTTGTCTACTCACCTCAAAATTATTGCACAGAACATTATAGATTAATAGAAATGTTAAAAAAAATTCGTCAAATTATATGAAAAATTATTGTTTTATTGTTTTCAACCCACAGTTAATGAAATATACTTATTTACATGAAGACAACAAATCCATTTAAGTATAAAATTATATGATGAATGGTGTAGGAAAAAAAAATCTGGTAACCTATATAATTTTATTTTTGAAAAAAACAGAGTGGCCAATGAGTGTTCAGGAAAAACTAATAAACCAAAAATAAAGAGATTTAGGCTCGGGGTAAATATTCTTACTTAATTCATCGACATTATATTAAATTGCAAATAAAAAATATGCACATAAGATTAATAAATTGCAACCTAAAAAGAGAATAAAGCTAAAAGTTGGATTTTTAACATCAAAGATCAAATCTTTAATGAACTCTTGAATTAAGAATCAAATAGGCTTGAAAAAGGTTTTCGTTCATGGGATTCTATGAAACTATTTTAAAAGAAGATTTACAAAAGTGTGTGTAGTGGAAGCGTAGAACTATTTTAAAAAAGGTTTTCGAAAGTGGGCTTAGAAAACGGGCTAAAAATGGAAGTTGGACATCAAATAGTTAATTTTAGACTCATTATTTATTCTTTATTTGATAGGACCAATTAGACAGAGGTATTGGTCATCGTCGGGTACTAAAATGGGGAGATATATTTGTGTGTCTACAAATGACACTTTAGAATTCAATGGTGAATTGCAAAACTCATCAAATAGTCATGGATCAATCGGGAAACATATGAGTTTGCAGGAATTAAAATTCAAGAGAGAGAATGGCACGATACAAAACTGGACGAGAAGCAACGAGCTTAAAGCAGACACAAATGGGCTCAGGTTAATTGACAGCCATAGTCATGTTCAATTGGATTACCAAAAATGAAACAAAAAGAAGGATATGCATACTAATCCACCAACAGTAGGTTCCGATATATGAAGGAAGCTTGAGAAATTTCCATAAATGCCTCCTAGTACGAATATGAAGAAGAATGTGAAAGAACCATATCTTTTGCAAACTTGAGGATTAAAAGATAGAAGCACCCATGAGCCAAGTGTAATGTGCATAAGTCATGTATGCTGCATAAATCAATTGACTTAGTTTGAACTCAAATAATCACATCATATGGAAAACATTGTTTCTTTAATCAAGGTTTGGTAGAATATGTATTGGGTAGTAATGGGGCTTGTAATGTTGAACTTGAAAAAAAAAATCAGAAAATAAAAAAAACAAAGGTATAAAGTTCATACCTCTGCTCTCTAAAGAGCATCGAAGAACAGAGAGATAGAAGGGGAAGAACGAGGCTTCGGTGACACTGGGCTTGAGCTCCAGCGATGACGACGATGATGGTGATGATTATGAAGAGGGAGAAAGATATCACAGGTGATGATAATAATGGCGACAATGACTATAATGACGATGATGATGAAGAGAGAGAAAGTAGGAAAGTTTGGTTTGGTAAAAATAATGAAGGAAGAAGCAAGAGTTTGAGGAGAGAGAGAAGTCACGGGTTGGATGACAACTGCCATTCTTCCCATTGTTTTTATTTTCAAATAAAAAAAGCGAAAAAAAACCAAGTACTTGAGAGAGTAACATGACACGGGTGTAATTATGTGGAGAAATGGGTCGGTGCACCTACCCTTGTGCACCCAAAACCCCAATTCCCTGTTTATGTAAGACATAACTCAACATATATTGCAATTGTTGTTTCACCAATTGTATAATAATCATAGTCAGTTCCATTGCAGAGATCATATACGACGTCACCATATTTTTTTCAATTGACATGCAAACACGGTGGTGCTTGAGAACTATTTAAAATATTACGCTTTTTATATATCTACCACATTGAGAAACAAAAAGAAATTAATAGAAAATGTACATCCTATTTAATAATTTTTAACGAAAAGTTGCACAGAACATTATGGATTAATAGAAATGTTAAAAAAAATTCGTCAAATTATATGAAAAAATAAATTGTTTTATTGTTTTCAGCCCACAGTTAATGAAATATACTTATTTACATGAAGAACAACAAATCCGTTTAAGGATAAAATTTGATGATGAATGGTGTAGGAAAAAAAATCTGGTAACCTATATAATTTTATTTTTGAAAAAAACAGAGTCGCCAATGAGTGTTCTGGAAAAACTAATAAACCAAAAATAAAGAGATTTAGGCTCGGGGTAAATATCCTTACTTGATTCAACGACATTATATTAAATTGCAAATAAAAAATATGCACATAAGATTAATAAACTGCAACCTAAAAAGAGAATAACACTAAAAGTTGGATTTTTAACATCAAAGATCAAATTTTTAATGAACTCTTGAATTAAGAATCAAATAGGCTTGAATAATGTTTTCGTTGATGGAATTCTATGAAACTATTTTTATAGAAGATTTACAAAAGTGTGTGTAGTGAAAGCGTAGAACTATTTTAAAAAAGGTTTTCGAAATTGGGCTAAAAATGGTAGTTGGACTTCAAATTGTTAATTTTAGACTCATTATTTATTCTTTATTCGATAGGACCAATTAGACGGAGGTATTGGTCATCGCGGGTACTAAAATGGGGAGATATATTTGTGTGTCTACAAATGACACTTTAGAATTCAATGGTTAATTGCAAAACTCACCAAATAGTCATGGATCAATCGGGAAACATATGAGTTTACAGGAATCAGAAATCAAGAGAGAGAATGGCACGATACAAAACTGGACGAGAAGCAACGAGCTTAAAGCAGACACAAATAGGCTCAGGTTAATTGACAGCCATAGTCATGTTCAATTGGATTACCAAAAATGAAACAAAAAGAAGGATATGCATACTAATCCAAAGAACAAGAGGGTTCCGATATATGAAGGAAGCTTGAGAAATTTCCATAAATGCCTCCTAGTACGAATATGAAGAAGAATGTGAAAGAACCATATCTTTTGCAAACTTGAGGATCAAAAGATAGAAGCACCCATGAGCCAAGTGTAATGTGCATAAGTCATGTATGCTGCATAAATCAATTGACTTAGTTTGAACTCAAATAATCACATCATATGGAAAACATTGTTTCTTTAATCAAGGTTTGGTAGGATATGTATTGGGTAGTAATGGGGCTTGTAATGTTGAACTTAAAAAAAAATCACAAAATAAAAAAAAAACAAAGGTATAAAGTTCATACCTATTGATCTCTAAAGAGCATTGAAGAACAGAGAGATAGAAGGGGAAGAACGAGGCTTCGGCGACACTGGGCTCGAGCTCCGGCGATGACGACGATGATGGTGATGATTATGAAGAGAGAGAAAGATATCACAGGTGAAGATAATAATGGCAACAATGACGATAATGACGATGATGATGAAGAGAGAGATAGTAGGAAAGTTTGGTTTGGTAAAAATTATGAAGGAAGAAGCAAGAGTTTGATGAGAGAGAGAAGTCACGGGTTGGATGACAACTGCCATTCTTCCCATTGTTTTTATTATCAAATAAAATTAAAGGAGAAAAAACCAAGTACTTGAGAGAGTAACAGGACACGGGTGTAATTATGTGGAGAAATGGGTCGGTGCACCTACCCTTGTGCACCCAAAACCCCAATTCCCTTTTTATATAAGACATAACTCAACATTTATTGCAATTGTTGTTTCACCAATTGTATAATAATCATAGTCACTTCCATTGCAGAGATCATATACGACGTCACCATATTTTTTTCCATTGACATGCAAACACGGTGGTGCTTGAGAACTATTTAAAATATTACGCTTTTTATATATCTACCACATTAAGAAACAAAAAGAAATTAATAGAAAATGTCCATCCTATTTAATAATTTTTAACGAAAAGTTGCACAGAACATTATAGATTAATAGAAATGTTCAATTTTTTTCGTCAAATTATATGAAAAATTAAATTGTTTTATTGTTTTCAATCCACAGTTAATGAAATCTACTTATTTACATGAAGAACAACAAATCCGTTAAAGGATAAAATTAGATGATGAATGGTGTAGGAAAAAAAAATGGTAACCTATATAATTTTATTTTTGAAAAAAACAGAGTCGGCAAGGAGTGTTCAGGAAAAAACTAATAACCCAAAAATAAAGAGATTTAGGCTCGGGGTAAATATCCTTACTTAATTCAACGACATTATATTAAATTGCAAATAAAAAATATGCACATAAGATTAATAAATTGCAACCTAAACAGAGAATAACGCTAAAACTTGGATTTTTAACATCAAAGATCAAATTTTTAATGAACTCTTGAATTAAGAATCAAATAGGCTTGAAAAAGGTTTTCGTTAATGGGATTCTATAAAACTATTTTAGAAGAAGATTTACAAAAGTGTGTGTAGTGGAAGCGTAAAACTATTTTAAAAAAGGTTTTCGAAAGTGGGCTTAGAAAACGGGCTAAAAATGGAAGTTGGACTTCAAATAGTTAATTTTAGACTCATTATTTATTCTTTATTCGATAGGACCAATTAGACTGAGGTATTGGTTATCGTCGGGTACTAAAATGGGGAGATATATTTGTGTGTCTATAAATGACACTTTAGAATTCAATGGTGAATTGCAAAACTCATCAAATAGTCATGGATCAATCGGGAAACATATGAGTTTACAGGAATCAGAAATCAAGAGAGAGAATGGCACGATACAAAACTGGACGAGAAGCAACGAGCTTAAAGCAGACACAAATGGGCTCAGGTTAATTGACAGCCATAGTCATGTTCAATTGGATTACCAAAAATGAAACAAAAAGAAGGATATGCTTACTAATCCACCAACAGTAGGTTCTGATATATGAATAAAGCTTGAGAAATTTCCATAAATGCCTCCTAGTACGAATATGAAAAAGAATGTGAAAGAACCATATCTTTTGCAAACTTGAGGATCAAAAGATAGAAGCACCCATGAGCCAAGTGTAATGTGCATAACTCATGTATGCTGCATAAATCAATTGACTTAGTTTGAACTCAAATAATCACATCATATGGAAAACATTGTTTCGTTAATCATGGTTTGGTAGGATAAGTATTGGGTAGTAATGAGGCTTGTAATGTTGAACTTAAAAAAAATCAGAAAATAAAAAATAACAAAGGTATAAAGTTCATACATTTTGATCTCTAAAGAGCATCGAAGAACAGAGAGATAGAAGGGGAAGAACGAGGCTTCGGCGACACTGGGCTCGAGCTCCGGCGATGACGACGATGATGGTGATGATTATGAAGAGAGAGAAAGATATCACAGGTGATGATAATAATGGCGACAATGACGATAATGACGATGATGATGAAGAGAGAGAAAGTAGGAAAGTTTGGTTTGGTAAAAATTATGAAGGAAGAAGCAAGAGTTTGAGGAGAGAGAGAAGTCACGGGTTGGATGACAACTGCCATTCTTCCCATTGTTTTTATTTTTAAATAAAAAAAGGGAAAAAAAAACCAAGTACTTGAGAGAGTAACAGGACACGGGTGTAATTATGTGGAGAAATGGGTCGATGCACCTACCCTTGTGCACCCAAAACCCCAATTCCCTTTTTATATAAGACATAACTCAACATATATTGCAATTGTTGTTTCACCAATTGTATAATAATCAAAGTCACTTCCATTGCAGAGATCATATACGATGTCACCATATTTTTTTCCATTGACATGCAAACACGGTGGTGCTTGAGAACTATTTAAAATATTACTCTTTTTATATATCTACCACATTAAGAAACAAAAATAAATTAATAGAAAATGTCCATCCTTTTTAATAATTTTTAACGAAAAGTTGCACAGAACATTATTGATTAATTGAAATGTTAACATTTTTTCGTCAAATTATATGAAAAATTAAATTCTTTTATTGTTTTCAATCCACAGTTAATGAAATCTACTTATTTACATGAAGAACAACAAATCCGTTTAAGGATAAAATTAGATGATGAATGGTGTAGGAAAAAAAATTCTGTTAACCTATATAATTTTATTTTTGAAAAAAACAGAGTTGCCAATGAGTGTTCAGGAAAAAACTAATAAACCAAAAATAAAGAGATTTAGGCTATAGGTAAATATCCTTACTTAATTCAACGACATTATATTAAATTGCAAATAAAAAATATGCACATAAGATTAATAAATTGCAACCTAAACAGAGAATAACGCTAAAACTTGGATTTTTAACATCAAAGATCAAATTTTTAATGAACTCTTGAATTAAGAATCAAATAGGCTTGAAAAAGGTTTTCGTTGATGGGATTCTATGAAACTATTTTAAAAGAAGATTTACAAAAGTGTGTGTAGTGGAAGCGTAGAACTATTTTAAAAAAGGTTTTCGAAAGTGGGCTTAGAAAATGGGCTAACAATGGAAGTTGGACTTCAAATAGTTAATTTTAGACTCATTATTTATTCTTTATTCGATTGGACCAATTAGACGGAGGAATTGGTCATCGTCGGGTACTAAAATGGGGTGATATATTTGTGTGTCTACAAATTACACTTTAGAATTCAATGGTGAATTGTAAAACTCATCCAATAGTCATGGATCAATCGGGAAACATATGAGTTTACAGGAATCAGAAATCATGAGAGAGAATGGCACGATACAAAACCGGACGAGAAGCAACGAGCTTAAAGGCACACAAATGGGCTCGGGTTAATTGACAGCCATAGTCATGTTCAATTGGATTACCAAAAATGAAACAAAAAGAAGGATATGCTTACTAATCCACCAACAGTAGGTTCCGATATATGAAGGAAGTTTGAGAAATTTCCATAAATGCCTCCTAGTACGAATATGAAGAAGAATGTAAAAGAACCATATCTTTTGCAAACTTGAGGATCAAAAGATAGAAGCACCCATGAGCCAAGTGTAATGTGCATAAGTCAAGTATGCTGCATAAATCAATTGACTTAGTTTGAACTCAAATAATCACATCATATGGAAAACGTTGTTTCTTTAATCAAGGTTTGGTAGGATATGTATTGGGTAGTAATGGGGCTTGTAATGTTGAACTTGAAAAATAATCAGAAAATAAAAAAAAAAAACAAAGGTATAAAGTTCATACCTCTGCTCTCTAAAGAACATCGAAGAACAGAGAGATAGAAGGGGAAGAACGAGGCTTCGGTGATACTGGGCTTGAGCTCCAGCGATGACGACGATGATGGTGATGATTATGAAGAGGGAGAAAGATATCACAAGTGATGATAATAATGGCGACAATGACGATAATGACGATGATGATGAAGAGGGAGAAAGTAGGAAAGTTTGGTTTGGTAAAAATTATGAAGGAAGAAGCAAGAGTTTGACGAGAGAGAGAAGTCACGGGTTGGATGACAACTGCCATGCTTCACATTGTTTTTATTTTCAAATATAAAAAGGGAAAAAAAACCAAGTACTTGAGAGAGTAACATGACACGGGTGTAATTATGTGGAGAAATGGGTCGGTGCACCTACCCTTGTGCACCCAAAACCCCAATTCCCTGTTTATGTAAGACATAACTCAACATATACTGCAATTGTTGTTTCACCAATTGTATAATAATCATAGTCAGTTCCATTGCAGAGATCATATACGACGTCACCATATTTTTTTCCATTGACATGCAAACACGGTGTTGCTTGAGAACTATTTAAAATATTACGCTTTTTATATATCTACCACATTGAGAAACAAAAAGAAATTAATAGAAAATGTCCATCCTATTTAATAATTTTTAACGAAAGTTGCACAGAACATTATGGATTAATAGAAATGTTAAAAAAATTTCGTCAAATTAAATGAAAAAATAAATTGTTTTATTGTTTTCAGCCCACAGTTAATAAAATATACTTATTTACATGAAGAACAACAAATCCATTTAAGGATAAAATTAGATGATGAATGGTGTAGGAAAAAAAATCTGGTAACCTATATAATTTTATTTTTGAAAAAAACAGTGTCGTCAATGAGTGTTCAGGAAAAACTAATAAACCAAAAATAAAGAGATTTAGGCTCGGGGTAAATATCCTTACTTGATTCAACGACATTATATTAAATGGCAAATAAAAAATATGCACTTAAGATTAATAAATTGTAACCTAAAAAGAGAATAACGCTAAAAGTTTGATTTTTAACATCAAAGATCAAATTTTTAATGAACTCTTGAATTAAGAATCAAATAGGCTTGAAAAATGTTTTCGTTGATGGGATTCTATGAAACTATTTTAAAAGAAGATTTACAAAAGTGTGTGTAGTGGAAGCGTAGAACTATTTTAAAAAAGGTTTTCGAAAGTGGGCTTAGAAAATGGGCTAAAAATGGAAGTTGGACATCAAATAGTTAATTTTAGACTCATTATTTATTCTTTATTCGATTGGACCAATTAGACGGAGGTATTGGTCATCGTCGGGTACTAAAATGGGGAGATATATTTATGTGTCTACAAATGACGCTTTAGAATTCAATGGTGAATTGCAAAACTCATCAAATAGTCGTGGATCAATCGGGAAACATATGAGTTTACAGGAATCAGAAATCAAGAGAGAGAATGGCACGATACAAAACTTGACGAGAAGCAACGAGCTTAAAGCAGACACAAATGGGCTCAGGTTAATTGACAGCCATAATCATGTTCAATTGGATTACCAAAAATGAAACAAAAAGAACGATATGCTTACTAATCCACCAACAGTAGGTTTTGATATATGAAGGAAGCTTGAAAAATTTCCATAAATGCCTCCTTGTACGAATATGAAAAAGAATGTGAAAAAACCATATCTTTTGCAAACTTGAGGATCAAAAGATAGAAGCACCCATGTGCCAAGTGTAATGTGCATAAGCCATGTATGTTGCATAAATCAATTGACTTAGTTTGAACTCAAATAATCATATCTTATGGAAAACATTGTTTCTTTAATTAAGGTTTGGTAGGATATGTATTGGGTAGTAATGGGGCTTGTAATGTTGAACTTAAAAAAATCAGAAAATAAAAAAAAACAAAGGTATAAAGTTCATACTTCTGCTCTCTAAAGAGCATCGAAGAATAGAGAGATAGAAGGGGAAGAACGAGGCTTCGGCGACACTGGGCTCGAGCTCCGACGATAACGACGATGATGGTGATGATTCTGAAGAGAGAGATAGATATCAAAGGTGATGATAATAATGGCGACAATGACGATAATGACGATGATGATGAAGAGAGAGAAAGTAGGAAAGTTTGGTTTGGTAAAAATTATGAAGGAAGAAGCAAAAGTTTGAGGAGAGAGAGAAGTCACAGGTTGGATGACAACTGCCATTCTTCCCATTGTTTTTATTTTCAAATATAAAAAAGGGAAAAAAAAACCCAAGTACTTGAGAGAGTAACAGGACACGGGTGTAATTATGTGGAGAAATGGGTCGGTGCACCTACCCTTGTGCACCCAAAACCCCAATTACCTTTTTATATAAGACATAACTAAACATATATTGCAATTGTTGTTTCACCAATTGTATAATAATCATAGTCACTTCCATTGCAGAGATCAAATACGACGTCGCCATATTTTTTTCAATTGACATGCAAACACGATGGTGCTTGAGAACTATTTAAAATATTACGCATTTTATATATCTACCACAATAAGAAACAAAAAGAAATTAATAGAAAATGTCCATCCTATTTAATAATTTTTAACGAAAAGTTGCGCAGAACATTATAGATTAATAGAAATGTTAAATTTTTTTCGTCAAATTATATGAAAAATAAAATTGGTTTATTGTTTTCAATCCACAATTAATGAAATCTACTTATTTACATGAAGAACAACAAATCCGTTTAAGGATAAAATTAGATGATGAATGGTGTAGGAAAAAAAAAACTGGTAACCTATATAATTTTAGTTTTGAAAAAAACAGAGTCGCCAATGAGTGTTCAGGAAAAAACTAATAAACCAAAAATAAAGAGATTTAGGCTCGGGGTAAATATCCTTACTTAATTCAACGACATTATATTAAATTGCAAATAAAAAATATGCACATAAGATTAATAAATTGCAACCTAAACAGAGAATAACGCTAAAACTTGGATTTTTAACATCAAAGATAAAAATTTTAATGAACTCTTGAATTAAGAATCAAATAGGCTTGAAAAAGGTTTTCGTTGATGGGATTCTATGAAACTATTTTAAAAGAAGATTTACAAAAGTGTGTGTAGTGGAAGCGTAGAACTATTTTAAAAAAGGTTTTCGAAAGTGGGCTTAGAAAATGGGCTAACAATGGAAGTTGGACTTAAAATAGTTAATTTTAGACTCATTATTTATTCTTTATTCGATTGAACCAATTAGACGGAGGTATTGGTCATCGTCGGGTACTAAAATGGGGAGATATATTTGTGTGTCTACAAATGACACTTTAGAATTCAATGGTGAATTGCAAAACTCATCAAATAGTCATGGATCAATCGGGAAACATATGAGTTTACTGGAATCAGAAATCGAGAGAGAGAATGGCACGATACAAAACCGGACGAGAAGCAACGAGCTTAAAGCGCACACAAATGGGCTCGAGTTAATTGTGACCATAGTCATGTTCAATTGGATTACCAAAAATGAAACAAAAAGAAGGATATGCTTACTAATCCACCAACAGTAGGTTCCGATATATGAAGGAAGCTTGAGAAATTTCCATAAATGCCTCCTAGTACGAATATGATGAAGAATGTGAAAGAACCATATCTTTTGCAAACTTGAGGATCAAAAGATAGAAGCACCCATGAGCCAAGTGTAATGTGCATAAGTCATGTATGCTGCATAAATCAATTGACTTAGTTTGAAGTCAAATAATCACATCATGTGGAAAACATTGTTTCTTTAATCAAGGTTTGGTAGGATATGTATTGGGTAGTAATGGGGCTTGTAATGTTGAACTTAAAAAAAATTCACAAAATAAAAAAAACAAGGGTATAAAGTTCATACCTTTTGATCTCTAAAGAGCATCGAAGAACAGAGAGATAGAAGGGGAAGAACGAGGCTTCGGCGACACTAGGCTCGAGATCCGGCGATGACGACGATGTTGGTGATGATTATGAAGAGAAAGAAAGATATCACAGGTGAAGATAATAATGGCGACAATGACGATAATGACGATGATGATGAAGAGAGAGAAAGTAGGAAAGTTTGGTTTGGTAAAAATTATGAAGGAAGAAGCAAGAGTTTGAGGAGAGAGAGAAGTCACGGGTTGGATGACAACTGCCATTCTTCCCATTGTTTTTATTTTCAAATAAAAAAAAGGGAAAAAAAAAACCAAGTACTTGAGAGAGTAACAGGACACGGGTGTAATTATGTGGAGAAATGGGTCGGTGCACCTACCCTTGTGCACCCAAAACCCCAATTCTCTTTTTATATAAGACATAACTCAACATATATTGCAATTGTTGTTTCACCAATTGTATAGTAATCATAGTCACTTCCATTGCAGAGATCATATACGACGTCACCATATTTTTTTCCATTGACATGCAAACACGGTGGTGCTTGAGAACTATTTAAAATATTACGCTTTTTATATATCTACCACATTAAGAAACAAAAAGAAATTAATAGAAAATGTCCATCCTGTTTAATAATTTTTAACGAAAAGTTGCACAGAACATTATAGATTAATAAAAATGTTAAATTTTTTTCATCAAATTATATGAAAAATTAAATTGTTTTAATGTTTTCAATCCACAGTTAATGAAATCTACTTATTTACATGAAGAACAACAAATCCGTTTAAGGAAAAAATTAGATGATGAATGGTGTAGGAAAAAAAAATCTGGTAAGCTATATAATTTTATTTTTGAAAAAAACAGAGTCGCCAATGAGTGTTCAGGAAAAAACTAATAAACCAAAAATAAAGAGATTTGGGCTCGGGGTAAATATCCTTACTTAATTCAACGACATTATATTAAATTGCAAATAAACAATATGCACATCAGATTAATAAATTGCAACCTAAAAACAGAATAACGCTAAAGGTTGGATTTCTAACATCAAAGATCAAATGTTTAATGAAATCTTGAATTAAGAATCAAATAGGCTTGAAAAAGGTTTTCGTTAATGGGATTCTATGAAACTATTTTAGAATAAGATTTACAAAAGTGTGTGTAGTGGAAGCGTAGAACTATTTTAAAAAAGGTTTTCGACAGTGGGCTTAGAAACGAACTAAAAATGGAAGTTGGACTTCAAATAGTTAATTTTAGACTCATTATTTATTCTTTATTCGATATGACCAATTAGACGGAGGTATTGGTCATCGTCGGGTACTAAAATGGGGAGATATATTTGTGTGTCTACAAATGACACTTTAGAATTCAATGGTGAATTGCAAAACTCCTCAAATAGTCATGGATCAATCGGGAAACATATGAGTTTACTGGAATCAGAAATCGAGAGAGAGAATGGCACGATACAAAACTGGACGAGAAGCAACGAGCTTAAAGCAGACACAAATGGGCTCAGGTTAATTGACAGCCATAGTCATGTTCAATTGGATTACCAAAAATGAAACAAAAAGAAGGATATGCTTACTAATCCACCAACAGTAGGTTCCGATATATGAAGGAAGCTTGAGAAATTTCCATAAATGCCTCCTAGTACGAATATGATGAAGAATGTGAAAGAACCATATCTTTTGCAAACTTGAGGATCAAAAGATAGAAGCACCCATGAGCCAAGTGTAATGTGCATAAGTCATGTATGCTGCATAAATCAATTGACTTAGTTTGAAGTCAAATAATCACATCATGTGGAAAACATTGTTTCTTTAATCAAGGTTTGGTAGGATATGTATTGGGTAGTAATGGGGCTTGTAATGTTGAACTTAAAAAAAATTCACAAAATAAAAAAAACAAGGGTATAAAGTTCATACCTTTTGATCTCTAAAGAGCATCGAAGAACAGAGAGATAGAAGGGGAAGAACGAGGCTTCGGCGACACTAGGCTCGAGATCCGGCGATGACGACGATGTTGGTGATGATTATGAAGAGAGAGAAAGATATCACAGGTGAAGATAATAATGGCGACAATGACGATAATGACGATGATGATGAAGAGAGAGAAAGTAGGAAAGTTTGGTTTGGTAAAAATTATGAAGGAAGAAGCAAGAGTTTGAGGAGAGAGAGAAGTCACGGGTTGGATGACAACTGCCATTCTTCCCATTGTTTTTATTTTCAAATAAAAAAAAGGGAAAAAAAAAACCAAGTACTTGAGAGAGTAACAGGACACGGGTGTAATTATGTGGAGAAATGGGTCGGTGCACCTACCCTTGTGCACCCAAAACCCCAATTCTCTTTTTATATAAGACATAACTCAACATATATTGCAATTGTTGTTTCACCAATTGTATAGTAATCATAGTCACTTCCATTGCAGAGATCATATACGACGTCACCATATTTTTTTCCATTGACATGCAAACACGGTGGTGCTTGAGAACTATTTAAAATATTACGCTTTTTATATATCTACCACATTAAGAAACAAAAAGAAATTAATAGAAAATGTCCATCCTGTTTAATAATTTTTAACGAAAAGTTGCACAGAACATTATAGATTAATAAAAATGTTAAATTTTTTTCATCAAATTATATGAAAAATTAAATTGTTTTAATGTTTTCAATCCACAGTTAATGAAATCTACTTATTTACATGAAGAACAACAAATCCGTTTAAGGAAAAAATTAGATGATGAATGGTGTAGGAAAAAAAAATCTGGTAAGCTATATAATTTTATTTTTGAAAAAAACAGAGTCGCCAATGAGTGTTCAGGAAAAAACTAATAAACCAAAAATAAAGAGATTTGGGCTCGGGGTAAATATCCTTACTTAATTCAACGACATTATATTAAATTGCAAATAAACATTATGCACATCAGATTAATAAATTGCAACCTAAAAACAGAATAACGCTAAAGGTTGGATTTCTAACATCAAAGATCAAATGTTTAATGAAATCTTGAATTAAGAATCAAATAGGCTTGAAAAAGGTTTTCGTTAATGGGATTCTATGAAACTATTTTAGAATAAGATTTACAAAAGTGTGTGTAGTGGAAGCGTAGAACTATTTTAAAAAAGGTTTTCGACAGTGGGCTTAGAAACGGACTAAAAATGGAAGTTGGACTTCAAATAGTTAATTTTAGACTCATTATTTATTCTTTATTCGATATGACCAATTAGACGGAGGTATTGGTCATCGTCGGGTACTAAAATGGGGAGATATATTTGTGTGTCTACAAATGACACTTTAGAATTCAATGGTGAATTGCAAAACTCCTCAAATAGTCATGGATCAATCGTGAAACATATGAGTTTACAGGAATCAGAAATCAAGAGAGAGAATGGCACGATACAAAACTGGACGAGAAGCAACGAGCTTAAAGCAGACACAAATGGGCTCAGGTTAATTGACAGCCATAGTCATGTTCAATTGGATTACCAAAAATGAAACAAAAAGAAGGATATGCTTACTCATCCACCAACAGTAGGTTCCGATATATGAAGGAAGTTTGAGAAATTTCCATAAATGCCTCCTAGTACGAATATGAAGAAGAATGTGAAAGAACCATATCTTTTGCAAACATGATGATCAAAAGATAGAAGCACCCATGAGCCAAGTGTAATGTGCATAAGTCATGTATGCTGCATAAATCAATTGACTTAGCTTGAACTCAAATAATCACATCATATGGAAAACATTGTTTCTTTAATCAAGGTTTGGTAGGATATGTATTGGGTAGTAATGGGGCATGTAATGTTGAACTTAAAAAAAAATCAGAAAATAAAAAAAAATAAAGGTATAAAGTTCATACCTCTGCTCTCTAAAGAGCATCGAAGAACAGAGAGATAGAAGGGGAAGAACGAGGCTTCGGCGACACAGGGCTCGAGCTCCGGCGATGACGACGATGATGGTGATGATTATGAAGAGAGAGAAAGATATCACAGGTGATGATAATAATGGCGACAATGACGATAATGACGATGATGATGAAGAGAGATAAAGTAGGAAAGTTTTGTTTGGTAAAAATTATGAAGGAAGAAGCAAGAGTTTGAGGAGAGAGAGAAGTCACGGGTTGGATGACAACTGCCATTCTTCCCATTGATTTTATTTTCAAATAAAATAAAGCGAAAAAAAAACCAAGTACATGAGAGAGTAACAGGACACGGGTGTAATTATGTGGAGAAATGGGTCGGTGCACCTACCCATGTGCACCGAAAACCCCAATTACCTTTTTATAAAAGACATAACTCAACATATATTGCAATTGTTGTTTCACCAATTGTATAATAATCATAGTCACTTCCATTGCAGAGATCATATACGACGTCGCCATATTTTTTTCCATTGACATGCAAACACGGTGGTGCTTGAGAACTATTTAAAATATTACGCTTTTTATATATCTACCACATTAAGAAACAAAAAGAAATTAATAGAAAATGTCCATCCTATTTAATAATTTTTAACGAAAAGTTGCACAGAACATTATAGATTAATAGAAATGTTTAATTTTTTTCGTCAAATTATATGAAAAATTAAATTATTTTATTGTTTTCAATCCACAGTTAATGAAATCTACTTATTTACATGAAGAACCACAAATCCGTTTAAGGATAAAATTAGATGATGAATGATGTAGGCAAAAAAAATCTAGTAACCTATAAAATTTTATTTTTGAAAAAACCAGAGTCACCAATGAGTGTTCAGGAAAAAACTAATAAACCAAAAATAAAGAGATTTAGGCTCGGGGTAAATATCCTTACTTAATTCAACGACATTATATTAAATTGCAAATAAAAAATATGCACATAAGATTAATAAATTGCAACCTAAAAATAGAATAACTCTAAAAGTTGGATTTTTAACATCAAAGATCAAATTTTTAATGAAATCTTGAATTAAGAATCAAATAGGCTTGAAAAAGGTTTTCGTTAATGGGATTCTATGAAACTATTTTAGAATAAGATTTACAAAAGTGTGTGTAGTGGAAGCGTAGAACTATTTTAAAAAAGGTTTTCGAAAGTGGGCTTAGAAACGGACTAAAAATGGAAGTTGGACTTCAAATAGTTAATTTTAGACTCATTATTTATTCTTTATTCGATAGGACCAATTAGACGGAGGTATTGGTCATCGTCGGGTACTAAAATGGGGAGATATATTTGTGTGTCTACAAATGACACTTTAGAATTCAATGGTGAATTGCAAAACTCCTCAAATAGTCATGGATCAATCGGGAAACATATGAGTTTACAGGAATCAGAAATCAAGAGAGAGAATGGCAGGATACAAAACTGGACGAGAAGCAACGAGCTTAAAGCAGACACAAATGGGCTCAGGTTAATTGACAGCCATAGTCATGTTCAATTGGATTACTAAAAATGAAACAAAAAGAAGGATATGCTTACTCATCCACCAACAGTAGGTTCCGATATATGAAGGAAGCTTGAGAAATTTCCATAAATGCCTCCTAGTACGAATATGAAAAAGAATGTGAAAGAACTATATCTTTTGCAAACTTGAGGATCAAAAGATAGAAGCACCCATGAGCCAAGTGTAATGTGCATAAGTCATGTATGCTGCATAAATCAATTGACTTAGTGTGAACTCAAACAATCACATCATATGGAAAACATTGTTTCTTTAATCAAGGTTTGGTAGGATATGTATTGGGTAGTAATGGGGCTTGTAATGTTGAACTTAAAAAAAAATTCAGAAAATAAAAAAAAACAAAGGTATAAAGTTCATACCTCTGCTCTCTAAAGAGCATCGAAGAACAGAGAGATAGAAGGGGAAGAACGAGGCTTCGGCGACACTGGGCTCGAGCTCCGACGATGACGACGATGATGGTGATGATTATGAAGAGAGAAAGATATCACAGGTGATGATAATAATGGCGACAATGATAATAATGACGATGATGATGAAGAGAGAGAAAGTAGGAAAGTTTGGTTTGGTAAAAATTATGAAGGAAGAAGCAAAAGTTTGAGGAGAGAGACAAGTCACGGGTTGGATGACAACTGTCATTCTTCCCATTGTTTTTATTTTCAAATAAAAATAAGGGAAAAAAAACCCAAGTACTTGAGAGAGTAACAGGACACGGGTGTAATTATGTGGAGAAATGGGTCGGTGCACCTACCCTTGTGCACCCAAAACCCCAATTCCCTTTTTATATAAGACATAACTCAACATATATTGCAATTGTTGTTTCACCAATTGTATAATAATCAAAGTCACTTCCATTGTAGAGATCATATACGATGTCACCATATTTTTTTCCATTGACATGCAAACACGGTGGTGCTTGAGAACAATTTAAAATAGGAAAAATTGACAAGAGCAGGCCCAACTATGGCCCCCCTTCCATAATAGATCCCAACTTTTGAATACTCCACAAATAGTCCCAACTTTGGGGGGTTGTTTTACAATAATGGTCCAAGTGGAAGAGTTACCTGGTTCAAGAGGTAATTTTTTTTTTCTAAATTTTTTTTTTACAAGTTTAAGGGGGTTCCCCTGTTGACCCCCTTGCCACCTCCACCCCACCGCCGACCCCCGCCACCCCCTCCCTTGCCGACCCCCACCCACCCCCTCCCCCTGCCGACCCCCCGCCACCCCGCCCCCCCTCCCCGCTGCTGCGGACCCCCCGCCACCCCCTCCACCGCCGACCCCCGTACCACCCCCGCTCCCCCTCCCCCGCTGCCTCGACCCCCCGACACCTCTCCTCCCCTCCCCTTCCAACAAATCGCCATTTATCTTGCCAACCCACAACCAAGTATAATCCACCGTCGGAATCTAACAACAAGCCCTCCCCTCCCCTCGTTGTTCTGCCGGCACCACTTTCCTTCCGCGACGTCAACCCACCACCCACACCATTTCGGACCCCCAACCTCCGGCCCTCCGATTTCCAAGTCTGAACCCTCCCCGACCCTCTTTCCCCCACCTCGACCAACCGCCGCACCTACCTCTCTCTCCTCTAACAAAACCGAAACCCACCAAATTAGGGTCGACGAGGAATTGTTGTTGCTGGGTAAAGTCGTGGGGTTGCTATAGGGTGAGGTGGAGGTGGTGGCTGGGCGTACGGTTGCTAGAGGTGGTGGGGGTGGGGGGTAGAGTCGTAGAGAGAGAGGGGGTGGAATTGTTGTTGCTGGGTAAAAACATTAGAGGAGTTACAATGGCGGGGGATGGGGTGGCAGTGCAGGGGAGAGGGTGGCAGAGGTGGCAATGGTGGTGGTTTTAAATGTTTACCTGTTGTAGCAGGTTAGGTGACCTGCTAGGACCATTAATGTAAAGCACCCCCCCAAAGTTGGAAATGGTGTGGAATAATTGAAAGTTGGGATCTATTATGGAAGGGTGGCCATAGTTGGGCCTACTCTTGTCAATTTTTCCATTAAAATATTACGCTTTTTATATATCTACCACATTAAGAAACAAAAAGAAATTAATAGAAAATGTCCATCCTATTTAATAATTTTTAACGAAAAGTTGCACAGATCATTATAGATTAATAGAAATGTTAAAAAAAATTCGTCAATTTATATAAAAAATTAAATTGTTTTATTGTTTTCAATCCACATTTAATGAAATCTACTTATTTACATGAAGAACAACAAATCTGTTTAAGGATAAAATTAGATGATGAATGGTGTAGGAAAAAAAAATCAGGTAACCTATATAATTTTATTTTTGAAAAAAACAGAGTCACCAATGAGTGTTAAGGAAAAAACTAATAAACCAAAAATTAAGAGATTTAGGCTCGGGGTAAATATCCTTACTTAATTCAACGACATTATATTAAATTGCAAATAAAAAATAGGCACATAAGATTAATAAATTGCAACCTAAAAATAGAATAACGCTAAAGGTTTGATTTTTAACATCAAAGATCAAATTTTTAATGAACTCTTGAATTAAGAATCAAATAGGCTTGAAAAAGGTTTTCGTTAATGGGATTCTATGAAACTATTTTAAAAGAAGACTTACAAAAGTGTATGTAGTGGAAGCGTATAACTATTTTAAAAAAGGTTTTCGAAGGTGGGCTTAGAAAACGGGCAAAAAATGGAAGTTGGACTTCAAAAAGTTAATTTTAGACTCATTATTTATTCTTTATTCGATAGGACCAATTAGACGGAGGTATTGGTCATCGTCGGGTACTAAAATGGGAAGATATATTTGTGTGTCTACAAATGACACTTTAGAATTCAATGGTGAATTGCAAAACTCATCAAATAGTCATGGATCAATCGGGAAACATATGAGTTTACAGAAATTAGAAATCAAGAGATAGAATGGCACGATACAGAACTAGATGAGAAGCAACGAGCTTAAAGCAGACACAAATGGGCTCATGTTAATTGATAGCCATAATCATGTTCAATTGGATTACCAAAAATGAAACAAAAAGAAGGATATGCTTACTAATCGACCAACAGTAGGTTCCGATATATGAAGGAAGCTTGAGAAATTTCCATAAATGCCTCCTAGTACGAATATGAAGAAGAATGTGAAAGAACCATATCTTTTGCAAACTTGAGGATCAAAAGATAGAAGCACCCATGAGCCAAGTGTAATGTGCATAAGTCATGTATACTGCATAAATCAATTGACTTAGTTTGAACTCAAATAATCACATCATATGGAAAACATTGTTTCTTTAATCAAGGTTTGGTAGGATATGTATTGGGTAGTAATGGGGCTTGTAATGTTGAACTTAAAAAAAATTAGAAAATAAAAAAAAACAAAGGTATAAAGTTCATACCTTTTGATCTCTAAAGAGCATCGAAGAACAGGGAGATAGAAGGGGAAGAACGAGGCTTCGGCGACACTGGGCTCGAGGTCCGGCGATGACGACGATGATGGTGATGATTATGAAGAGAGAGTAATATATCACAGGTGATGATAATAATGGCGACAATGACGATAATGACGATGATGATGAAGAGAGAGAAAGTAGGAAAGTTTGGTTTGGTAAAAATTATGAAGGAAGAAGCAAGAGTTTGAGGAGAGAGAGAAGTCACGGGTTGGATGACAACTGCCATTCTTCCCATTGTTTTTATTTTCAAATAAAAAAAGGGAAAAAAAAAACCAAGTACTTGAGAGAGTAACAGGACACGGGTGTAATTATGTGGAGAAATGGGTCGGTGCACCTACCCTTGTGCACCCAAAACCCTAATTCCCTTTTAATATAAGACATAACTCAACATATATTGCAATTGTTGTTTCACCAATTGTATAATAATCATAGTCACTTCCATTGCAGAGATCATATACGACGTCACCATATTTTTTTTCCATTGACATGCAAACACGGTGGTGCTTGAGAACTATTTAAAATATTACGCTTTTTATATATCTACCACATTAAGAAACAAAAAGAAATTAATAGAAAATGTCCATCCTATTTAATAATTTTCAACGAAAAGTTGCACAGAACATTATAGATTAATAGAAATGTTAAATTTTTTTCATCAAATTATATGAAAAATTAAGTTTTTTTATTGTTTTCAATCCACAGTTAATGAAATCTACTTATTTACATGAAGAACAACAAATCCGTTTAAGGATAAAATTAGATGATGAATGGTGTAAGAAAAAAAATATGGTAACCTATATAATTTTATTTTTTGAAAAAAACAGAGTCGCCAATGAGTGTTCAGGAAAAACTAATAAACCAAAAATAAAGAGATTTAGGCTCGGGGTAAATATCCTTACTTAATTCAACGACATTATATTAAATTGCAAATAAAAAATATGCACATAAGATTAATAAATTGCAACCTGAAAAGAGAATAACGCTAAAAGTTGGATTTTTAACATCAAAGATCAAATTTTTAATGAACGCTTGAATTAAGAATCAAATAGGCTGGAAAAAGGTTTTCGTTAATGGGATTCTATGAAACTATTTTAAAAGAAGATTTACACGTTCTAAGAAGAATAAAGAAGTTGCTCAGGATGAACCAAGTTTCCACAACATGGAAACTAGTTCGTCAATCCTTCCAGAGACTAGGGTGCATGATAACAATGGTGAACCAATTCATCATGGTCATGAAGAGTCAGTTGGAGACACCCCCACAAAGGGATAACTCATCTCCAAGTAGTACTAGTCGTGGACTTATACACCAGATGTATGGAAAGTTCACGGAGGTAGTAAAGAATTTGCTATTAGAAGCCAGAGAGAGTCAGAGACAACAATTTGACTCTAACTACATAATTCTAGCCCATGAGTCTGCCAGAGTCTTCACGGATATCCTCCAAAGGATAAGTGAAGAGAATAGAGATATTAACTCTAGGCAAATCGATAGGATACTTGTAGATATCAATGATACTATGAGTGCAACTTTCACGGCAATGTCCAAGTCTCTTGCTACTGAGGTAGTTACTCGCCTAGAACCACTAGTCGAAAAACACTATCAGTTAAATGAGAAACTAGTTAAGGCCTTAGAAGAGGTCACTCTAAATAGAGCAAGGGGAAGTTATGGCACAGCGCCAGACGTTCCTCCAATAGGTTACCCTCCAAGGGTACCTTTCTCCCATCCTGAAACTAGGGATCCACTTATCTCAAGTGATCCACAAACTTCCTCCCATGTGCATCAAACAAGGGCAATACCCATGAGCCATGGAGAGGGTAATCATGGAAATCTTAGGAGAAATGATGGAATGGCAGCGGGTGTGGAGCCAGGCTGGCACCAGGCGTCAGGACATCATCAACCTTCGCATTCCATGGGTGGTGGACAAGTTGGTGATAACACACACCAACCTGGACCATCACAAGGAGGACAGAGGCAAGGCACTTTTGTTGCAAACAACAATAGTACACCATATGCCTATACGCCTCCTAACCAACCAACTATGGCTGGTATTCCTTCTACACCTTATGCTTATATACCTCCTAACCAACCAACTATGGCTGGTACGCCTCATTATGGGAATATTCCGGGGTTTGAGTCGCCCCCAAGCTCCATTTGCTCAAGCTAACCGGTGCTTATCATCAAGGGATGCCCACAAATGGACATACATTTCCACCACAAATGGCACAAGGAGCAGCCAATCCTACCTTCATGCACAACCAGGAGATCCCTATGAGAGGTTATCAAAATCAACCTTTCAATCCTAACCCTAATTTCGCATATGATCATGCTTTGGAAACATGGGGTATAGGAATATGGGATACCCGGAGAAGGCATCGAGATCCATTGGCGGCAGACAGCCGAGGCACTAGTCCAAAGATTAGTAGGTGATACCTCTAGGAGAAATCGAGGCGAGATAAGCCAAAAACCTTACCCCCGAATGGATTGATAGAGCAAATCCATTTCCTAGAACGTTTAAGATACCCGACTTTACCTTGTTCTCCGGAAATGATAGAGTTTCGCTGAAGAACATTTAGTTAGGTTCAATTGTCGGTGTAGAGAAGCAAGTGACAATGATTTCTTAAAACTTAGAATGATTTCCATGTCTCTTACCGAGACTGTTTTTTTATGGCATACCAATTTATCGCCTAATTCCATTCACTCTCGACGAGACATGCGAGTGCAATTTACAAATCATTTTGCACGCACTGAACCAGGAGTGACCCTAAGTGATCTGGCCAGAATCCAACAGCAGTTAGGAGAGTCTGTGGAAGACTACCTATCTAGATTCAAGATGGCTAAGATTAGGTGTCATGTTAGCATCCCTGAACAAGAATTTGTACAAATGGCTCAAGAAGGAATGCTAATTCAGTTTAGGAAGAGGTTTGATGGTCATGCCTTTGGTGATTTTGTCGAATTAGCGGTAATTAGCCGTAAGATATGAGAGAAACCTACAAGCCGAAAGTGCAAAGAAGGCACCAAAGTTTCTTTGCTCGGACCGAGGAGCCCTTCCACTTTGAGACCGCACAAGAAGTGGACGTGGCGAAATCATTCATGGAGTACCTTATAAATGTTCTCCTTTAGAGAAGATTGAGTTTCGGCTCCAAAGGATATGAAATGACGGAAAAGATGACATATACTTTTGATGCCAAGAAAGCTAATTCTATCTTTGACTGGTTATTATCTAACAAAAATATAAAATTGGTAGTGAGACATAAAGTAGGAACTGCTGAAGAAGTTAAGGGTAAAAAATACTGTAAATGGCATGATGCAGTAACTCATGATACTTTTGAATGCATTATTTTTAGAAATAAGATCCAAGATGAAATTGATAAGAAAAATATCAAGTTTCCTGATGACGAAGATGTGAATGTAGTTAGAATGGATGAACCATTTGAACTTTTCTGTGGTATGGTAAAGGCTAATAGTGCATTTACTGTCACCTTGCAGGCATCTCAAGCTACTGAAATAGGTAACCAGCTCTTCAATAGGTTGCTTGATGAAGGAATCTTGGTTATGCCAAAAATAGCCAATGAAGAAGGGTTGGAGGATATGTGCAGATGGCATATGAATGGGTCACATACAACAGACCAGTGCCAAGTGTTCTAGGGATTTCTGACTAGGCAATTAAATCTCAAAAGATTGGTTGTCTCAGAAATGGAGCAACATGCCATGGAGCTAGAACAATATAAGACCAACTTAGCCAAAGTTAAGGTGCCTGCTAAGTCCAACCCAACTCCAAACCCAGTGATGCATGAGGAAAGAGCTAAAACCTATAAGGATGCTGCTCAAAAATCCCCATTGCAGACTAGGGCAATAGAAGGGTTGAAGGCTCTGGGGAATGGAATGTGCTCACAGTGTGCAGACAGGCTAACCTTTGAAATGGTTAGAACTCAGATCATTCCAAATGATCCTGCCTATGTGCCTGCTTATCAGTGTCCATTCCAGAAAAGGTTCATAAGTCAAGGACAAAGAAAATATGACTTCCTCAAAAGGAAAAGAAAGGGAGCCAAGTCAAACTCATGTGCCCAAAATTCTTAAAAGAAGGGTGAAGTCCCATGGGGACCAAGGGGAGATAAAAATCAAATCGCCAGTTAAGTCATTGCCACTACAAGATGTCCAAAACTTACCTAAGAGTAGGACATCAAAGATGAAAGAGCTAACTTGCAAAAGCCGCCGCAGCCTAGGGCTCAAATTAGCACTCAAAATGTGCGAGAATCCCTTATTGCAAATATAAAAATTGATAAAGAGGCACTACAAGCTGGCATCACTAAATTGTTACCTTTGGAGGAAGAACAATGTGGTGCATCAACTACAAAGAATGATGGCCAGCAGCCTCAAGGAGGTGACTCTCTTATGAAAGAGATACTAGGAAATGGCTTTAGATTATGATTCAGAGTTTGGATCTGAGGATTTAGACTTATTGGTGTCGACAGGTGACTTGATGTTGGATGGAGACCCACCGATGAATGAGCCTCAAACGAAATGGGAGAGAGCCAAAACGTGCGGTGTAATGTGGTCATGCTACCAACAGAGTTTAAAAAGTCAGAATCAGAATTCCAGACCAACGCCACATCATGGGCAGATGAAGTTAACAAGGAAGAGAGGGCATGTAAATTTAAAGTTACTTCTTCCCGAAGCTTATCATCTTATTTAAATGCACCTCATAAGAAAGTGCCTAACAAGACATCTCTAAAAGCTAACCTAGAGATATTTCCAAAACTTGAAAGGACTGACCAGGTGACATCTCTTCTAGTTTGCAAATCATGGGGCAAAGTCATTACAGAAGAGGTATGGAAACCTAACATTCCTTGGAGATATGCGAAAAAGCTCTTTGTTAGAGGAACTAAAAAGAAGGTGATTAAAAGTCTGACGAATGGTGGATGGGTCATCATCAAGAGATGTAGTACAGTACAAATGTGCATGTCAGATTTGGTATGATCTCATAACCTATGATGTAAATCCTTGTTGGTTATCACCAAATAACCTTGCAAGTGCGCATCTTGAAGAAACTTTCTTAATGGATTTCACAATGGCTAGAAAGAAAGGTGAAGGAATACATGAAAGGTTATTCTTCTCAACTAATTTTAGTCATCCTAAAAGAGCGTTTATTGACCACCTTAGAACAATGGAAGAAGTCACATTTAGAATACTACTGGATGATATTGGCTATAACCATTAGAAGTCTCCTTCTACTTATAATTTGTGTGGTGCTGAGTACATCACTCCACAAATCAGGGGGGCAATTTGTTACTACCATTTTCGGATGTCAAGTAACATTTATGGTGGTACATTGAATTAAGCCTCAAAAGGTTTAATTTCGCTTTAACATGAAGGCCCAACACAAGCATAAAGCCCATTGAGCAAGGTCAATAGAAGTCAAGCATAAAGCCCATTGAGCGAAGTCAATAAAAGTCAAGATCAACAAGGGAAAACCATCAAGACTACCAAGAGATGAAAGTCAAGGACAATAAAAGAACAAGTAATCAGAAGGTAATCATCAGACGATTCAACATGAAAAAGAACACGCACTATAGGGTGACAGTTATTCAGCGCCAGAAGGCAGTTGAAGTTTGAATCAAATATGAATCAAATATTTTCCCTCCCAAGCGTGTATAGAAGTTACATGTTATGTTTCTCTATAAATAGAGAAACTATTATTAAGCAAAGAACAACGAACAATCAATCAAATTGCATTTCTTCTTTCCTTAGCGTAACTTAGCGTTAGCATATAGTTTAGTTCTTTAGACATAGAACATGTTCTGGCGCCAAGGTCTCTAATTCTCCGATTGAAGCAAGGAACCATGGAGGTAACAGCCTTCGTGTCTTCCCTTTAGTTGTCCAGCCTGGCTTATCCTTTTGTGTGTTGCAAAATCTATCTTGAAGTTTGTGGCATGTATGGGAATTTTACACTTTAATTAAAAGATTAATTATTGTTTGCTCTATTTATTGCATTTCGCCTGAAATTAATTTGTTGTAGTTTGATCATTAATTAAATTGCAAAAGAGTACGTTAGCAAGGTTTTATCTAATTAAAACCGGTAACCCCCAGGGACTAAGCCTCCCAAGCCATTCAATACTAAACTATTGGGTGTCCATTGACTTGTTTGCAAGGTCAACGAACTGATTTTGCACCAACAATCCCAGATTGATCATATAGTTAGTCACATAAAAGGTACGGATGAGATATATTGATGACATAAAAAAAGCTTTTCTTTCGAAGGAATGAGATAAAATTGATTAACAAAAATAATTAGAATAGGCGTTCTAATCTTATACAATCTCAAGCCTACATTCTCCTAACAAGCACATTCCATCTTACTCTAACCTAACACTATCTCTAGACATATCGCACCGACCTAGTCATCCCATTTTTTTCTCCTTTCTTTGTTTCCCTTTGAATCTCAAACTACAACAGACAATTTAAAAAAATAACACGACAATCTTCTGAATGCATTAAACTAATCACTAATTAGATTAAACTAGTTTTTAGGCCCGGGTTATGCCCCGGGTAATTATACTTTTCATGTATTAATATTTTACTTTAAAATTATAACACCAAACATTACTTGGTTTAGTGTTTAAAACTTTAGTATATAAGCTTAAAGTCATGGGATCAAATCTTATACCATGCATTTTCTACTCTTTTATTGTATGTGGACATTGTGGAGAATATGAAGCAAACACTAAGGGGATAGTGCCACATGACACAATTTCTTGTTCAGGAAAGCCTTTTAATATATTAGTACAAATTAGTCACTAAGTGAATTAAAGAATGTGATTACTAAATGGATTAAATTGATCACTAAATAGATTAAACTAGTCACTATATTCAGAATGGTGTTCTTAATATTAGGCTTAACTTATGACATTGCCTAATTTTAAATTAAAAATATACGGTCTCTTATAAAACCAACTCACTATATAAATAGAATACTAACTATAATAACATAATATATGGAGTGTTAATGATAAAAATTTTGGAATACGTACAAGTTATAACATGCACCATTTCTCATATGCGGACTATTCATCAACCAACTTTTGACAATCTTTTTTATCAAAATTATGTAGAAAAAACATAGTCAAGTGGAGTCTTGTTAAATTCGCCTCAATACAAGGATTTCAAATATCAACTTTTTATAATTTTTACCTATACACAATTAAAGATATTACTCGTCGAAAGAAGAAAGACGTTGGAGTGCGTGAAAAAGAAACGAAATTGTGCATGTATTGTGAAACGGATGTAGTATAAAAGATAAAATAACAAAGAATTTTGAAATAAGGGAAATATTTTTATGATAAAAATACTTTTAAAAATACTTTGGAATTTATTATATATATCATTGTATTTTATAATTGTATTAGCCCCATGCACCGCACATGTTTCAAATCTAGTTATTTGCTGCTTATTTTTTTGAAGGGGCCTTTTCGTTTTTATAGTTGAATTATACTTCTAAGATCTTACACTAGCTATAGAGTTCGTGCTTTCTTTTTTATTTATTATGTTTCCCCTCCCTTATATGGTAATATCTTTCTCTATCTCCCGTCTATCACATAGCCGCTATATTTTTTTTACTATCTCTACCTCTAATCTCTTCACATGACTTAAAAAAATATACTAAGAATAATGTTGCAATAATAATGAAATGGATACGAGTACATGAGTAGTCATGTATTCATTGCTATTATGTGGGCCATTTGGACATACGAAATAACGTCATTTTTCCGGAATAGCAAAGTGAATCCATTTGGATATGATTCACGTGGTCCACAAGTGCATAGAGAACAATATGGAACGACAATAGCGATATATTAAGGGGAAACGGGAAGATGACGTAAACATAAATGATTTAGAAGACGAAGTCGGACAAAGTGAGGAGAGGTGTTGGGATGGTTGTACTATTCTTGTTGATGGAGCTTGGCAAAAGAAAGAAAATGGACGACACAAAGCGGGCATCGATCGAATAGGTAATATGGGGGACTCTATGATTTATAAGGGTAATGAAAAGGTCATGGCAACCTCGGCCCTCCAGACAGAAGCGTATGAACGAGGAATCACCAATATCAAGATCTATTTCGATTCTACAGAATTAGGTAAATGTGTAAGAGGAAATTGTGGACCTATTGAAATAGATAATATAGTAAGGGATTTAGTGTATATACTCAATAAATTTAGGAACTATAAGATTGTCAAAGTCAGTAGAAGTTTAGTACATAGGGCTCATGAACTAGCAATTAAGGCTAGAGTGATGTATAATTTGTAATCAATTTAAGCATTGTGTTCTTATTGTCAAAAAAAAATAATGAAATCGATAAAGTGTACTCAAATACTCCATATACCCCCATACCCCAGTAACATCATATAAATCGGGCCCTCGGGAACCAGAGTCAATTCGAGCACCAAGGCAGGATCTGGGTGACATGGCCCTATATTCATTCTTAATATATTACTGTATGTTAGTTGGTCCTCCGCAAGACACGAAAGAAGAAATACTAACATTTATTACTTTAGTCCACAGCTGGCAATGAGTGTTGTACTTGTACATGTTGTGATTAGTTGGGTAAATAATAATCAATGAATAAAACTAAAAATAAGAAATAGCAATTACATTCTGTCCTATCATTGTCATTGACTAAAGAATTTCCAGTAACGAAATATTATATTATTATTGCACATGTCTAAGCTACTGCCACCTTGCATAGCAAAAATGATTACATAAGCCACGGATGATTAACCTTCAACAATGTGATTAACAACTGGAGCTAAACAAAAATGTACTCAAAGAGATCTATAATTTGATCAAACCATGAACTTCTCTACTGCATTAGAAATGTGACCAACTTCCTAAGCTAGTTACTAAAAAAATCTTAAAACAGGTGCTATATTTTTTAACAAATGGGTTGAGTAAGCTCAAATAAATTTTGATCTATAATGAATTCTATGTGTACGTTACTTAACTCTGTATAGCTAGTACAACTGAATGCCCCTTTCACATAGTATACAGCGGGAATTCTTTGTTATGGATGTATACAGATAGCTGCATTGACCAAAAGAAGCAGGAAAGAGACCCAATACCTCCTTCAGCCGAGCACAGCAAGCAAAGAGGGTTTATCAAACCTTCCACTAAACTTTCGAGGAGGCTCTCGTAATCAACATACTTTCAACACTCACCAATCAGAAGCAGATGCCTAAATTAGGTTAGCCACTTCTAAATCTGAGATTCCGACATGAAACAACAAATAAGGAGGGAAGAGGTCCAAACAGCAAACCCAAATGAACCCAGATGCTTCAACTCTTTTATGCGTCAAAGAGAGAAATTGAAGCAACTGACAATCCTTCAATTTTCCAAATTCTTCATCACTGGCATAGCAAAAGCTCGGAATTTGCGAACCACTTTCCGATATTAATTCCAACTAGTCGCTATCACTGTTATATCTATCTGCAGAAGGAAAGAAACAAAATGAATCAAGGAAATCCATGTGATGCTATATTGCTATGTACTAGCTCAATCACAAGTATATGCAGCTATTAAAACTTACTTCCAGACGGCCTTTTCCCTTCCATGGCTTCTCTTTTTTCTTGACAACTTTGGCACAAAAAGGGCCATCCCAGGGGCGAGTTTTTCGATTGGAAGAGCCAGCATGTACTGAAATACCGTCTCCTGGTTTAATCTCAACTTGACAAATTGCACACATGAACAACTTAAACATATTGCAAAGTGGGTATTTGGTATCGAGCCTGCAAGCCAAAAGTAATACTGTTAGAAACACGGCTATAATGCATAAGTTCAAAATGCTGAGCCACAAAAAAGAAAGCATTTAAAATGATGAAAGATTCTAAGACTCTCGAAGGAAAGGCAGAGTGAGATGAATTAAGAGATCAAACCTTTTTGTAAGACATGCAGATCCATCTTCAAATATCTCTTCAACCATATCTGGTTCCACATACTCTCTTTCAGAATGGGACGTTGACTCAGCTGACTTCTTCCGGAACATGGCCTTGAATACTCCTTTTACTGGTTTTTTTGGGGCAGGCATAGGAGGGAGATTCTTCTCTGGTGGATAAATATCAACCACAATGCAGGTTGTATCATCCCTGAGACCCTTTACCTGCACTGCTTCCTGCATATGGAACAGGAAAAACAGAAATAACCATTATTACACAATCACAGTGAACCAAATGGACCACCAAAAACATTTATAGCCTTATCCACACCGATTAAGACTCGGAAAATAACCCAAAAAACCGCATTAAGTCAATGTATCTGATTCTAGATCATATTTGAGATTTGAACAAGCGTAAACTAAGAAACATAGTCATCTTCTTTGCAATTTTATAAAGTACAAAAAAGAAATTGGTTTGGATTAGAGAAAGTTTGAGACACATTTACTTTGAACCTAAAGGGGTATAGAAGCTTAGACATTGAACATACCTTGACAATATGAGCAGCTGCAGTCTCTGCCGCCATCGTACGAGAGCAATCAAGTACTGCTTCAAAACTTAAAATATCCCAAACACCATCACTGGCGATAATAAGCCTACCACCAGTAGTCGACAGCTGCAGAATTTGCATGGAGATTCATCAGAAACTTGGTGTACCAAAATTTTTAGTTACATTAATAGACAATAGATATGAGAAGTCTAGGCAAAGATTGCCGAGCACTAACTTACTATAAGACAATAAAAACTTACCCCGCAAAAGGTAACAATTAACCTTTTAAATAGGACAAGTCAGCTCCATCTTACATTAAATTATTGTGAGGTAGTCTCATATCAAGATGGGACCAAGAGAGATACATATCTCAAAATTGTTGACCTTCATTTTCAACATCTACCAACTCTAAGAATATCCAACTAAGTCTTACTATCGTAGGTGACAGGTAAACATCCACAACTTCATATAAGGGCTTGTTTCTTATCCTTTTTTTTTGTTCCTACTTTTCAATTTTTTTCATCTTTTTTTAAAAATAAAAAGAAAAATATGGAAACTAGAAAAACAGTTTCCGGATTTTTTTTGTTGTTGTCAATTTCCAATATAAATAATATCGTAAGAAACAATTTGCCTAATTTTAAGTTTATTACAGCCTATATCATGAGTTTTAAAATCTTAATATCAAGAAAAAAGCTGGCTGTTATTCCAGACAGGGCCCTTATTTTCTCCTTATTTTTATTGATATTTTCAAAATGTCGGCGATAGGTGTGAGCATTTATCCTGAACACCTAGTAATTTCAGATGCTTTACTTATGGTACATATATTGGTAAACAAGTACCCATGTAGTACTTGCACCACAAGCAGAAGTAGGTCACCAATAAATCCTAAACATATTCTTAGTGACCCATCAAAAGCCTATGATATCATAAACGTCCCAATTTGGGTGGCTAGCTTACCTCTCTCAATTCTATTAGTCACTTTGTTGTACACCATCTAGAATTCAATAATCACTAAGGTGGTCACCGAATTCTAACTTCACTGTGTTCAAACATCATAGCATACAAAGCAAAAGTAAATTAAAAAAACCTCAGGCACTTCAGGATATGATAAGTACTACCATTCAGAGTTTAAACTGGTCTTAAATATACATTTTAAACAAGCTTAATCTAAAACAAGAGTTTAGGACCTGTCACATGAAAAATAAAAATGATAACTATGCAAAAAGAAATAGACTAGGATAAAGTCAACATACCCTCACTTGTTTCACATAAGGAATCGGGACTATAAACTCGCCAACATCCCTATCTCCAATTGATCGAGATAGACACAAGCCACCAGGCCAACATCTCAATGGACCAATCTGTACACAGATGAATAAAGTGCTCCATTGGTAACAACATTAAAAAGGCAGAGTAGGGTGGATTAAATACACAAAACCTCATAAATTGCATAAAACAAAACCAGGTAGATTGCAATAAAATTGGCATAATTAAATATCCCATCCACCACACTGAAATTTCCTCCAAAGAAACAGCATCCATTAATTCTTAGTGCTGGAGATGCTTTGTAGTTTGTACTAATACTTCTAGTAAGTTGTAGAAAGATTTTAATAATATCAAAAGGAAGAAAGAAGCTCCAAATGACCATTAGAAAAGAGTTACAATAACAATTGCTCCAAAGGGGTAAACCTAAATGTCGAATGTCAACTCTTAAACACTAGGTCAGCTACCCAAATATTCTACCTCCATTCCAAGTCCACATTTCGTCTTCTCTACTATACTAATCAGAAGATATTCTGCACCCATTTTCCTCGACCACTACCGATCACATGGAGATCCATCTTTTTTTTCATCACTCATATAATTTCAGCATGATCATGCTCCTTCTAAAATTAAAATAAAACATTGGAGGTGACATAATCAAGTGGTTATCATTTATCAGTGGGTAATTACAGAGGTCACTAGCTCTAAAACACCTGATCTATGCAATTGCCAACATAATGTATTTATGACACATCTCCGATACTATTTATTCAACAAAAAATATTTACTATATCAACCATTGCTAACAACTTTGAAACCTTTGGCAAGTCCAAAAGCCATTTATGAAAGCAACAAAGCAGATGACAAGAAGATGCCCTAAACAAAAATACTTCATAACAATATCAAAACAGAAAAAGAATTAAATCCTCAGATGAGATGTAAGTTTCCAAGAAACAAAAATACCTCTGTTCCACCACCAGTATTAAGCCGACCAACCTCACCCCCAGAGGCTGTAACCCGTTCCCTCCTGATTAAAAGTTAAACCAAAATATTAATCTCAATTGTAGCTCAGATTTCAGGTCACTAGTCGTAGTACACAGTTTGTTAGTACAACTTACTCTTCTGCATTGCTCTCAAGCCTGTGATCAGCTGACAAACTAAAAATCTCACCCTCCGCCGATTCAAATATGCAACGCGAGTCCCCCAGTGATGCTACAGTTACAGACCATCCTTCAATAATCGCAAAGGTAACAGTAGTTCCTGAAGCTTGTCCTGAAAAGAAAGCACCCCACTGGTGTTAATCATCCCAAATCACTTCTTTAAGAACCCCCTGAATCCACAGTTTCAAACACAATGACTTTCATATGACTCCAAATCAATCAAATAAGTAAAATAACAGCTCATAGATTCACCCAATATCATCGTTGAACACTAATTACAAATTAATCAAGCCCTTCAAAATTGAGATGGACAAACACCAATTTTAATACAACTAATTGACAATAACAATTTTACCTTTTTCTAAAAAATCTTTATCAGTTTTCACAAATCCTGCAACCAAAGCCCTGGGAAGCGCAGCTACCCAATCATCTCGGTTAAGATCCGTTGGCATCGCACTTAAAACATTGCTTAAAAGATGTTCTTTAGTATATATTGCAGCCGCAGATCCATTATGTCCATCAAACATCTGCAATAATAATAAAACATACTCCCATCAATCTCATTCAAACCAACAGTTTCTGGCCCACAAACAACCGAAAATTCTCGTACGAAGAATCACATCAATAATAATCAACACCAATTAATAAACATTCACATTTCACAATTTCCCCCTTAATTGACCAAAAAGAAAACATTCAGGGTGTGTTCTCTTGACCTAACAGAAAAATAAGATTCAGTACGGTGAAATCAGGGCTGATCAGGTCGAATCAGGCGAAAGAGAATACACCCCGAATTCAACGATATGCAATCAAAATTAATTACAATTTCCACCTTCATTAACCCAAAAAAAAAACATTCAGTGTGTGTTCTCTTTACCTTACCGAAAAATACATTTCAGGATTGATCAGGTCGAATCAGGTCAGGTAAAAAGAGAAGGCACCCGAATATAAGAATCAAATAAATGCAATCTAAATAAATATACAAGTTAAAATAGAGTTTGTACCCCGAAAACTGAAAAAGTGGTAACACCATCGCCAACAATACGTTGGCATTCGGTCTTCACAAGCGTATAATCCTCGCCTTTTTTACTTTGATTAGCTTGTCCATAACTAAGTTCTGGATTCTCAATTCTCTCACTATTCTGCTCTCGCCTCAACAATACTGATAAAGGAACCGTTTGATGTTCGCCTCTCGACGACATCGTTTTGTCGTTTTATCACCTTACCAATATGAATCGATTTCCTCAAATCCAATTTCAAATTCCTTCTTCAATGCATACTACATTAATCACATAACACCAAAAAAAGTTGATCAGGAAAAAAAATGTAATGTAAAAAAGTTGGCAAATCAACGAAAATCGAAACATGGAAGATTTACCAAAGATCGAAACGGCGTTATCGAGAAACGCGGATCCCGGCGAAACGCAAAAATTCCATTGTTGTTTGAGAGAGAGAATGGGGAAGAGAGGAGAGAGAAAGAGAGTACGAAAATGGTGGTGTGTTAGTTTTCTTTTTGTGATTTTTTGCGTTCTTATTATTATTTGGTTTTTGGGATTTCATTTTTTTGGGAGTTTTCTTTTTTAATTTCGATTTTCCAGATTATATCCCTCTGTGTTGTGTGTGTGTAACTGTGTATGTATAGGTTCACTTTGGATTTAATTTTCTCTCTCTTCGAGTCAGTAATATGACATGTCAATTGTCAAAAACGCATCGACAACGTTCACAATTCGGCGCTTGTTCCAGCAGCATTTGAGGCGGAGTTTACCTTGCAAATGGGTCCTACATTATAAAAAACCTACCTTTCTTTCAATATCTATCTATTTTTTTGTTAGTCTATTTGACTTTTTGATCATTTGCATGTTCAGATTACCTTGTAGATAGACTTTCATGTTTCAAGAAGAGTAGGGGCAAGGGTGTTGAATTTTTGGTTATGGATATTGTAATTAACAGGAACGAATGAATCAATGGTCCTGATTTTTGGAGATTTTTTTTTACAATAGCTAAGAGCCTAGGATTTGGTGTGGCAAGGGAGTAGAGCTGTCAGTTTGGTTAAAAACTGATGGAGTGATGGTGAACTATAAACTGATAGCCAACTGAACTGAATATACTGAACTGAAGTGACCCATAACTAAAAAGTGAATTAATCAAAAGCCAACTACTTAAAGTGAACTGCAACTTAATTTAACTGAAAGTAAACTGAAACACAAACCGAACACAAACTAAACTAAAATTAACCGCTTAAAAATCAGCTTTAAACTGAACCGAACTGATTCTAAACTGAACTGAAATCAACTGAAAATTGTATTAAACTGAACTGAACCAAACCGAAACTATACTAAAGTAAACCGATAACTGTGTTATATTGTTTTTCAACTGTAACAAATAATAACCTAATCTTTGTTATCTTACTACATCATTAATGAATAATGACATAACACCTTATTTACAAAATTAATATATTGCAAGACCCAAATTCATGTAATATACATAACCTTAACTTATAAAATTGATATATTACAAGACCCATATTCAACAATCAACATACACAATAATTTACAAAATTGTATATTACAAGACGATTAACTCAAATGTTGCATTGTTATCTTAAATTAGCTTATACACTACCATTGACACATTCGTTGAGTTTTGAAATGCATCACACTCAAGGACGATTAGCCTAATGATTACTTACTTATATTGACTAATCTACACACTAATCCATTCGTATTAGCTCGTGTTTATACTAATATATACTCGAAATGCAATACATTGATCTACACACTAATTTAGTCTAGCATAATGATTACCCACCTATACTAACTTTGCTAACGTTATACTCGTGTTAACTTGTGTGTTATCGACTTTAATCATCATCATCATTACTAATTATGATCATCCATAATTATCAATCATCATCACTTTGATCACCGTCAATCATAATTTTCCCATCAACAGTAACAAGTTAATATACACACTGAAAACTAAAGAATAATTATGTTATATAGTAACATTACAAGTTATCATACATATCAATGTGGATTTCAGTATCGCTAAAGTAATTATAATCAACATACAAAGAAGTAATGATTATACATGCAAAAATGAAGAAGAAAATCTGAATATCAGCTAAATGTATATTAAACCTTTAATACAATAATTTCACTGTAAATGGGGCAACTTTCAACCGTGCCTTCGTAAACAAAATATAGACATGTCTCGTGATGGTATTGCTGGTTCCGATAAGATTAACCGAAATGATAGCAAGTCAAATCGATTTCAAGTTACCCGACATGTCAAAGTTGTTGGCCCGATACATGACACGAAGTCAAAAAAGGATGCATATGTCATAACCGATAATCAATTTTCACCCAAGCTGGTGTGATTTTCTATACAAAATTGAAATTAACCAAAACCAAATTGAAAATAACTGTTTGAACTGATAGTAATAGGTAAAAGTCAACTGTTGGAACTGAAATTATATGGGTCAAACCCAAAATACAACTGTAACTGAACTGAACTGAAAATCGAATAAACTGAATCGGATTGAAACTGAAACCGAAAAAATTTAAACTGAATCAATTTAGATGGGAAAAAAGAACTGAAATCAATTGAAGTGAAGTCAACCAAACTGTTGGTTCGAATCAGAACTGAATCGTTTAACTGAATTGACACCTCTACAAGGGACACCCACATGCCACAATAAACTGCGGATGTGTGTTTATGTCAGCAATGTATGCATATGCACCGTGATTTTAGAAAAAGAGAGAGAAAAAGTAATGAAAAAGTAAAAGTTGAGAGAAATAAAAATAGAGCTTAGAAAAGCACAAAATATTTTTTAGGTGTCCGTATGAGACTGCATGTGCATGCTAAAGGGCATCAGTTTTACTAACTAGAGTCTATCTGCATAGCTCAACTTTTTAGCTGTTCGTTAGGAATCTTCTTTTGTAATGTTCTCGATATCTTTGAATCTAGAAAATATTTATTAATTATCAAAAATAATTAATATTTAAAAATACAATTAATTATCAGGAAAAATTAATTGGGCTTTATGAAAGTGGGCTTGAAAATACAATTAATTATCATGAATAATTAATTGGGCTTTTAAAAGTTAGTTCAGAGTTATTTCAAACAATTACATAGACTGTGAGACCTTAAAACGCTTTTAGGCTTAGCTTTTCAGATCGCTCTTCCTTAGGACCGGACCAATTAAGACGGTATGTTTTACCATTTGGTGATCAACGAAGAGACAGGATTTTGTGTCTACACCATAATTTTAGGAGTCAAAGGTTACGTGATTAAGTTGTTGAACTAGTTTAAGAAATAAAATATAAAGGAAAATATTTTATTTTAGGATAATATCTTTTTATTATTTTGTTTTAAAGAAAATACCTTTTATGGATTATCTTTCAGAGTCATTTTAGAAAAGTAAGTTTAACTAGTTTAGGAGTCTTAATTAATTTATAAAAATAAAACAATTAATTAACTGCACGTTCTCCATTAATAGTAGATTAATCACGTTTAATTTTTAGAAACTTGAGTGTCAAATTGTTCCTTTCGTCTATTCCAGCCATGATCTATTAAATTTATACACGTTCACACATGTTTAATTAATAGAATTAGTGGAGTTTTGCTCCTCAAAGTCAAGAAACATGGAGTTGTTCGTCCTAAATTTGTAGTAGAGATGATCATGGGCCGGGTCGGGCTTGGCCCAAAAAAAGTGGCCCATTTCAGGTCAAAGCCGCGGGGCAGGCCGGGCCAGGCCAAGCCGCAGGCCGAAAATTCGTGGCCAAAATCCACAAATTCGGGCCGGGCCAAGCGTGCTTTTCGGGCTATTTTTGTGCCGGGCCAAAATTTAGACTAGTTTTGCATATTTAAGTTTCCCGTGGTCTGGAATTTTTTTCCAAAAAATTGGGTCGGGCCCGACCGCGGGCTGAAAATTCATGCCCAAAACTCGCCTATTTTCGGACCGGATCCATGTTGATCACCTCTAATTTGTAGGAGTTGTGCCTAGGAATTAGAATAAGGAGTATCTTATGTAAGTTTGCTCTATAAATGGGACGTAATCACTTGAGTTAAATGTGTCTGGCTTTGTGAAAAATGATATACAAAGATAATATCTTTAGTTTCACAAATTGAGTTAGTGCCACATGGGTTCCACAAGTTCCATTGTTTCTTGATCGTACTTATAATTGTCTCAACTAGTACTATTCTATTATTCTATAATTGAGTTTTGGGTTAAGGGGGTTTGAGTGAACTCCTATATAAGCAAGATTTTGAGATAAGGAAAGAGACAAGAGAAGGGACTTTGAGAAAACTTGGAGTAGAACAACAGTTAGAGGGAATTGTTGTCGTGAATAATTTGAGTTTGTAGAGAAACTCAAGGAGACGTCCAAGTTTACAGTTGGTTGTAACAGAGTTGTTAGCCTCTTATAGTGAGAAGATTTGAGTTAAAATCCCTTGGGTTTGAGGTTTTTCTTTTTTATTGGGCCCCAAAAGTTTTCCTCGCAATTGTATATGTTCCTTTCATTATTTTTATAATTTCGTAAAAAGAACACTCATTAGTCACACAACCATTCAACCCCCTTGTAGCGTTCCTCTTATTCCAACAATTGGCATCGAGCATGTGCTCTTAAAATTTACGAGTGACGCCGATGAGTAAGATTTTGGCAAGGAAACATGAACACTTATGAGAAATTGGAGGTCATTTATTCGGCTATTCTACTTGCTAATGTTCAAGAAAAGTTTATCCGTAGTGGAAAATCATATTACAAATATTCATTAAGGATATAATTTATTTTTGTATAATTAAGAGTGATTAGAATAACCAAGAGAAAGTTAGGGGGTGTTTTGTTAGAGGTTTTCAGGAAAAGGTAAGGGAATCAAGTGAGCTGATTCCCTTATTTGTTGTTTATTTTGTCAATTCAATGATTCCATTTACCCTACCCTTACCCCTAAACTCGTCTACATCGATTCCCCATCCCTTTCCTTTTTTTTAATAAAAGAAAAGAGAAACTAGGGAGGATCCCACATAGTGGGCCACCCTAAAGCATCCTTTCGGATGATCACAGAAAAAGGGGAATCATAAACTTCAAACCAATAAGTGAGATTAGCCGTAGAGTGCCCCCGATGAGCCAACCAATCGCGGCAAAGCATTAGCTTCCGGAACACATGATGAATTTGAACTTCTTCAAACCTTTTAAGATCTTCACCTACATCTAAAATAGTAGTATTAATAGTCCACGGAATTTTCCAAATATTTTTAATAGCTTGGATGACAGCCAAGTTATCCCCTTCTATAATGATTTTCTTCACTCCCAAAGAAAGAGCCCCCCTTTTCCCTTCACGTAACCCTATAGCTTCAGCAACTAAAATAGAATCAGAACTACTAAGAGCACCAGCCCCACATAATCTGAGATTACCATTCTCATCTCTAATGATAAAACCAAACACAGATTGGCCATTTGAGAGTTTTGACCCATCAAAATTAATCTTTACAAAACCAGACTCTGGAGGCGTCCACCCAATCATCTCTCTACTCTTTTTCTTTACACAAGAAGTGGCAGCCTTCCTCTTGCCGAAGAAAGAAACAACCCCTCATTCTCAACACTAGACATCCCTAACTTACTAATTTTGTCCAAATAAGCTCGAATCATGCTACTAACCTTGGCTGTAGAACAAGCCTCTTGCCGAAAAATCACACCATTTATGTTGTACCAAATAAATCACCATGAGATAACAAACATTTCTATCTCTACCATAGAAAACTTCTTTTTAAGAGAAGCTAAATACTCAACAAAAGACATATCCTCACTAATAACATTCGGACTAGGCAAGTTGATCTTTTGATTAAGATCTTCAAACACATCTCTAACTAAGGGGCATTGAGAAAAAAATATGAGAAACATCTTCAGACTGGAAATTACAGAAAACACATTCTAAAGGGAGAAAAATATGACTAAGCTCCAACCTTTTTTTTGTAGAAAGCCCATTATGACAAATTTTCCAAAGGAAAAATTTAATTTTTGGAGGGACTTTAAGATTCCAAATCCAATTGAAAACTGATTGGTCATAGGCCTGGGAATTAATACCCCGAATCAATCTTACCCCGATTTAACGAGAATAAATTCCATCGGGGAAAGGCCCCGAACAATTTATCCGACATTTGATTGCTTGGAATATAAATACCCTTAATATCATAAATAATGTCGATGGGAAGCAGTTGAGATAAACTATGTAAATTCCATTGAGTAATAAAATTACTAACTAGATAGCTTTTAGACCCAACGATAACCTGACATCTATCTGCTAACGGAAAGTCATAAACCCAATTATCAAACCAGAATGAAATAGATAAATCATCCCCTATACTCCATTTAATTCATTTTTTGAAGCTGCTACGTAAATTCATAAGCTTACGCCATTGCCAAGAAACATTAGCTTTCCCATTTTAGGTATTTCTTTTTAACAAGATTAACCCACAGGTTATCCGGAGTTAAAAGGATTTTCCAAAGAAGTTTGAATTGGAGGGCTACATTATTAACCTTAGCTTTCCGGAGCCCCAAGCCTCCTAATTTCTTAGGTTGGCAAATCTTATCCCAACCTATTAAATTAGGGGATTTCGCATCAGAAGGTTTATTCCAAAAGAAATTTCTATAACTCTTATCTAAAGAGGATAAAATAGCTGGGGGCAGAGTGAAACTCTGCATCTGCTTGGGATAGAGAATTAGCCTTCCATTTTATCAATTGAGACGAAACTTTTTCTTGAATATCCACAAAAGTTTAATTTGTAACTTTAGAACAAATAATAGGACAACCCAAATATTTACCTAAAACTAGAGTTTCTTCCATTTGGAGAATACTGGTAAAATCTTTAGAAACAAGACCATCCACATTTTGCGTACATTGGAAAGCAGATTTATGTAAATTTACAAGTTGACCAGACATAGAGCAATATTTATCCAGAATGTCTTTTATGATATGACAACTAACTTCCGTAGCTCTAGCAAAAATCATTGTGTCATCCGCAAACGTTAAAAAAGGAATCTTGACTCTAGAGTGACCTAGTTTGACCCCTATATCCCTTGAACCTGATAGGCTTGCTTGATGAAATTTGCGGGCTAAAATTTCTACACAAAGAATAAAAATGTAGGGAGACAACGGATCCCCTTGTCTAATTTCCCGGGACGGGGAGAAAATCTCTCCAGGAATACCATTTACTAATACTGAAAAAGAGATAATAGTAATACACTGTCTTAACCAATTAATCTATTTATCACTAAAGCCTAACTTTTCAAAAACCTTCAAAAAAATAGTTCCATTCAAGTCTATCATAAGCTTTTTCCATATCTAGCTTGATAGCAATCCATCCCTCTAACCCTTTTTTATTCTTAAAAGAATGAAAAACTTCATGTGCTATCAAAATGTTATCTTGAATTAGCCTTTCTGGGACAAAAGCCCCTTGAAGAGGGTGAATTATTTTACCCAACACCTCTTTTAACCTATTCGCCATTACCTTTGAAATAATCTTATAGATGGTAGAGCATAAACTAATTGGACGAAAATGGTTAGGATTTGAAGGGTTATCAATCTTAAGAATAAGTGTAATAAAGGTATGATTAACTTCCTTTAGGAGATATCCTGAATGAAAAAATGCCCTTATAGCTCTAAATAACGATCTTCCTACTAGCGTCCAATACTTTTGAAAAAAGAAAGGGGGAAAACCATTCGGTCTGGGGGATTTATCAGGTGCTAAATCAAATGTAGCAGCTTTAACTTCCTCAAAAGAAACCTCTTTACAAAGAAACTCATTATCTTCATCTGAAATTATACATTCTAATAAATCAAAATCCTGCGGATTGTTAAATGCATTTGTAATACACTCCTCAATTCTTCCAGGATGTTTAATCGAATTATTTTGCGCATCTTGGATTGAGTTAATCAAATTACGATTCTTTCTAATACTAGCACATGCATGGTAATAACTTGTATTTGCATCGCTAAGTTTTAAATGGTTAGACTTTGCTTTTGGTTTCCAATGCATATCTTGGAAGAGTAAAAGCTTATTTTGTTTGACTAATTTTTTTTTGCAATTCTATAAGATGCAGAGAATCTCCTTCTACAGATAATCTTTCTTGGATAGATTTTAACTTTTCCTCAACTACTCTAAGTTGCCGAAAAATATTACCAAATCTAGTAGTAGACCAAATTTTAGCTTTTTCCTTTAATAGTTTACATTTGCGAGTGAAACAAAACATATGGGATCCTTGGAACCGAGTACTCCAATATTTTTTTTATTAAACAATCAAAATCCTTTCTCGAAGTCCATAGTTTATTAAAACGAAAAGGAGGAGCCTTCCTAACTTGACTTAATTTTAAAGATACTGAAATCGGACAATGATCTGAAGAAGTGAAATTATGATGTTTAACTTTTGTACAAGGGAATAAATTCATCCAATCCAAACTAACAACACCTCTATCTAACCTTTCAAGGATATTATTGGGCCCATGGGGCTTTTTCCTCCAAGTATAAATGTTGCCTTCAAAAGGTAACTCAACACATTCAATTGATTCAAAAAGCAAATTCATATAATGAAGCCGAGAAAATTTAAATTGGGCACCCCCTAATTTATCATTACTTGAACTCAACTCATTGAAATCTCCTAAAATCATAAAAGGCAAAGCTAAAGAACTTAAAAAAGCAATCAACTCATCCTAAAATTCTTGTTTTAAAGCATGGTTGAGTGGAGCATATATAAAAATAGCAATAAATGAGCAATTCATAGATAAAACTTCAATAGAGCAAGCCATAAACTGACTAGATTTATGAATAACTTTCAAAATAAACGGATTAGATGGGTTATTTTTCCATGAACACCATGAACCACCTGCCATACCAATAGTGGGGACATAATCGAAATTAGTGAAACCACAATGCCTTACACTCCCCTCAAAGGGAGAGGATTGCACTTTGGTTTCACAAATAACCATGATATGCACATTATTACATTTACAAAAGTCTTTAACTTCTTCCATTGCAAGATACCTCTTGCATCCCCTAATGTTCCAAAAGCTTACATTCATCAAAAAAGATGGCAGATGGAAGACAAGGCTTGACTAAGCCCTGCCCCTGTTCAGGCCAGAGGAGACTGAATCATCCTCCCTGCACTCCTTTGTCCTCTTGGCTGAGCTTGATGAAGAAACTGGATTCACATGGCTAGCCTCTTCAACCTCCATACCCTCAATTTGCTTGATCATAGATGCCTCAGAATTAATAAAATGAAAAGAGTTTTCAGGCTGTGACATATAGCCATCTATCATAGCATCATCTTCACCTGCTGCTCATCAATAATAAAGGTGCCATCTTCAACACCGGAAAAGGTGTCATCAAGATCAAACATGTCATTTTCCTCAGGGAGGAAAGCATCAGCATCATCATTATAATTCCCAGCAAACAAATCTTCAGAGGAAATTATATCATCATTGGCAAGGTGAAGAGGGAGAGGCAATAGCCCAGAATCAGAAACAGTCTCAATACACTTCACAACAACCAAAGACTTGACATGGGGGTCAAGAGATGGATCAGGAGAGGGAGTTAAAGTCTCACAATTAGGCTCATCATCAGAGGACTCCACATCAATAGCATCAAAAACCATTAAAGATTTACCTTTCTCATTAACCTTTGGAAGACTTAAAGAAGCAACTTTCCCAGGATCAGCATTTTCACCATCTTTAATCACAATTCCTTTCTGACCAGAGTTAAATTTTACACCAGAAAAGACTTTAGAAGGAAATTTCTTTCTAGCAGAGTTCTGAATAACACCAGGTCCAGCACCAGCAACATGAGAATTTCTAGGAACATGCTTAGGCCTTGCCTCCACTACATAAGCTTGCTCAGCTGTAGTGAGAGACTTAACTTGCCTTGAAGCATTTTCAAGGAATTACGCCAACCATTTCTTTTTTGGGTTCTTAAGAACCTAACAGTTACTTCTTTCTGAAGAGGATACAACAAATTGCACTTCTCAATACTATGATCTTCACAACCACAAAATGAACAGCCAGTAGAAAAGTCCTCATACCACGAAACATAGCCACTAGTACTACCACCAGCACTAACAATCTCAGCATATTCCAACAAATGTTCAGTTATATCAACCCTAACACACACCCTAGCAAACCGGATTTTATGCTTTAAAAGAGATCTCGCATCAAGCTTAACAAAAGTTCCCACATTATTAGATGCCAACATGTTAGCCACAGACTCAGGATTTAACAATTCAACAAGGAACCTTGGTATCCTAACCCAAAGAACCACCCATTTCAACTCCTCTACATAAGGGTCAAAATTAGCACGCCATGGTTGAAGAACAAAAAGTTCCCCCTGCACATGCCATGGTCTTTCAGACCACACTAGCTAGGTAAAGATTCCCAGAATTAGCAAATAAATCTAATCATCACCCATTGATTACCCATGTCCATGAACTCAATTTCACCCTTGCAAAATTTCCATTCTACTTTAGTTCTAGTAATAATAGTATTGCATATCAATAGGATTACCTAGCATCTTACCTATCAAACAAGACTTGGAAAGATCATCTACATCTTTTTTAACTTGAGGCAAATCATCAACATTAATGACATCAGGGTAACAAGGGGGATCAGAACAGTCACTTACACCCACTTTAGCGTAACCGTAAAACATGGGAAGACTCAAAGAACGCACCGAATCAGGGACAACCACAACAATAGGAGAAATGGTATCCATGGACGAACCATTAGCTCCAGCAGACTCAGAGATAATAACATCATTAAAAGATTTAGGAACTAACATGATGACAGAACACTCTAACTCACAAGAGAAATTGCAATAAAAATAAAGACAATCACAGAGCAAGGAGAATTTTTGAGAGAAAGACAAGAGAAAAGAACTGAGAGTGAATTGAAAATTTACCTGACTTCTCCACCTTTTATAGCAGAAAAATTTAGGGCAAAATTCCCTGAACTACACTTCTAAATCAAACTTACCAGAGAGATTCCCAATCACATTTAATGCATTAGCTGAATTAATGGAGAAAACTCCACCAGACGCAACATAATTCTGCTTTTCACAAAAAACAGACGGCACCCTGATAAGTCATATTTATATATAGTTTTTAGGTGCATTTAGGTTGCATTTTAGAGCATTTAGTTTTATATTTAGGTTCGTTATTGCATCATATTCTTAAGTTAAGTTATTCTACTCCTATTCGGTATGTTTTCTTATTTTTGATGAATTTCAGGTAATGAGAATGTATTTGGACTATAATTAGCTAAGCTTGAGGATTAGGAGCACTTGGAAAGAAGCTACAATGCATAAGGATCGTATGGATATGTCATAGTACGAGTTTGAGCGAAAACAAAGTGGAAAATCATTAGAAGAAATGTGAAAAAGGAGTCATGTCTACTCTTCTGATCATAACTTTTGATGTGCTTCTTAGAATCAAATAATTCCAGCATATTGAGAAACTAGACTTGAAGAGCTTTCCAACGATAGGTGGCAAGCCCTGAGAAGACTTCTAGTCAAGGAGTTATGCCTTTCAGAAGATTGCACTGTTTCTGCTGGAATCTGCCACGCGTACGTGCGGATCACTATTCCGCCCATTTAATGATATTTCGACTTTCCTTATTTTTGTAACTTACTTTCCTAGTCATATTAGGTTACCTAGTATTAATTATATTAGGTTTTAACTCTTTCTCTCTCTCCTCCTCCCTTATCACGTTATTTCTTAGTTTTAGGTTTAGTTTTAGTTTTCTTCTTTTCTCTCTCTCTAGTTTAAACCCTAGTTTTTCATGTTCTTCATTAATTCATTAGTTTTATTATTTCATTCTCTCTCTTTCATTGATTTCTTTAATTATGTTTTTCTTGGTAGATGTAGTTTTTATTCTTTGCTTCATGATTGAGTAGTCTTATTTTCTAGGGTTTGGGAATCCATGTTTATATGATATGATTAGTGATTGATATTTATTCATGGTTTGATTAGTTATTGATTTTTCTAATTGATTAGTGTTTTTATTGTTAATCTTGCAATCTGATCAATTGTCTGATTAAATATTGCTAATATCGAGTCATAGATCGGGAGATAGTACTCTTTAGAGGCTAACCTACAATTACCAAATCTGATTATGTTGAGCGACCGTACTAGCATATGTTGATTTGAGAGCGTTAAGACCCGATCGTAGGATTAATATGTGCTCTAGATTTCTGATTAGTTGAACTATTGATGATATTTTGATGGATTATAAATATGAACATGGTGAACCATTGCCCTAGATTATTTTAGTTTAATTTTCATATTTTATTAGTTTAGAACCTTAATTCTCATATCTGTGATCTTGTTTAGTTTTTCCATACCTTAGAAGCTAGATTAAAACAACCATCTCTCTGCGTATTCGACCCTACTCACCCTACTATATTGTTAGAAGGTTTTGCAGGAATTATTTTTGACAGGTGTACGACAACGTATCACACCCTCGAAGAAATGATGACCTTAAAACCAAAAATAATGAAGACACCAGAATCCAAGCACTCACAAAGAAATAAATGAACACTCCCATCGATGAACAGTAAAACCCTAGCCCTCTTCCGATTTTTGTACTTAAAGTTCATGAATTGGAGCCACCTAATCCAAATTATGGATGAATTAGGTAGCGAAATGATGAAAATAGGCTCAATTACTCTTCTCCTAGGCTCATAGCCCTGACATTGAGTGGTTTTAATGCTAACTGTTGTAGTCTAACATCTACGGCTCTTTTTGAGACACTTGGGCTTATCAGAGCCGTACACGTGTCACCTGAGTTAAAGAGAAGAAATGCCTTGCATCTTTGGGCTACCCTCAGCAGAGTTAAAAGGTCTAGATTCTCGCCCAGAGGTCGAGCCCAAGAATGTAAGGTGGTCGAAGGAGATTGGTTAATAGATATCCACTAGTCATGATCCGCCACGTGTCATGTTTTGATTTCTCACCCAATCGAAGCCACTATTCTAGGGCGGAGTATTAAGGATAGCTGTCAACTTGCTATCACTATAAATACCCCTGAAATCAGGAGACACACAATTCAATGCAAACAGTGTAAAGTTACTCTGTAAAACTACTCTCTCACTTTCTCTCTCTATCTCTATTTTTCTCTTACAACTCCTTATACCTGACTTAAGCTTCGGAGGGGGAACCACCACCCAAACCTCCAGGGTGGGTCCCTTTTTGCAGGTTCGGGAGTAAAGCTCGAGCTTGGGTTTGGATTGATTCAGACATTGTTGCACAAGTCTCCAAAGAAGAACATATAAGGGATACTAGTTTACTTGCTCGACAATAAAGCACCATCTACAGCTTACTTGTTGGACAAGTAGACGAAACATTTGGCGCCGTCTGTGGGGAGACGCAACGATGACTGATTGTCAATTGTCCAACCTTGCCAGAAACCGAAGTCTTCAGGTTAATGTCGAAGACACAAGTAGAACACGAGAGACCACCTCGAGGAAGGGATAGACCCCCGTCCATCGTCCAGGTTACTGGACCAAGCCAGCAACCTGTCATTCAAGAGAATCTTGAACGTCCGGTGACTCCCGCCCATCTAGAGAACGCCTTGAATGATTTCCAGGCAAAGATTGTTGCAGTCGTCCAGGAACAGATCAAGAGCAATATGTTGTTTTTCCGGCTTAACCCTGAGCCAGCTGCTAACAATCCACCTCCCCCCTAGGGGACGTTCCCAAGACGATCGTCCAGGTCCTAGTCGACTGTTCGTCAGGAACCCTCTAGGAGAACGGCAAGAGGAAAGCAGCCAAGAGGATAATGATCGGCGAAGGAAGATGGACTGGAACCTGGTGGTAAGGACCCGGGACCATGTTCGTCCAAGCGGGCACCGAATGAAAACAGATGCCGAGAATATCTAGAAGCAAAGAGAGCAGCAGCAATACAACGATCAGCGACAGGTTCTACATCATACCTGAGAGACCCTCCTTTGAGGTTGTCGTCCCGGAGGGGAGGGACGAAGTTTAAGTCACTCTCTTGTTCATCCACGACGAGAGAAGACAAAGTGGCTCAACCCATGGTCTATAGGCGCCCATTGCCCGCAAACACGTCGTCGATCCGGTGTTAAAGGAATATCGTAAGGAGTACATACCCATTGAGGAGGAGATGGGAGCCCTCCCGATTAACCGCCCACTCCGTTCTCGGCCGGAGATAATGGAGGCGCCCCCCTTCCCAAAGGTTAAACTCCCTACTATAGAACCTTTTGATGGAACAACAGATCCCGATGATCACTTGTCTGCTTACAAACATCAGATGTACGTCCAAGGAGTAGATGATGCTACCTGGTGTAAGAACTTCCCAGCAACTCTGAAGGGAGTAGCTCAGAAGTGGTTTAACAATCTTCCACCCAATTCAGTCAATAATTTCACGGAACTCAGTTTCTTATTCACTAGTCACTTTGTTGCCAACAAACAAGAACAAAAAACAAGCATGCACCTAGGCAAGGTCGTCCAGGGACCTAAGGAGGCTCTTAGAAGTTTCGTTAAGAGATTCAACCTTGAAGCCCTTCAGATCCAAGATCTTAATGCTGGAGTGGCCTTTGACGCCTTCATTAGGGGTCTAAGGCCAGGAAGTTTTAAGTTTGATCTTGTTAAAAAGAAAATCTCCACTCTTGCCGAAGCCTTAAGGGAAGCTGAAGCGTTTATTCACGCTACCGAAGTGTGTGCTGAGGCAAAGCATCCCGAGTCTAAGAAGCCTGAAGAGGTTGCTCAGCCAAAGAAGAGCAACCCCAAGAAGGCCGAGACTTGGGCTATAACCTCCACCACTTCATCTAGGAGGAGCAAGAGAAAAGAGGCTGAGCCATCCTCATCCAATACTATTGAATTTAACAAAGACCAATACTCCATTCTCATGGAGATTAAGGATCAATATGAGTTGAAGGCCCCAGCTGAGATGAAAACCCCTTATAGAAATAGAGATAAGAGCAAGTATTGCCACTTCCACAAGGATTGCGGTCACGAAATTAATGAATGTAAGCACCTCAAGAAGGCTTTGGAGGAGCTAGCTCGAAAGGGAAAGATGAACCCCTATATGCCTCAAGGGGGAAGGAAGTCCCAAAGGAAAGACAATTGGCAGTCTAAGAAGAAGGAAAGTGAGAGCACAGACGAGGATGTTGTACTCGTAATTTCTGGAGGGTTTGCTGCTGGAGGACCAACCAATAGAGGACACAAAAACTACCTTAGGGAGCTTGGCCAAGTTTTGTTAACTGATCAGACAAAGGCTGAGCCCTTCCCAAGGGTGGTAGTTAGTGAGCAAGATCGGGGCAGGTTGAGGACTCCCCATGACGATCCTTTGGTTGTAGAAATGAAAATAACAAACTTGAGAGTAAGAAGAATTTCGATCGACACCGGAAGCTCGACGGACATCATCGGTCCGATTGCTTGTCCGTATTAAAATTTGATGAGGAAGAACTTGGTTCCCGTTCACCATCCCATCATAGGGTTTGGGGGAGGAGTCATCCACCCAATGGGAACTGTTACTTTGCCTGTTCGAGTGGGAGAAAAGGATGCCGCTAGAATTTTGTTTATCAAGTTCTTGGTAGTCCGAGATTTGACAGCCTACAATGTCATTCTTGGGCGACCAACTCTGAATCACGTCAAAGCCGTTATAGTTACCCACCTGATGTTGATGAAGTATGAGTGTGATGATGGCAAGATTGGCTCATTATATGGGGACCGACAGTGGCTAGGGAGTGTTATCGACTACCCTTAAGCCGTCATCATGGAAGATGTGCAATGAAGATCGACGCAGTTCTTTGCCGGTGAAAGGAAAACGTCTGAAATAGAGAAGGATAAGACGAAGGTGGTTAGCGAGAGGAAAACGTCCGGGATAGTCAAGGACCACTTGGCCTCATTGATGACGACCATTGAGAGCCCTCAGACGCCTCTCGCTCCCTCAAGGAAGGCGTCTGAGCATCTTCCTAGCAAAAAGAGAAAATATGAAATCATCAAGGAAGAGCCTCCCTTGTCTGAAGAAGTGATGGCCATCATGGGACTAGCAATAGAGCGTCCATAACCAGTCGATGCCCCGTAAGACGTGCATGCCGGATGAGGCTCGTCCGGAGCGAAGCTTGAAAATTGGTTCTTCACTCTCTTTGGGCTTAAAAAGCCTCTTAATCGGCTTCTTCACAAAGAATTTCGGGACGTGTTTGCCTATTGTGTTGAAGAAATGCCCGGAATTGATCCAGAGTAGCCGTCCATCGGTTAAATGTTGATCCAAAATTAAAACCTCGTTCGTCGAAGAAGAGGCATTTGGGACCAGGCTAGAAATCGGGCGGTTGACCAAGAAGTTCGAAGTTGTTGGAATCCAAGTTCATCAAAGAAACCTATTACCCGGGACCGGATAGCAAATGTGGTCATGGTGCCAAAGCCCAATGGCACCCGGAGGATGTGTGTGGACTACACCGACCTCAACAAGGCTTGTCCTAAGGACAGTTTCCCTTGCTTAAGTTGGATCGTCCGGTGGACTCTACAATTGGTCATGCTTTTCCGAGCTTCATGGACGCTTATTCTCGCTTTCATCAAATCCCAATGTGGCTCGAGGATCGGGACAAGACGTCCTTCATTGCGAAAAAGGACTATGGCCGGGTTGAGAATGCCATTCGGCCGCGCAATGCCCCGGCCACTTTTCAAAGATTGATCAATACTTGTTTTTCAGCCACAATTGGGAAGAAATATGGAGGCATATATTGACGATATGATAGTCAAAAGCCGTCAAGAAGAAAATCATGTTGGTGATTTGAGAGAAACTTTTGAAACTCTCAGGAAATACAAGTTAAAGCTGAACCCCAGCAAATGTGTGTTTGGAGTTTTGTCGGGGAAGTTTTTAGGCTTCTTGGTGGATCAAAGGGGAATTGAAGCAAATCCCGAAAAGATACAAGCTATTTTAGACATGAAGTCTCCGTCAAAGGTGAAGGAAGTTCAGAGACTGACGGGTTGCTTGGCTGCCCTTGGACGTTTCTTGTCTAAGTCAGGCGACAAGTGCCATCACTTCTTCGCCACCATTAAGAAAAAAGCAAAGTTTGAATGGACAAATGAGGCGGAGCAAGCACTACAAGCAGTCAAGGACCACCTTCGGCTGCCTAGGTTGGTCGCCCGCCGAGGAGGAGAAGCTTGTTTGTATATTTGGCAGTGTCCGCTCAAGCTGTGAGTGCTGTTCTGCTGGCTGAAAGAGAATCCGTCCAAGTCCCAATATACTTCGTGAGTCACGTACTCAAAGACGCGGAAAATAGGTACACTCCCGTTGAGAAGTTTGGATTGGCCCTCGTCATGGCCAGCAGAAAGTTAAGGCCCTATTTCTTGGCGCACAGTATAATCGTCTACACTGATCAGCCTTTGAAGCAAGTTCTACTGAAGATGGAAGGCTGCCGGACGAATGTTAAAATGGGCGGTGGAGCTTAACATGTTTGATATATCCTTTGAACCAAGGACAGCCATTAAAGGGCAAGCCTTGGCAGATTTTATAGTCGAACTTACTCGGCCGACCATAGAGCCGATATCCGATCCAAAGAAGAGGAAGAAGGCATTGGACGCTCATGGTTGATGGCTCGTCCACAATCAATGGATGTGGAGCGAGGATCATTTGCCAATCTCCCGAAGGGGACAAGTTTGAATATGCATTAAGATTCCGGGTTGAGCATCCAATAATGAAGCCGAATATGAGGCACTCTTGGCGGGAATCAAAATGTGCAAAGCGGCGGAGTCTGTTGAGATCGAGGCCAAATCGGACTCCCTCTTAGTGGTCGGCCCGGGTTAATGGAGATTTTGAATGCAAAGAAGCATCAATGAGCAAATACATGCAACTCATCAAAGATGAGATAGAGCCATTAAAACGATTTGTCCTCGACCAAGTACCAAGGTCGAGAAAATCATCAGCGTATGCACTCTCGAAGTTGGCCGGCCTATTTGAAGGTGATGTGCCAAGAACAGTATTTTGGGAAGTCAAACCCAAAAAGAGCATAGATCAAGAGCAGATTATGTTTCTGGCCGCGGGGACCGTCCTGGATGGAGCCGATCATAGAATACAAGAAGACGGGACGATTGCCTTCGATCCCGTAGAGGTCAAGTATGTGAAGGCTAGGGACAAGTGGTTTGAGCTATGGGACGAGACACTTTACAAGAAATCATTCAACCGGCCTCTGCTCAAGTGCGTCACCAGAGAAGATGGTCCGGAGGTCCCGAGAGAACTCCATGAAGGAGCTTGTGCTTCTCATATTGGGGGAAGAGCTTTAGGGGAGAAGGCTCTAAGGACGGGGTACTACTGGCCAACCTTAAAGGAAGACGCTCTAGTCTATGCAAAGAAGTGTGACAGTTGCCAAAAGCATGGAAATGTGCATCAGAAGCCGTCCAACTACTTAACCCCCATCTTGTTCCCTTTACCCTTTGCCAAATGGGGCATGGATATCCTAGGACCTTTCCCGAGTGGCCCGGACAAAAGAAGTTTGTGATAGTGGCCGTTGATTACTTCACTAAATGGATAGAGGCGAGAGGCCATGCGAGGAATAACAACGAACGACGTCAAGGGCTTCATCTCGGAAAAGCATTATAACCCGTTTTGGCATACCACGGTCCATCGTCTTTGATAATGGCCCCCAATTTGAAACACCTAAACCGAAGGAGTGGTTGGCGTAAAAGAGAAATAAAAGCACACTTCGCCGCCGTTGCCCACCCACAAGCAAATGGGCAGGTAGAGTCCTTCAACAAGATTCTATCAAATGGAATAAAAAAGAAGCTAGAAAACGTCAAGGGACAATGGGTTGAAGAGCTGCAGTTGGTGTTATGGTCCATCAGAACAACCGCCAAGAACTCTACTGGGTAGACGCCCTTCATGTTAGTCTACGGCACAGAAGCTGTCTTGCCCATAGAGATTGAAGAACCCACCCTGCGAGTTATGCTGTACTCGGAAGATGCCAACCTGGCCGCATTGCGCACGGCTTTGGACCAAGTGCCAGAAGTCAGGGGCAATGCCTTGCTAAGAATGCAATTGTACAAACTGCGTATGGCTCGGGAGTTTAACAAAAGAGTTGTTAGACGACCGCTCAAAGTAGGGGATCTTGTCCTTAGAAAGATGGAAGCGGTTGGACGAGCAAAAGAGTTAGGGAAGCTAACACCTAATTGGGAAGGACCTTACATGATTATCCAAGAGCTGCGCAGTGGTACTTTTCGTCTTCAGGATATGGATGGACGACCAGTACGCCGTACTTGGAATTCTGATAATTTGAAAAAGTATCACGTCTAATTCAATCCACCGTCGAATGTCTATGAAGTAGTTTGTAGTTAATCCAAAGTACCGCGGCACATGTTAGAAAAAAGAATTGTATACATGCATCTTGGCATTCCGTCAAGCAAAATCCATATAATACAATTCCTACTTTCTTATTTCCTTGTTTATTTTCACCAAGTTAATTCACTTTGGGGCATTAAATCAGTTACTCGTCTAAAAGTGACAGTAACTTGGATAAAAAAGAAAAGCGTCACAATTACTCATTTTTATGCCGAACATCACTCCATCGAAGAGACCGGCCAAAGCATAGCACATACAAGGCCGTCAAACTGACAAAACCTCTAGTAAGAGTAACGTCAAAGTCTCTGAGAGAAAGCTGGCCTGAAATAAGTCCTTAGTAAAGGATACTTATCTTCACAAGCACGGCCAGCTAAGTAGTCTAGACCCTAGTAAGGGATCGCTACTTAATGACGAGTGTTGCTCCCTCAAGGAAGCCGGCTAAAACATGCGTTCAAAGATATATAACAAGCTCGTCCAATAGTTTCAGCAGGCTCGGCCAAATATTGCCGCTTTCCTTCTTGGCCTTTGGCTCGCCCACCATGTACGGTTGAACTAAGCCCAAGAAGGGGGGGAATGATAGAAGCCTAAAAGACGAGCTCAAGAGAACAAGGTCGTCCAAAACAAGTGTTTCAATCATATTATGCAGATCGTCTACGATGTTCAAGACGAGTCAACTTTTGTACTTAGAAACAATTCAAAGTTAATGTGATAGTCAAATGGGAATTGATGAAAATAAGAGGCAAGCAAATGGCAAAAGTCTTTCATATATATCATGAGTAAAATTTACAAAATAAGATTACTGAAGGACTAAGGCTACAACGGCAGATAACCAAAGAAACTAGAAAAATAAACCTAAAACTAGGCTTCGTCTTCAACATGAGTTTCTTGGTTATCCTCAGGCTCCTCATCTTCGGCTGAAGCCTCGTCGCCAGACTCTATAAACTCCGGAGGATCCTCAGCACAGACCATGGCCCTATGGGCACTCTGTTGGTATTCCAGGCGACGGACAAAGCTCGGGACCTCCTCGGCTTCAGCCAGCATTTCGAAGGCCTTGACGGCCCAACCTTTGGACGTTTCTATAACATGTTCAAGGCCCTTTTTGGCATCGTCAAAGGTTTGGGACACCGTCTTTTCCAGACGAGCGTTTCTCGCCCTTAGGAGAATATTCTCCCTTCTCAGCTGAGCAGCGACAAGAAGGGCGGCGTCTCTCTCACCCTTAAGATCAGCAGAGAGAGTGTTGATGATCATCTTCAGATGGTCTCTCTCCTTATACTGATCATTGATGGTAACAAGATATTTCTTGTTCTTGGATTCAAGTTCTGCCGATCTTTTCTCCAATGCATCGAGTGACTGACGATGGAGAGTATTCGCCATCTCAATGTCATGAATGGCCTTATCGCCGCCGTTGTAGCAAGATGGACGAGGTGCTTGTTCTCTTTTTCGAGCTCCTCGCCCATTCTTCGGTTAGCATGCTTTGCGAGCCGAAGCCGGAACAATGAAAACAAATCAAGTTATTAGACGAGTAAATGAATCAAAATTTGTATCAAGTATAAAATAAAGCAAGGCTAAAAGCAATACCTCGGCAAGAAGTCGAGACATGTAGCCCACATGCCCAGACGCCCCCTTAATCCCTTTATGTAGGATTCGGGGTAGCACTTGAAGAGCTCCTCGCAAGTCGCTCCTTCTCCGGCTTCGACATTTTGGCGAAAGCAGGAGAAGACTCCTCGTCCGAATCGGCGAGGGGAGGAGTCGGGGAATAGCGGGGCCTTTGCCCTTATCTCGAAAGAGGGGGAGAGTCGGTTATCTTGATAGGAATGACGATGGATTGTCTATCGGACGGACTCATGGACCGTCCACCGACCCGCACCGGTCCTAACTATATTGGGGTAATACGACTCACCTAGGACGAAATAGATGTCGTCCTAACGGCCTAAGGGCATTTGTGGCACCGGCTTAGCCACCGAGCCGCCGAACCCCTGGATAGTTCTCGGCCGCAGCCTCAGATTACGGTGCAACTATAGCCAAGGCAGACTCCGGTTTGACCTCAGTAGAGTCGGTCGGCAACACGTTGAGCGGAACAGCCGCATGAGCACCCTCTCCCTCCTCAGCCGGGGCAACAGCCGAAGGCCCCTTATTAGGAACCTTGGCTGATGGGGGAGGCATACTTCTCTCCCCAACCTCGCCAAGTGGAGTCGTCTTATCTCGCCTTCTTCCTTGTGAAGCCCTTAGGCTTCTTCGGCCAAGGCTGGTCAGCGGCTGTAGTTGGCCTCTTTTTGGACGAGGACGACTTCCCAGGTGGAAGTTTGTTGGTAGGAGCATTTTTCTGAAAAAAGTAAACAAGCCATCAAATTGGTCGTCCTAGGAACAAAAGTTATAACTGTTATTACAAAGACTTCGTCTGAAAGACGAAATGAAAGATGATTTGCAAATATGCAGACGAGTATGGCCCAAGACTTTCGTCCAAAAAATTGTGCAACTCCAGACGAGGAGGGCGCCAAGAAGGTGCCCGGCCCAAGTCCGGACGTTCGCATACTTTTGGTGGCCCTCGTCCAAAAAATTGTGCAACTCCAGACGAGTAGGGCACCAAGAAGGTGCCCGTCCAAGTCTGGACGTTCTCATACTTTTGGTGGCCCTCGTCCAAAAATTTGATACCAATTTCGGACGAGTAGGGCGCCAAGAAGGTGACCGTCCAAGTCTGGATGATCTCCTTCTTTGGGTAACCCTCGTCCGAAAATTGGATGCCAATTTCGGACGAGTATGGCGCCAAGAAGGTGACCGTCCAAGTCTGGACGCTCTCCTTCTTTGGGCGACCCTCGTCCGAAAAATTGGATGCCAACTTCGGACGAGGATGGCGCCAAGAAGGTGACCGTCCAAGTCTGGACGATCTCCTTCTTTGGGCGACCCTCGTCCGAAAATTGGATGCCAATTTCGGACGAGTATGGCGCCAAGAAGGTGACCGTCCAAGTCTGGACGCTCTCCTTCCTTGGGTGACCCTCGTCCGAAAATTGGATGCCAATTTCGGACGAGTATGGCGCCAAGAAGGTGACCGTCCAAGTCTGGACGCTCTCCTTCTTTGGGTGACCCTCGTCCAAGAATTGGATGCCAATTTCGGACGAGTATGGCGCCAAGAAGGTGACCGTCCAAGTCTGGACGCTCTCCTTCTTTGGGTGACCCTCGTCCAAAAATTGGATGCCAATTTCGGACGTGCTCATATGATCCCTCGGCAAAAAAAAAAAAAAAAAAAAAAAATTTAATTTATTACCAATGTTTCTGCCCTCTTTTCGGCACTGTTCTTTGCAAACTCCTTCCAAAGGTTGGCGGTAAATTGGGACATGCTAATCTCCCCCGTCCAAGATGCTTCGAGGCGTTGTCTGGCCGAGTCTGCAAAAAACAAAAATGTGTTCGTCAAATGGACTATAGACGAAGAGTTTTAGTTGGATGATTTTAAATGTACCTTTATCATCGGCCAACCGCAAGTTTCGGCAAGCAACCAAGAAGTCGTCTTGGTAAAACATTTCCTTAAAAGGTATCCGGTTGGATGGCCCTTTAATAGAACGTCGGCACGGCCCGGAGTACTCTTTTGTTCTCAAGTATTCCACAACTTCTTCATCGAAATTGTCCTCCAATTCCAGCCAGATCGTTCCGTCCCGTATTCGTGACGGACCGGTTATAGAATCTATAGCTCTCGAGCCGAATCATTGGCCGCCTTTAAAAAGATGAAGTCGGCTTTCCATTCATGCATTTTCGAGGGCTTCCCCAAGCCGTCGGGAAGCCGAGGCGGTTGCGGAATCGAGCCATGTCCCGTCCACGGCTCCGGTACCTTGGCCGCATAGTGGATGTGGGTAAAGGCCCGAAGAGAAAGGGCTAGGCCGCGTAGCTCGCAGACGGCGATAAACGTCGGGACGTTGTGCCAAGCGTTGGGAGCCGCCGATTATGGCCGATGTGGTAGTCTTTGTAGCACTTGTTCTATGAAGTCATGGAGGGGAAACCTCAATCCAAGCGTCTAAGGCTAGTTTATAGACAAGCGAAATGGTTCTTAGGAGCGCTCGAGATCGTCGTGTCCTTGTTAGGAATGACAAAGGAAAAGCCCGGCATGGGCATGAAAGACGATAAATAATTAGGGTCCGGTCCTAGTTTCTCTAACCACTTACGGTTGACCAAAATGAAACCCGGATCGAAAGGGGACCTAAACGTCTTCTAATCTCCGACGAGGTAGTAGAGGCCTCGTCTGATTCTTCGGCGGCTTCATAATTGCTACCGTTATTGCCTTCGCCGATCTCTACCATTTCGGCGTCCCTACCAGAAGTACTGGTTTCAGGATTTATTTCGGAGTCTTCTGCCTCATGGTCAAAAGGGTGCCTGTCCAAAGACCGAGCACTTTGGACCTCTCTTGCCTCCTCGGGCACCGTCCAAGTGGATTCCTCCATGTCCGAGCTATTTGACGGGATTATTGCTTTTCGTCTTAGACGGGCCGTTTGCTTGACGCGCGTCGAATTACCCCGCACAGTAAAGACCGGGTCGTCCGACTTTCTCGGCCAAAACTATGAAAAATATATATACTCGGCCGCCGTAAGAGGCCCAACTCTAGAATGTGCCGAAGAAGAAGTATCGGTTCTAGGGTCAAGACAAGCTCTTGGTTGGCTAAGATTATTTGACGAAGATGATTCCATTTTATTGATTTTCTAAGAAAAAATAAAGAATAAAGAGTGAAGAGTTCAAAGAAACGATACCTGCTAAGAACGTCTGGGCGATTCGGTGAAGAATGCTGAAGCTGGACGATCTATCTCTCTCTCTCTCTAGAAAATTCTTAGGGTTTCTCTCTCTAGACAAATTTGTTCGAAGTGCTAAATGATTCAATGTCTTCGCTCCAAGGGTATTTATAGAGGAATAAGAAACTTGTGGAACCGGTCAAGAATGACCGAAAAAATCATACAACGGTCGAATATGACCGGTAGAACCCAGAAGAAGGTGCACCACTTTACCTGGATTTGAACTACCTTGAGGGTAAAAGGGCCTTAACCGTCAGATGGGCCAACAGTAAAAGCCCTTTTAGGGGCAAATGTTGTAGTCTAACATCTACGGCTCTTTTTGAGACACTTGGGCTTATCAGAGCCGTACACGTGTCACCTGAGTTAAAGAGAAGAAATGCCTTGCATCTTTGGGCTACCCTCAGCAGAGTTAAAAGGTCTAGATTCTTGGCCCAAGCAGTCGAGCCCAACAATGTAAGGTGGCTGAAGGAGATTGGTTAATAGATATCCACTAGTCATGATCTGCCACGTGTCATGTTTTGATTTCTCACCCAATCAGAAGCCACTATTCTAGGGCAGGTATTAAGGATAGCTGTCAACTTGCTATCACTATAAATACCCCTGAAATCAGGAGACACACAATTCAATGCAAACAGTGTAAAGTTACTCTGTAAAACTACTCTCTCACTTTCTCTCTCTATCTCTATTTTTCTCTTACAACTCCTTATACCTGACTTAAGCTTCGGAGGGGGAACCACCACCCAAACCTCCAGGGTGGGTCCCTTTTTGCAGGTTCGGGAGTAAAGCTCAGGCTTGGACTGGATTGATTCAGACATTGTTGCACAAGTCTCCAAAGAAGAACATCTAAGGGATACTAGTTTACTTGCTCGACAAGAAAGCACCATCTACAGCTTACTTGTTGGACAAGTAGACGAAACACTAACCACTCCACTAATTTTCGTAGATCAAAAGTGCTTTTCGCAGAAGAAAGACGAAGAGTCATCTACTTTTGTAGATAACCAGGGGATTAAAACAATAATCAGTAACGAGATAGTTACAACAATTACAAATTTCTGATGGAATGAGCTTGAAATCGGGATTTTTTCGTGTTCTTAGGGCTAGGTTTTCTGAGGGGAGATGAAATTGGGGCAAAAGGGCTAGAGTTTCTCTCTCCTACTTTCTCTCTCATGTTTTTGAAATAACTTTATTATTATTATTATTATTATTATTATTATTATTATGTATTATTATTATTTTTATTTTTATTAATTTATTATTATTATTATTACTATTATTGTTATTATTATTACGGTTATTTCACCACATACCCCCGACAAATCACGAAATTCACCATATACCCTTAATGTTTCAGATATTCACCATATACCCCTGAGTTTTCAAAACTGTGCACCATCTACCATTTTTGCTAACAGGCGTTAACTTGTCGTTGCCATTATTTACGATTTTGCCACTATTAACCCCTAACCCTAACTCTAACCCCTAACCCTAACCCTAATGCCTAATTAACCTAACCCCCAAACACTAACCCTAATTAACCTAACCCTAACCCACCACCCTTCCCCCTCCCCCCCGGCCCCCCACCCAGCCCCCACCCCCTTCCCTCCACCCCCGCAACCACCAAGACCGCCGTGACCCATCCCTCACCCCTCCACCCCGCGCCGGCCCCCAACCCCTCCCCCCCTCCACCTCCGCACCCTTATCACCGGTGACCATACCACCGGCCACCAAACACCGGACTTCACCACTCCTCTTCGTGCTCCCCACAAGCCCGAGCCCGGCCCAACCGGCCTTCGCCTTCCTTTTCGCGTGCCCCAACAACGAGCCCTAGCCGCGAGCCTTCTCCGATCCCTTCCTATTTTTGCGACCCCGACCACTAGCCCTAGCCCGTCGACCCCTTTTTGCGTGGCCAATTGTGTACGGAAAATAACCCATTACAAGAATACAAGCACACGAGATCCGAGAAATCGCGGGTGGGGGTCGGGGAAATCGCGGGGGGGGTGCCGCGAAATCGATGGGGGATGGGTGGGAGCTAGGGAAATCACGGGGGAGGGGGTGGGGGCCGCCGCGGAAATCGATGGGGGATGGGTGGGGGCCGGGGAAATCGCGGGGAGGGGGTGGGGGTGCCGCTAGGGATGGCAATGGGTAGGGTCTGGGTAGGGTAAGGCTATACCCTTACCCATACCCTAACTTTTGGATGTAGACCCATACCCACAGGGTAAAAAAATTTAGGACCCTTACCCGTACCCGTAGGGTCCGATAGGGTCTGGGTAGGGTCTAGGGTCTAAAATGGGTCCAACACAAAAGTAAATCTGCTTACATTTTCACATGTATATATAATCGTTAAGCACAATTTCATATATTAATTTTGCAATTAGCACACATAATATCACGTACATTCCATACCAATACATATTTTTTTGCACATCCCAAAAGTCTCATACATCAAAATATAAATAAATATATTTTACGTGATTACGATTTGCGGCTAAGGTTCCTAACTGAGGGAGGGTTTTAGTTTTATTGGAAGTCTCGTTGGAAAGATATGTTTATATATATTTTTATTTTAATTTTTAAAAAATAAAAATATATATTTTAGTTTAGATGGGTCTATGGGTAGGGTTTGGGTAGGGTCTGGGTATTTGAGGAGTGGACCCTTACCCTACCCTTACCCGATAGGACTAAGACTCATACCCTACCCTTACCCATAGGGTCCAAAAAATTAAGACCCATACCCTAATTTTAGGGTAGGGTGCGGGTGGGTCGTGGTAGGGTCCTGGACCCATTGCCATCCCTAGGTGCCGGGAAAATCGATGGGGGATGGGTGGGGGCCGGGGAAATCGCGGGGGGGGGGCTGGGCTAGGGAGGGGGGGGGGGCTGCGGCGGTCGAGGGGAGGGGGTGAGGGTGGGGGTGGGGAGCTTGGGTTGGGGTGAAGGGGATGGGGTGAGGGTGGGGGGGGGCTGGGTTGGGGTGGAAGGGAGGGGGTGGGGACCGGGTTGCTACTGGGATGGGTTGGAGGGGAGGGGAGGGGAGGGGAGGGTGGGTTAGGGTTAGGATTAGGGTTAGGGGGTTAATAATGGCAAAATTGTAAATAACGCTAACGGCGAGTTAACTTCCGTTAGTAAAAGGGCATTTGGTGAACGTTTTCGGAAACTCAGGGGTATATGGTGAATATCTAAAACGTTGAGGGTATATGGTGAATTTCGTGATTTGTCGGGGGAATATGTTGAAAAACCCGTTATTATAATAATAATAATTATTATTATTATTATTATTATTATTATTATTATTATTATTAATTTATTAATATTACTTTATTATTATTATTATTATTATTAATTTATTAATATTAATTTTTTATTTTATTATTATTATTATTATTATTATTATTATTATTATTATTACTACTACTTTATTACTCCCTCCGTTTTCTTTTGTTGTTCCTATTTGGAATCGGGGAGGAAACCAATGCAACAAAAAAAAAGGGCAAGATTCCACTATATTAAATAAAATTAAATTAACTAAAAATAAAGATTCTAGCCCTTTGAGTCCTTCTATGTTAAGCAACCAATGATACAAAAAGTTTGAGGGGTAAAAGAGTAAAGTAACTACAAACTAGTGTGAACACATTTATTGCTCTTTGAGTTACTCTATGTTAGACAACCAATTAGACAAAAGATTGAGGGATAAAAAGGTAAAGAATGACTACTCAATATTGTGAACACATTTATTGCAACTCAAAACTAATGGGAAATTTAAATAATAAATTAAGTTATATATGGAAAGATTCAAAATAGGAACAACATATTGAAATTTCCCAATGAGGAATAAAGGAAGAACGAAAGAAAACGGAGGGAGTATTATTTTATTAGGATTTTTTTAACTACAGTAATACAAACTTTGGCCGGTTCTCCAACAATAATACAAACTTTCGATTATTATTTAATAATACAAACTTTGTAACAAAATTCCAGGAGTAGGGCAAGATGACTCGCAACTTGAATAACAGGTAAAAAAAATCAACTTTATTCTTTCTCCCTCCTCCCCCACCCCTACCCGAACCACCCCCAGCCCCTCACCCAACGCACGACCACCAGCGAAACCACCCCCACCGCGCGACCATCAGTGACCACCAGTACCCCCACCGGCCAATTCTCACCAACAGTAACCCCCACTCCTCTTTCTCTCTCCTTCTCCTAATCTTCTCCCCCAACCACCTGAAACCACAAAATCTTGGGTTTCCTCTACCACAAAACCATGAAACCACCACAAAAGAGCAATCCTCATTATCTGTTACCGACGTCGACGAGCTCAATCTGAGGTCGAGACTTTGGCAAGAGAAAAATTGCAATCGGAGGCAAAAATCGTCGACCACGAGAGCGAGATCGAGTCACTGAGGAGAAAGAAATACGCATCACCGGCGACGGAATCCATTGCTAAGCGAGCTTTCGAGCTCAAAGGCCATGTTGGGTGTCCTTTTCTTCGCGCTGAACGAAGGCGAGGAGTTGAATTGCGAAAATCATGAGTTGGGCAGGTGGTTTCGTGGTGGGGGAGGGTGCAGAGTGGTTTCGGGATGGGGGAGGGTGCGGAGTGGTTTCGGGGTGGCTGAAGTGGTTTCGGGGTGGGGGAGGGTGCGGAGTGGTTTTGGGGTGACTGAAGTGGTTTTGGGGTGGAGGAGGGTGCGGAGTGGTTTCGAGGTGGCTGAAGTGGTTTCGGGGTGGGGGAGGAGGAAGAGAGAGAAACGGGTCGGGCGGAGCAGAGACGGGGGCCAGTGGTGGGTCAGGGGGTGGGGGTGGGCGTGGGGTAGGGGAGTGAGAAAGAGATTGGAGGGGGGAGCAGGAGAAGAAAGAAGAAAAAAAAGGAACATTGTGTTTTTTTTTTTGAAATTTAAATAAAATTTAAAAAATCAGCCAATCAAATAAAGACACGTGTCCTAGTAAGTGCCACGTCAGCTTATTTACCTCCTACAACAAGTTAACAACAGGTATTGCCCTACTGGAGGAATTTTGGGCAAAAGTTTGTATTATTTAAAAATAATCAAAAGTTTGTATTATTGCGAGAGAACGGGCAAAAGTTTGTATTATTCTAGTTAAAAAATCCATTTTATTATTGTTATTATTATTTTTTATTATTTATTATTAATTTATTATTATTATTATTATTATATATTATTATTATTATTATTATTATTATTATTAATTTATTATTATTTATTATTATTACTATTATTTATTTATTGATATGACCGATACCCTACATATTTTGAAACAAATAACCTACTATATCTAAGGGTTTGGCTTTTCATTCACCTCATTTCCCTTTCTTAAACCCATTCCCTTTTCCCTTGGTGAACCAAACGCCCCCTTAAAGAACTATTTAATTCTTCTACTTTGAGCCATTTCTTAAGGTTAAGGACAAAAAATTTTCTTAAATTTGGAGCTTCATATCATTATATATTAGAGGAAGTTAAGTTCAATATTATCTAGATGTATGTTATCATTGGTAACATTAAATTCTTCCTTATGAAGAGTTTAAGATTGCCTTTAACAAACTTTAAACATCATACAAACTAATTGATACATAGCAATACCTTGAACTGTAGGAATTTAGATGCCTAATGCGGAAAACAAGTATCATATACTCAAACATCTAACGCCAAGATCTTTGCATAAATCAACATGAATCTACTGAAAGTATAGAACATACCTCTTGATGCGTGAATTCCTCTTACACCCCGAGCCTTCTAGTGGAGATCCTTTAGAACGTCAAACGTCATTCCTCTAGTATTGGTCCACGAACAACTCTTGGATCACCACGTATGCTAGTACGGAAGAGAAAAGAACTCCCTTGCTTTTGAGGTGTGTAGTAACCGAATGAGGGGAAAGAAGAGTAAGAAGAAAATCAGTTTTTCTCCTCACAAGATGATGTAATAATCAACTCCTTTGTAACCCCCATATCTTTATATAAGGTGGTTACAAAGAGATGTTTCATGAGGCTTTATTTGCCTCATAATGTCATACATTATGAGTCTAATAAACTCATGAGTTACAACTCATCCCACCCATCCAAAAACCGCCCAACCCATTTCACAAATGGATTCGGGTAGTATCCAAGGGTTGTCACATTGTGTGACCTCATATATAGGACCCAATATATATTAGTAGTTGGCCCAATTATACTAGCCCAACAAACCGCAATTAGCTTTTAGCAAAACGTCGCGGTCACCTAATATTATTGAATATATTATCTTCATAATTTGTCCATATACATTTAGTTTGTTACACTTGATCGAGGATAAAATCCTTCAATCTCCCACTTGTCTAAGAACAAGTGTGTAACCTTCAAACTCCTTAAGTCGCTTAATGTCTAACTTGATGACATGGTAACATCGTATGTAAACCATACCAATATTCAAGTTGTTTCTTGAAATCCGAGTTCGAACTGTCGAAACAAATGATTAACTCCTTAATCCATTTGAGCACGACCATGTATTTTCAGTTCTCGCTCTTCAAGAGGCCCAGACACCAGTCCTAACTCTTAGGAGGACTTTATCCAGTCTTGTATAACCAAAACTCCCACTCAATTCGTAGCAGTTTTGATCACTGCCTTTATAGCCTCCTTTTATGGCACGACGTTTTGCAGTGTCAAAAACATACTAATCCTTTAGTAAGAATAGTGTCATACTCATGTCTAAGGAATCCACTAAATATATTAATGAGATTCTCATAAACCTTTTAGAGAACTCCCACTAGGTCTGCCCAACATGTATCAACTATACACGCCTATGCAAATTACTAGACATCTCTATGTCCCCATAGCCCATGAAACTGCGGTATCAATCAACTTGCAATCTAGTCCATGAAACAGAATCATTTACGTTCAATTTTAATGATTCGAACTAGGGACTAAGGTATATAATAACTCCTATTCACTGGATAGGGTTTCATTTATCAAATCACATATTTGACAATCCTATCAAACGTTATAAAATACTTTGAACGTTTTATTTAATACTAAACCAATGATTAAATAAGAACATAACCTTTTATTGATAAACATAACCAAACATATCACAAGAGTAACTACAACTGTGAACTAATTAAAAGTAAATAGTACATAATCAAAACCACTCTCCTATATGCTTAAGCCTTATAGCCCTAGTATGACTCCCATGCTTAGGCTGAGGCAATGGTTTAGTCAAAGGATCAGCGACATTGCTATCCGTATGAACTTTGCTAACTATTACATCTTTTCTCTCAACGATTTCTCGAATGAGATGAAACTTCCTAAGTACATGTTTACACCTTTGATGTGATCTTGGTTCCTTAGACTGAGCTATGGCACCATTGTTATCACAATGTAAAACAATACCATCTCCAACACTAGGCACTACTCCTAGCTCCAGAACGAACTTCTTCATCCAAACGGCTTCCTTTGCTGCATCTGCCGCAGCAATGTACTCAGCTTCTGTTGTAGAATCAGCGACAGTGCTTTGCTTTGAACTTCTCCAGCTCACTGCCCCTCCATTTAGACAAAAGATGAAACCAGATTGGGATCGGAAATCATCTTTGTCAGTTTGGAAGCTCGCATCTGTGTAACCCTCAACAATTAACTTACTTTCACCTCCATACACTAAGAAATTATCCTTAGTCCTTCTCAAGTACTTTAGGATATTCTTAGCTGCACTCCAGTGTGCGTCACCTGGATTTGATTGGAATCTGCTACACATGCTCAAGGCATATGAAACATCTGGGCGAGTACAAATCATGGACTACATAATGGACCCTATAGCTGACGCATAAGGAACATTACTCATTCGCTTAATCTCATCAGGTCCAGAAGGACACTGAGTCTTGCTAAGCGAAACACCATGTTGCATGGGTAGAAAACCTCTCTTAGAGTTTTCCATATTGAACTTAGTAACGATCTTATCTATGTAAGTTCTTTGGCTAAGTCCAATCATCCTCTTAGACCTATCCCTATAGATCTTGATCCCCAACATGTACTCAGCGTTTCCAAGGTCTTTCATAGAAAAACAACTCTTCAACCATTCCTTGACTGACTCAAGCATGGGAATGTCGTTTCCTATGAGAAGTATACCATCTACAAACAAGACCAAGAATACTATGTTACGCCCACTTTCCTTCTTGTAAACACAAGACTCTTCTCCGTTTTTGAGAAAACCAAACTGTTTGATTGCCTCATCAAAACGAAGATTCCAACTCCGGGATGCTTGCTTCAATCCATAAATGGACTTTTGAAGCTTACATACCCTCCTAGGATATTCTGGATCCACAAAACCTTCCGGTTATGTCATATACACATCCTCTTTCAAGAACCCATTCAAGAAAGCGGTTTTGACATCCATTTGCCAAATCTCATAATCATAAAAGGCAGCAATTAGGAGTATCCGAATGGATTTAAGCATTGCTACTGGTGAAAAGGTTTCGTCATAGTCTATACCATGAACTTGCATGAACCCTTTTGCAACCAACCTTGCTTTGTAAACCTGAATGTTACCATCCTTGTCTGTTTTCACTTTGAAAACCCATTTGCAACCAATAGGTGTAACCCCATCGGGCAAATCCATCAAGTCCCATACTTGATTTTTAGACATAGATGCCATTTCGGACCTCATGGCTTCAAGCCATTTTTCGGAGTCTTCACTCATCAAAGCTTGCTTGTAAGTAGTAGGTTCCTCAAATTCTAAGATCATTATCTCAGAACTTTCGGTTAACAAGAAATCAACAAACTTTTTGTTTGGTATTCTTGATCTACTAGTCCTACGAGGGGCTGCAATAGGAGAAATTTTCTTCTCAACAATTTGAGAATTTTCGCACGAATTAGATTCGAGTGGGACAGTAGGAGGTTCGTGTACAGGATGCACGTCCTCCAACACTTGGTCAGTTATGGGAGAAGATTCTTCCAAAGGAGGAACTACTTCAAGCTCCACAGCTGGCACTTGTGCTTCTGACTCTAACATAGGTTGAACTATGTCCATTTGTTGCTTTTCTCGAACCTCTTCGAGATTTATATTACTCCCACTTGCCTTTTTGGAAATAAAATCTTTTCCCAAAAAGACACCACGACGAGCAACAAACACTTTGCCCTCAGTTCGATGGTAGAAGTAATAGCCCTTGGTCTCTTTGGGATAACCCACAAAGAAACACTTATCTGATTTAGGGGCGAGTTTATCTAAAAGTAAACGTTTTACATAAACCTCACAACCCCAAATACGTAGAAAAGACAAACTTGGAACTTTTCCACTCCACATCTCATATGGTGTCTTTTCTACTGCCTTTGATGGAGTTCGATTAAGTGTGAAAGTAGCAGTTTCGAGAGCATATCCCCAGAAGGAGATGGGAAGATCAGCAAAACTCATCATAGACCGAACCATATCAAGTAGAGTTCGGTTCCTCCTTTCGGATACACCATTCAACTGAGGTGTTCCAGGCGGAGTGAGTTGTGAAAGAATTCCACAACTCTTCAAGTGATCACTAAACTCTTGGCTCAAATATTCACCACCACGATCGGATTGTAGTGCTTTAATTGTTTTGCCAAGCTGGTTTTGGACTTCATTTTGGAATTCTTTGAACTTTTCAAATGCTTCCGACTTATGCTTCATTAAATAGACATATCCATATCTACTTAAATCGTCAGTAAAAGTAATGAAGTACCTAAACCCTCCCCTAGCTTTTGTGCTCATTGGTCCACACACATCAGTATGTATTAGGCCCAATAGATCACTGGCCCTTTCACCCTTTCCAGTAAAAGGCGACTTTGTCATTTTACCCATTAAACATGATTCACACACATTAAATGGCTCAAAGTCAATGGATGTTAGAAGTCCATCTTTATGTAACTTCTGAATGCGTTTCGCATTTATATGTCCTAAACGACAATGCCATAAGTAAGTAGGATTAGTATCGCTTGATCTATGTTTTTTGCTGTCTATGTTAAGGACATCTTTGTCTAAGTCTAGGAAATATAGACCATTAGACCTTTTAGCTGTGGCATAAAACATTGAATTCAAATAAACAGAGAAACAACCTTTCTCGATTGTAAATGAAAACCCTTCATTATCCAAAATAGGAATAGAAATAATATTTTTGGTAATAGCAGGAACATAATAACAGTTATTAAGCTCTAATATTAAACCGGAAGGCAAAGGTAGACTATAAGTCCCAACTGCAATGGCCGCAACTCTTGCATCATTTCCAACGCGCAGTTCTACCTCCCCTTTAGCCAAGGTTCTACTCCTTCTTAGTCCCTGCACATTCGAAATAATGTGAGAAACACAACCGATATCAAATACCCAAGAAGTAGATGTTGCTAAATTAATGTCAATGACATAGATACCTGAAGAAGAAGCCCCAGACTTCTTATCCTTCAGATACTTCGGGCAGTTACGCCTCCAATGACCTATTTGATCACAATGGAAGTACTTGGCATTTGCGGCCACCTTTGGCTTTGCCTTTGCCTGTGGCTTATCAGCAGTCTTAGTGGCAACTTGCTTGCCCTTGTCTTGCTTTTTCTTGCCAGCCCTTTCCTTCTTAAAACCCTTTCCCTTTTGAACCATAAGAACTTCCTTCTTAGGTGCAACAGAGATGTTTTGCTCGGCAGTCATGAGCATCGCATGTAACTCAGCAAGGGTTTTCAACACCTCATTCATATTGAAGTTCAACCTAAACTGGTTGAAGCCTTCATGAAGTGAGTGTAATATGATGTCAGTAGCCAACTCTTGGCTATAAGGAAAGCCCAACCTCTCCATTGCCTCGAAATAACCAATCATTTCAAAGACATGAGTGGCGACCGGCTTGCCTTCGACTAACGCACACTCAAGAATAGCCTTGTGAGTTTCATACCTCTCTATCCGAGCTTGTTGCTGAAACATGGTTTTCAGTTGTCGGATAATACTGTAGGCATCCAAGCATGCAAACCTCTTTTGAAGGCTTGGTTCCATAGCCGCGAGCATAAGGCAAGTAACAATTATTGACCTTTCTGCAACGGCCTTATGGGCCGCCTTTTCGGCTTCAGTAGAGGTGGTTGTTAAAACCGGGATCGGGGTTTCAACAACATCCTCTCGACCTTCGGATCTAAGAATAATTCTTAGATTCCTTTCCCAATCAAGGAAGTTTTTCCTGTTCAACTTATCCTCAAGGATTGAACGTAAGTTAAAAGGTGAATTATTATTGTTACCAGACATGATATCTACATAGAAGATGCAAAAGTAATAAGTATGTTTATCATAATAGCTTTTAACAAATTTTAAACACTTTAAAATAAAAGCTATGCACTTGACCAATTTTCAATGTGTCCCCTTTTTGAATCAAGTGATTCTAAGATCCTATCAAACATGATTTATAAGTGGACTTTGGCCTCAACTTAAAACCAAGTTTAAAAGGTAAGTAAACTCCTTTTACTAATTACAACAATTGTAATTCTTAGTTGATGGGTGATTGCTAAGGTGATCAAAGCTCCCAGGTAAGGAAGTTACCCACAACGTTGGGGAGAGCCTTCCTAATCCTAGACAGAACTTGTCACCCAACCACGAAAACCCAATTCTTTGCTTCAAAATCCAAAACCGTTTTGATGATTTTGTTGGGCCAAACCAAACTAAACATGCAAATTTCGGAAATTTACTCTACTTAGCCCAAGATTGGAAGTAACACTCTGCTTTGGCAGAACCTATTACTAACGATCAAAGTTTTAGTAGATGTTAATTTGGAATAGCAACTACCCAATATTAGCTTTAGGGACCTAAGTAAATTATTATGTGATTTAATTACTAGTGAACTCATTGCAAAAATAAATCACATGCATAATAAAACTTAGGAAGCATTCAAAAGCAATATTTAAATGCATAAAATAAAAATGTGATCCTAGTATGGCCCCTAACCCTAAAGACTACTCTTTAAGGCCTCCATTCTTGAATCATCATGGATCTCCATCCTTGTGCTTCATGGGATAAGATTGAATCACCATTCTTCTTATTACAACTCGAATAAATATTTTGGAATTTTAAACTAAAAATTACAAAAATACCAACGATGCGTAGATCGTATTTATATTACAAAAATACATTAACGATACGCATATCGTATTTTCTATCCAAGTTTGGGCCATACTAGTCACCGCATGCATTCATAATATCATATATATAAAACATGCATTTTAATCAACTATTAAAATAAATTATTATGCTTTAACAACTTTAAAACATAATAACACCATCCAGATTTAATCTCATATTAAATCAAATGGTTAGTACCTTAAGACAAATTTCAATCATATTAGAATTTATCTCCCAAGGGCTTTAAAATATTAATCTAACCAATTTAATCAACTATTAAATTTAAAGAAAAATACATAAGCACTCTAAGGCACCACATATATTTTAATCATATTAAAATATAAAAACATAGCATGATATTTAATCACAAATACTAGCATGAAAGAATTAATCAACTTATCAAAACTAACATCCTAACATAAAATTAAATATCATAAAATGAAACTCCCATCATAATTTTAAGGATTTTTTGATGGGAATAATCCCACCTTTGAGCGATCCTCCCAAAACAGTCCCACCTTTAGGATGTGTCTGTTCAAAATAGACCCTTACCTGTTGGTAACCTGCAAATGTAGGTTTTCTCTTTTCTCCCTCCTCTACTTCTTCTCCTCCACAACTACCACCACCTAGCCATCCCACCCCCACTCCTACCCCCCCACCCTCACCCCTCACCCCCACAGTAAACCTCACCCCCCCCCCTGTCGCCCCACCAACCCATCCCAGCCCCCACCCCACCCCCATCCGGTCCCCACCCCCCCTCGCCGCAAACCCCCTCCCCTGCAAACCCCCTAACCCCGCAAACCCCCTCCCCCGCAAACCCCCCACCCCCGCAAACCCCCTCCTCCGCGCTTCCCAGACGAACCCCGGCTCGCGCGCTTTTGTGAGCAGCGAAGAGCAAAGCAAGGGAGGGGAGAAGAACTCCGGCAGTGGTGACGGAACACCGACGGGAGATGAAGCAAAGCAACGCACGGTGGCGGAAGACCGACGGCATTCGCCTCGTGGAGCAGTGAACGGGAAGGACGAACAAGCAGCGAGAGAAGACGAAGGAAAGGAGGAGAGAGAAGGGCGGCTTGCGTCGCGGGCCGCCGAGTGCAGCGCGGTGCATAAGGATTCCGGCGAAGTTTTCCTGAGCTCGGAGGGTGGCGGTGCACCAGAGGTGGTGCGCAAAATGGTGGTGGTGTCGTGGTGCCATGAAGGCAGGGGAGTTTGCGGGGAAGGGGTGGGGACCGGGTTGGTGTAGGGTGGGTGGGGTGGGGCCGCAAGGTGGGGGATGCGGGGTTGGGGTGGTGGGCCGGGCAGGGTGGGGCTCGGGGGTGGGAGGGGTTTTTTTTAAAAAAAATAAAACATAAAGGGTGAGTCATCACCTTTTGAACAGGTGACCAGTAAAAAGGCCCGTTTTTAACAAATGTCTCACAAAGGTGGGATTATTCCCAAATTTATAAAAGGTGGGACTGTTTTGGAGAGATCGGGCAAAGGTGGGATTATTCCCATCAAAAAATCCTAATTTTAATTCATTTAAGCATTAGCATAGGATACCATACATAATAACTACTTAATATGCATTAAGGGATAAACGGATTAAACGTTTTAATCCGTTGAAAACAACGAGCCGTTGAGGCCAGACCACCGCTCGCGACCAGCGTCGCCACCCGCGATGGTCATCGCGGCCCGCGAGAAGCTTTCTGCTTCCGCTTTTCCGATCTCAATTCAAGTAATTTTAATCGAAATACGTATGATTTTCTTTATACATTAAAATATGTTTATGCATAAATAAATCATACTTGGCCTCAAATTCAAGAATTCATGCCATGAAATTATACATAATCAAATTAAGCATAAAAACTCAAAGCATGCAATTCATGAATCATACATATATACATCATATTCTAATTAACAACTTAATTAAAACATGAAACAATATAATAATTATATATATATATATATATATATATATGTATCGAAAAATGTATAAACAACTTTTATACTCCCACTAGATTAAAATCCAATTTTAATCATGCAAACAATATCCTCATGCTAATACCCTCCCCTAAACGAATTAAAATGAAGGAAAACATGCATCAACATGATCATATTAATCTATGCAATAGGCTAACTGATACCACTGTAGGAATTTAGATGCTTAATGCGGAAAACAAGTATCATATACTCAAACATTTAACACCAAGATCTTTGCATAAATCAACATGAATCTAGTGAAAGTATAGAACATACCTCTTGATGCGTGAATTCCTCTTACACCCCGAGCCTTCTAGTGGAGATCCTTTAGAACGTCAAACGCCGTTCCTCTAGTATTGGTCCACGAACAACCCTTGGATCACCACGTATGCTAGTACGGAAGAGCAAAGAACTCCCTTGCTTTTGAGGTGTGTAGTAACCGAATGAGGGGAAAGAAGAGTAAGAAGAAAATCAGTTTTTCTCCTCACAAGATGAAGTAATAATCAATTCCTTTGTAACCCCCATATCTTTATATAAGGTGGTTACAAAGAGATGTTTCATGAGGCTTTATTTGCCTCATAATGTCATACATTATGAGTCTAATAAACTCATGAGTTACAACTCATCCCACCCATCCAAAAACCGCCCAACCCATTTCACAAATGGATTCGGGTAGTATCCAAGGGTTGTCACATTGTGTGACCTCATAGGACCCAATATATATTAGTAGTTGGCCCAATTATACTAGCCCAACAAACCGCAATTAGCTTCTAGCAAAACGTCGCGGTCACCTAATATTATTGAAGATATTATCTCCATAATTTGTCCATATACATTTAGTTTGTTACACTTGATCGAGGACAAAATCCTTCATGAACTTCACAACTCCAAGCTTGATACATATGCAAGTTACCATAATTCACAGTCATGTCCGATCCATCACTCTTACATTTCTTTCAATATGGAGGTTTCATATGAAACTTTTGCATTAATATATGTCTAGTGAGATCAACAATTAAAATTTGCTTGGGAGTGGAACAATGACATCAATAATTTCTATCAATAATATAGCATAAGAAACTCTCTGCTATTTGGATGTGCACTCATCAGCATACAAATGGACTACCAATATGCTCTAGTAATAACTACTAACATAATCCTCATTCCAAAATTTCAATGATAAGCGATGAAATCTTAATCACATTGGAATGACTTTAAGGGCCTGTTCTCTTCGGCATAAAACCACTGAACTGAACTGAACTGAAAATAAGCTGGGGAGAACAGGCCCTAAGTACTTTAGCATGAAAATAAATGTCTAAAGTATAGGGGTCGGAGATTTACAATAGCAAGTTTACCATCAAGAGCATGAGGCCCATAATGTATTATTTTTTCTCTATCTTCAGCACTTGTAAAACGGATAATAAGAAACCTTTCTCTTGTAACTAGTATTGGTTTCAATCTTGTAATCATTTGATATAGAAATATTAGGAGAAATATTAATCATATTCAAAATCTGAATAAGTGTAGATTCCTATATTTGGTCTCTTATCCTGACGGAAAAGTTTAATGATGAATCTATAACCCACTTAGCTAATTAGATCGAAATGAATTTGTATGGACTTGGTGGTTTTTTGGTATACATGAGAATTTAATTTCCATGAGAAGTTCCATTTCCTAGGAAGTTATTTCCCTTACGTAATTCCTAGGAAATGATCTTAATATGTTTGGTTGACCTTAAGGAATTTGCACTTCCCATGAATTGATGTGGGAATTCTGAATGACCAAGGGAGGGGAGGGTTGTTGGGTGAATAAATTCCCACATTTTGTGGGAATTTCAATTTTCCAGGGAATTTTCATTGCCTTAATTTTCCCCACTTCCTATCAACCAAACAAGTACCCAAACCTGATAACCGTAGGAGTTTCTATTGCCTACATAATTTCCTATATACTAAACAACCACTAATATTAAATTGAGCCAAAAACCTAAAACTAAAAAATAAAAATGAAAGCTCAAATACCTATGTGACATAACTCTTATCTTGAATTTCAATTCCTTGGGCTCAAAAATCTATAAGGTTGACCCAAGTTAGGAAAAGCATACTCATGTATACCTAGAATATGCTCATTGGCTTGTTATTACTCTCTTTATCCTACATTAATCGATACAATTTGACCAACACAAAATTTTAGGCGCTTTATTTGATTTTTTTTAATTATTTGACCAGCACAAGTTAGGAAAAGTCTGTTCATGCATACATAAACTGTATCGATTAGTATAAAATGGAGGAGATATACAGCTACGTGGCAAATCATCTGGATGGAGGAGATATACAACTACATGGCAAATCATCCTTACACTTATGTTAATCGTGCAAATTGCCTGTAACTTTTACATAGAGAAAACCGGCTCCAAAACTTACAAAAATTATGCAGTTAACACCTAATCAGTATTTTCAGGCAACATGCCACTAGAATAATGATGTGGTACCGGATTATACGAACTCCCATCTGATTGACTAAAACATAATTGCATCTTAAATATGTTCATCAATACCCTTATTATACACTTCTATACATTAGACATTGAATATGTATACTTCAAGTATTAAATCCGTCTATAAGGTAAAAGAAAAAGAAAAGGGCCAAATGATTGTCTCACTACAATTTCGCATTTTAGGCTCTCTTCCACTTCCATAACTAACACAGGTAAACTCCTCTTCTAATGCATAAATGATAAACATATGGCAAAATTTTTGCAACAAACATTAAAAGAATGGGAACCAATTGGAATGCAGTACACAGCATGTGTATTTGGATGTTTCTAGCAATGTCACTTATTTAATTCACTTAATTTAACACCCATTAAACTTGTTTAATTTGATGAATTTCTAATTCACCAACGATATCATTCGTGACAACAACTATCTCCTTCCTTTTTCTAATTCGATGTGCATATAATACTAGTAATGAAGATGTATTTAGATTTTAAACAAATAGATAAGTGTATTTCGGTGCCATTTCTTCATTACAATTTGGTCGGATAAAAGTTGCTTTGGTGTTAATTGCAAAATTTACAAATGTTTTGGAGCCGATTTCTTCCATGTGAAGGTTGTATGCATGAAATTTTTTATTAAACGCCATGTCATTAATTTTGGTTCTTTGAAGTCAAATGTAGAATTTTATAAAAATAATGAATAAGATCAATTAATGTGGACCTCCACTAAAATTTGGTCTATATTCAAGTAATTCTTATTTATTATATAATGGGTCAAAGTCCAATATTAGTATATGAGCTATTTAAATAAGTGATGAACATAAAGCCCATCTAAAGGGTAAATTATTTGCTAACCCTAACCCTAAATGTACCAGTTTCACTTTCCTAAAAAGGAAGATGGAAATGTCACCGCAGTGAAACACAATGCTATTGTTAGGTTAAATAATCTTTGAATCTAAATAAACTTTATAAAACTGATTGTCCATTGAATAAAACAAAGGGTACTAAATAGTCGAAATTAATTTATCCAATTCTATCATAAATATACAACAGAACACTTTAAAAAGATAAACTTAAACGTTAATACAAAGTGGAAGTATCATGCCCCAAAACAAAGAATCCAAAAACAAACAATTAAAATTCCAAATCAAGAATGACAATAAAAAGTCTTGCTGAAAGAATCTTGCGTCGGATCAACTCCATGCATGCTTGATTATTAGCTGAAGGAATACTCTGCTCACTAGTCCATGTAAGGTTGGAGTGGGTCGTCGCAGGGTCAAAGTACATTGACCAATGACAACAACAACATACACGTCAGTGAGAGCTGAGTACATACACAAAGGAAAGTAGGAAATGTAAACCTTAACATGCATGGCACTAAGCAAATGTGGGACAAAGGAAAAGACTCAACTTTAACTCTACTCATATTACTTTAAACAAGATTGGTATTGAACGGGTACCATAGTCTCACATACTCATACGAGCTGCTAACTAGTACTTGAAGGTGGTTAGAGCGTCTCTTGGACCGTCCTCTCAACCAATAAATGTGCTATATTAGCATGATCATACCCCGTCAAGCGTCCCTTGGACCGATTTTACCCTTTGAAAGTTTAGCTAATCTTAGCCATCTCAATGCTTTACGCTAAACAAACAAGGTCATGTACATCGTCATGTAGAGCCTACGAAGAAGTATACACAACATGGCGGTTGCAACTTCCTCTTTATGTTCATTGCTCATAGGGGATTCTACCTACGAGCTTTAATGTCAACTTTCTTTCACTTTGCGTGATTTAATAGGTTAGAAACATGGAGACTCAAGAGAAAAACATGGAAACGCAGCTAAACTTATTTTATCTTAACATACTTGGTGATCAATCAAGTTACTTTTATTAAGGCCTTTAAAGAACTAACAGATACTTGCTTGACCTTAATTAGAAGTGAAACTTACTTGGTACTTCTAAGAATACTTGAACTTTGATGAAAACTTTTTTACTGAATAAGAAATATAACTTGACTTACTTATGATTGAAATCAACTCAACTTAACTCAAGCTTGATCACAATACAACTCATTTCCACAAAACAAACAATTTCATTTCCTAGGCATGATACTAAGTTTCTCATGCTTTCACCCTTAACCAATGCTACATGGATACCACTAAGTTAACTACCTATCATGTACGTACATTTCATGCGTGCACGGAAACAAACAAGGGTTTAGAAGTCTCCCTCTAAGAACTCGTCTCCTATCACAAAAAAGCTATAAAGTAGTAATAACTTCCAATCACATAGAAGTAAATGATTTCAAAAACTAACTTACTATTCTAAAGTAGAAAACAAATCACAACAAAATATATCAACTTTTATTAACTTAATGCTTCATAAAATAAAACACAATAAGGAGGAAATTAGAAGTTAAAACGTTAAAAATTTAAATAATTGCAAAATGTTCGACATTATGCTAGACAGGTGACGCGTCAGAACCTGCGCTTCGTGCTCGGCTGCTGTGCGCCACTACAATCAAAGTAATACTTTTATTAAAATAACTTGTCCAAAAGAAAATCAAATTATACTTTAATAATAAAAAAATACAAGAAGTTTCAAAGGATTAAAAGACATCTAATATTAATACATGAAATTAGGGTTTAGATCTAATTAATCTAGTTAAATTACACAAACTATAACACTTTGGGATTAACAACGAGGGCCAAAAATTCCAATCCACATGCATACAAAATCAAAGCACAATTTTTCAATATAAAACATAAAGTACTAATCTTTTAGGAACATAAAAGTAACTAGGAATGAAGTGTAAGTGTAAAATGCAATGAAGTTTCTTTGAGAGAAAGAAGAAGAAATTTGTGTGTGTGAGAGTAAGAGAGAGAGAGAGAGGGGGGGGAGTGCACGACCAAGGGAGAAATTGAAGGGGAAACTCCTCTCCTTTTTAAATATTAGGGTTTCAAAAATGAAATGGGTTTAATCTTTATTTAGTCCATAAATTAAATATTAGAGTTTAACAAGAAAAATAAATAGGTTTAGTTTTTGTTTAGCCCATATATTAAATAACTATAAATAATGGGCTAAGAAACTAGTAGTTTTGATCCAACAAGAGTTATTTCCAAAGAAATAAATGGTTAGATAATAAAAAGTAAAGATAAAAGAGGAATTAATAAAATATTTAATGCTATGTACTTTTAAAATTAGACAAATACTATAAATAGATATTTATTTAATATGGAGTATTACAGTCTACCCCCCTTAAAAGAAGTTTCACCCTTCAAACTTGAGAAACTTTCTTGGAGAAAACATGGTTGAAAAATAGTAACTCTAGATATTCTTATAGAAAAGTTGTAAAATGCGCGAACTTCTTTCGGCTTCTACCCCCTTAAAGGAGTGATGTTCCTGAAACTTAACTAACTTCGTCAAAAAGTTCTAGGTACTTGTTATGTATCTCTGTCTCAGCTTCCCTTATTGCTTTTTCATATTTTTAGTTGGACCACAAAACCATCACAATTTTCACTGCCTTGTTCCTAGTACCCCTAACTTTAGAATCCAAGATTTTCACGGGCCTCTCCTCGTAGGACAAGGCCTCGTGGTGTTGCAGGACATGAGACGAGCCAAATATATATCAGCGAAATTGTGAAACATGGAGAACATCATGGACTCTATCCAGATTTGGCGGTAGGTCGAGACGGTAAGCGACCTTTCTAACTCTAGCCAAAACCACATAAGGTCTAATAAATATCAGACTCAACTTTCCTTTCTTCCCAAATCTCATAACACCCCTTAATACGTGATAATCTCAGGAGAACCTTTATTTTCTTCCACTTCGTACTCCTCCTCACTTCGGTTTTGATCGGCATATGACTTTTGCCGATCTTAAGCAGTACAAATCTTATCTTGGATTATCTTTACTTACGCCATGGTGTCTTCTATTAGCTGAGGTCCTAAGATGATAGTCTCACTTATATCATTCCAGCACACTAGGCTACTACACTTCCTCTCATACAAAGCTTCGAAAGGTATCATACCTATGCTAGTATGGTAGCTGTTGTTGTAGGAGAATTCAACGAGGTTTAGATGATCATCCCAAAATCCTTGGTACTCTGAAGCGTAAGCTCTTAGCAAATCCTCTAAGGTTTGGATAGTTCGTTATGTCTGGCCATCTATGGCAGGGTGGAAGGTTGTACTCTTTAGTAACTTAGTTCTTAAAGCTTGTTGCAAATTTTCCATAAAACTTTGACAAAATTCGGAGTCTATGTCTGAAAAAATGCTGGAAGGTACCCTATGCAGTCGAACCATATCTTTATTCTAGGTGTTAGCTAGTTGTTCTATACTCCAAGTGTTCTTCATGGGTATGAATGCAACTGTCTTTGTCATACGGCCCACTATGACCCAAATAGTGTTCAGTCCACCCTTTGTCTTGAGTAAAGTAGTGACAACGTCCATGGATATTGTGTCCCATTTTCATGTTGGGATGTCTATGGGTTTGATTTTACCCTGGGGCCTTTTGTGCTCACTTTTGACCTTCTGACAGGTCAAACACTTCGCAACAAACTCAACAACTTCCTTCTTCATCCGTGGCCACCAAAACACCTTCTTAAGATATTTGTACTTTTTTTCACCCCAAGGATGTACAAAGAAAGGAGTGTTTGTGGCTATCCTCCATTATCCTCTTCTTAAGTTCAACACATTTCTTGGGTACGCATCAGCGAACCTTGAAAAAGATACCACCATCCTCATGGATCAAAAATCCCTCGGCTCCACCTTCTTGTATCTTTTGTCACAATCTGTCTAACTTCTCATATCCCGCCTAATTCTATATTATCTCATCGAAGAATGATGGCTGGATGGTTAGGGCATTCAACCTAGCTCCTAGGTCTTTTGAGGAAATTATCTCTAAATTCAATCTTTGAAATTCCTCGCAAACCTTTTCAGCAACCACTAAGGTTTAAATTCCATGACTAGATTCCCTACTAAGTGCATCAGCTACTACATTGGATTTTTCCTCATGATACAGCGGTATCAAGGTCATACTCCTTGATGCGTTCTAGCCCCCGACGTTGCTGCATGTTAAGGTCTTTTTGAGTGAAGATGTATTTAAGGCTCTTGTGGTCAGTAAAGATTTTACATGTGATACTGTCGACACATAATCATGTCTCCCCATTTAAGGGCCCAATGATGAAACATACCGCGGTCTTAATTGGTCCGACCCAAAGGCAGCGAGCAAATCAAGAGCCAAAACTACTTTCAAAAGTGTTAAAGTGTATTTTAATGATCCAACGTCGTATTTTGAGCACAACTCTTTGAAAAAGCCCATTTAATTATTCATTGATAATTAATTATTTTATTTAAATAAAATAAATATTTTCAAAGATATTTTTATAATTAAAATCGGATTTTATCCCGTAATCAGATTTTCGGAGTTAAAAGATAAAAGAAAATCTTTAAAACGCGTTTTCTAAAAAAGCTGTCAAAATGTGTCAAAAGTAAAGCAGTGCGCCTATCGCACAACCTGCACCGAGCGCACAAGTCTGCCACGTAAGCGTGCGCCGAGCGCACTGTAGTGAGCCAAGTTCACAAGGCTGCCACATAGACCTGTGTGTCACATAAAGTCGTGCGTCGAGCGCACTTCTCTGTGCGATGCACAGGCTGTCAATTTTATCTTTTTTTAAAGCGTGTGCCACGTCGGGACTGATGATTGGTCATGCCGCGTCTGCGCCTGACACGTATGTTTGTGCGTCACACAGCCTTCTGCGCCTGGCACAGCTGGCGCGTGAAGCGTAGTTCCGTTTTCCCTATAAATAGGCTTCGATTTTCCGAATTAAAGGACGGTTTTTCTGCATAACACTTCGAATTTTATATTTTTCATACCTTACGAACCTCTCTACAAAACTCATACATTCAAACACAAAAACACATTCAAACACATATTTTTCTTCAGGCTTCACGATTACTCGTCCCGAAGGTTGTCAATCTCTCAGACCGAAGCCACGATATAATCCTAAGGGTCCTTGAATAAATTATTTTTATATCGAAGTTACTAACGATTTATTTCCTGATGTAGATCTTTAATATAAAAAGCGCTCTTTTGTACATTCTAATCTTTCTCTCCTTTTTATTTATTTTTATATATTCATATGCATGTTATGTGATTGTATGATTTTAATGCTTTTATCACCCACATGTTATTTTTGTTAATCAAAGGCCTAAAGAATTGTTCTAATATTAATCAGATAATTTGGACAACCTGTTAGGTTCCCTGTAATTTGATTGCCTAATAACATATCACTAAAAAATAGTCTTTTATGTGTTTCCTGAACCAACCTAGACTAAATTATTTAGGGTGCATAAAAATATTATATGGTTATTCTATTGCATAAAAATTGACATGAATCGATATTTAGTAGAGGCCAGCAATTGACGAATATGGTTTATTATGACCTTGTTCGTACCCTCACCCCCGAACTCAATCGATGGTTCATTGACCATCTATGAGGTCAGGACGGGGAAATCTACATTGGATAAGTCCCTAATTGTCCCTACGATTTCCCAATATCCAATTAGGTTTATGAGTCTTCCTTTAAAGACTTGTTGGCGACTTCGAAAACATTTTCAATAAAACCTTAACAATGGGGTAGTTAAATACGCGCTCACACCGTGTAGGCGAAATAAAAACACGCCTATAATTTGGCGACTCCACTGGGGAGGATTTTAAAAAATTAACTTTTTTTAAATGAGTGGGTGAAACTTGAAAAATACGATTCATTCTCTTTTCATGCCTTAGAATAACATACTGTTTTGCATATGCATGACTATTGTTTCAACCACCATAAGGACAATCTACCTTGCCTCATTAGCACATGTTCTATGTGTGAGGTCACCCCCGGGGGGTTTGCGCTTTGTCCTTCCAAAAAGCTTCCGGAGCGATAGTGTTGGATCTTAGTCATAAGCAAACCTACTCAACCATGGCATTGTTCTCTTGTTCCTGACTTGAGAACTAGAGTGCGTCTTACACGTGGCCACCTCTTTAAGTAGGGGTACGAAGCGTTGGATCAATCTCTTAGTCATGCACCCTTTTCAGCCTTAACCTAAACCTGACCATAGTTGAAACATAGAACTGGACTTTAGGTTGGAACTTTTGCATCCATGTTATATGACATTTGCTTGTGATTGCAATTTTGCCTGTTATTAACTTGTCAAATTATCATTATTATGCGTCGTACCTAAAAATCGCGTCTAAATAACAAATAAAAGATCGTCAATTGGCCAAAACCTCGCCTAAATCCCCAAAAAATATGTCGGGGAGTAGTGCGCCAAGCGCATTAAGCCGCGTCAAACGCACGGTTGTGTGCCGTGCGCAGCAATGCTGCTTGGCACGCAGTCTGTGCATCGCATGATTTTCGTCGATTTAGTCGTTGTTGTGGTCGATCCTATATTCGGTCCGTTTGCATTCGCGTAAAAGCATGGTCATTCTAGGGGTCTCACCTAATTAAAAAAATCAGTATTTTCATGCAAGGTCGATCTATCCTAAAAAAAGGTGCATCTAGAAAAGTGTTCATGGTAGAGTCAGAATTGTCATGCATGTCACCTTCTCCTCGTATGAAGATCCACCAAAGAAGATAACATTCCTAATTGATACAAGGATTATGTCCTTGATTTACCAGGAGTGAAGGAAAATCAACATCATGCTAGTGCTAACATGATTACTGCAAGGCTGGAAAACTCTAAATACTACTCATCAGATCAGTACATGGCACCCTTACACAATGTTTTAAGGATCATAGAACCAAGTCATTACACTGAAACTTCTCAAGATAAAGGATGGGTGGAGGCTATGAAAGCTGAACTGAAGGCCTTGAATGACAATAAGACTTGGGATCTTGATGAATTACCAGCAAACAAGAGAGCTATAGTCTCCAAGTGGGTCTATGAAATAAAATTCACACCAAAAGGCAAGATAGACAAGCTTAAAGCTAGGTTATTTGCTAGAGGGGACAAGTAGATAGAAGGGAAGGACTATAAGCATACATTCTCACCAGTAGCAAAGTTTGCTAGTGTGAGAATACTCATTGCTCTTGCTACATAGCTCAATTGGAAGTTGCACCAGCTAGACATAAATAATGCATTTCTCCATGGATTCCTAGAGGAGTAAGTATACATGAATCCATCCAAAGGCTACACAGAAGCTAAGGAGGGCCAAGTATGCAAATTGAAGAAAAGTTTATATGGCTTGAAACAAGCATCCAGGCAATGGAACCTAGAGTTAACAAAGTATTTCTTGGCTCATGGTTACATACAATCCAAAAGAGATTATTGCATGTTTTCAAAAAAACAACATGGGAAGCAAACTGTCATTCTAGTTTATGTGGATGACCTCTTAATCATTGGTGATAATGATTGTGAGATATAGAGAATCAAGAGGGTATGGACTAAGCTTTTACTGTCAAAGACCTTGGTGAAATGGTGTATTTCTTGGGAATTAAAGTTGCAAGAAATTCTCAAGGTACAATGTAAGGAAATTTATCCTAGACATTCTCAAGTCTTCAAGAATCAAAGGATGCAAGGCATCGAAATTTCCTTTTCCTAAAGGTGTGAAGCTTTCTACTGATCAAGGGTACCTCATGGAAGATCCAGAGACATATAGAAGTATCATTGGTAAATTATTGTACTTGAAATCTCACTAGACCAGACATCTCATACAGTGTGCAATACCTGAGCCAGTTCATGAGTGAACCTAGAAAACCTCATTTGCAAGCTGAATATCATGTGATAAAATATCTAGCTAGTACTATAGACTGGGGTTTGTACTATCCTGTTGAGTCTCTTCTCAAACTCACAGGTTTATGTGCTCTTTTATTCTTCATTTTGTGAGCTGAAACGAACCAGAATTTATGTCCAAAACCCCCAATCATTTTCAGTCGGCTAAGTGAGAACGACAAAGGAGGATTTGTCCACCATCTTTCACGAGAGAAAAGAAACACCATTCTCACTCTTCCTTCTTTCACTAAAATTTAGCTATTCCACTCTAAAACTTCCATATTTCCTTATTAATTTTTCTTAAGTTTGAGTACGTTATTTTCGGCACATAGGAGGTGATCGTTTGGAGGTAGACGTTACGCCACATGAAGAGAACTAGACGACTTTGCTTCACTCCTCTAGTTGGCTCAGGTAACTAACGGCGATCCTAGTACGATTAGAATCCGTCTAGGATTTATTTTAGTCTTAATATTTAAGTTTGGGTTTATATGATTTTTGGAATTTAGGTGGAATAATTTCTTGTTATATGGTTCTTTTTCATGAGCTTTGCTTCTTTTAGCTTATAAAATGGTGTTATTACTTTTAGCTTATAAAATGGTGTTATTACTTTTAGCTTATAAAATGTTTCACGTGTTATTTAATGATAATATGTAGTATTTGTTTTGGTGAGTTTTACATATTGTTTTTTTTTTGTAAAGTTAGCTATTTGATTCATGAGTTTGTGGTTTACATTGTGGTGGATATTATTATAGTTATATAAGTTATGGTTTGTACTTATAAGAATGTCTATGAGATATTTGGCTATGATTGCTATAAATACAAGAATGAATTTAGTTATTTTATGATGGTTTGGGTGATATTGTATTTTGGAGAAAATATTATTGTTTGTTATTATTATTAGTGTTATTATATTATTTATTATCATCATCATTATTATTTTGAGAAGAGTGTTATTTTAAACTAAAATTCTTGGGTTGCGATCCTTGAATTCTGCTGATTTGGTGTAAGGCCTTAAGGGCATCCGCTTGAGTTGATAATGATTTGTTAATGTTTATGAGTATTATTTTAATTATTATTCTTGTTTGAGTGCAAGATATCCGCAGGGACGGAATCCCAAGGTGAAGAACATGCAAACCATAGGACGGAATCCTAGGTATACCTTGGTTTTGTTGTCGTCCGAGAGGCCGGTGAGGATGTAATCCTACACCGTATCGGGAGTATGGTCATTCTTAGACACAGGCAGTAGGGAACGTAACCCATATGCTGTCTGGAGGTTGCAATCTGACATTACCATAGGAAGTTGGTTGCGATCCACTAGCATTTAGTTCTCTCTCAAACTAATTATATTATTTTATTACTTTAAACTTTGATGGTTTATGTTGTTGACACTTGAGTTTATATGTATAGTTATTTATCCTTTTGTTGATTCCGATATCTTTACTCTACTTGTTTATAGCATATTGTATAGCCTTTATTTAAGTGTTTGTTTGACTATTTGAAGATGCTTTTACATGACTTGATTATTAATACATTTATAACTCTTATATGGATCCTAATTGAGCTGGAAGAGCTGTTAGTTACTCCCCACTGATTGTGCATGTTTGTTGATTATTTTGCAGGTGCTTTTGAGGCGTAATTATTTTTGTTTTGGGCAGTGGGAGAGATATTTAACTTAGGGTTTTGAAGCAATCTAATCTTTTATTGTTCTAGGTTTTCTATTTTGGGATTTTGAGGTTGTTCGGCCTCTTTCTGAATAATTTGGGATATTTCATTTGGATTTTATTCTCCTTTAGTTTATATTCAATCCTTATTTAGAGTGACATTTCCATCATGCGATATTTCCGCTATCGTCATTTATTTAATAAAATGTGATGTTTTGTTTAAATTATGTTCATAAAAGGACGGAGTGTTACAGTTGGGTTGGTTCCTGACAGCGGAAACACTAGAACTTGAATGCAGTAATGAACACACCAAATTTAACGAGATTCAGCCAAACAAGGGCATACGTCCTCTTACTCTAGTTTTCTTATTAATCAACTCAGAAAAATAAGAATACTCTCGCACTCTCATGTTTCCCTTACTCTAGGGAAACAGCACACCCATACTAACTCTAATGTGCTACTTTGCACTTGAACTCACAAGCACTCACGAATGAACTCACAAACGCTACCCAATCTCTAACCCCTTTCTAACCCCTTTGTTAGAGATTCAATACAATCAGTTTCTCTTAACTCGCACTTTCTTACAAAGCAAACAAAGAATAATATAAAGATGTATGGGATGCATACTCTATTTTAGGAAACTATTTAGTTGTTCTCTTTGTGAAGGCTCTCAAAAATACTCAATAAAATCTGTGAGAGTATCAAGGGTGAAGAAGAATCATGATTCAGTATTTATAGACCAAGATCTAACATTTGAGCGTGCCCTAACTCAAGATATCAAAGATATGATAATCCTAAGTTTTGGAAAGTATATCCTGAACAATATCTTTCTCGGAGGAAAGATATTATCCAAAATATACACACGCTTTAAGGCAAGTAAATAATGAACTATGATTCTAAAGGCTCACAAACATTTCTTATGGAAAGTATTTGAGAAAATATTTTTTCGAAAATCTTTTCTAAAATAGCAGCCAGCTCAATCACCTGGCAAAGTAACTGGTACCCAGACTTGTTACCCTACTTAGTAGTGTTCTAAATATGTAACCAACTAGTTCCATATTCAAAACCCTACTGTTTCACACTTAAGAACAACACAAACAATTCACTAGAAATATCATACGCAAATATTACATGAAGACCTAAAGTGAATCAATTATAGAATCCTAAACTATCTTCATGCACTTCAATCCTTGAAACTTCCCTTGAATCAACAATGAAGAACTTTGTCTTTTCCTCGAACAATATCGAGAGGGCTTGCTTTAAGTCTTCGAATAACCTGTTTGCTACACAAGAACACATTATAGCATAGCAAATATTCTTTTGACTGTTTCATTATACAGTTAGGAACAATTGGTTACTCAACTGTTTCCTAACAGCCTAGAACCACGTGTAATAACAACTGTTCCCTGCAGCTGTTTGTCATCATTCAAAACCTAGGGGACTCAACAAACTTGTTATTCAAAACCCAAGTGCTCTGGCAGAGGCTAAGCCCACATACACTTGGTGCAAGTTTGCGAAACTTATTTGATCAAGTCAGGCAGGGAATACTTGTTATTGAAACCCAAAGTGCTCTGGCAGAGGCGAGGCGCACAGACAATTGGTGCAAAATTGCAAAACTTGTCTGATTAAAACAGAAGCGTAAGCTTGTTATTCAAAAGCAAGTGCTCTGGTAGAGGCTAGGCCAACAAACACTTGGTGCAAGTTTGTAAAACTTGTCTGATCAAGTCAGGCAGGGTAAGCTTGTTATTCATAACCCCATGCTCTGGTAGAGGCTAAGCCCATAGACACTTGGTGCAAGTTTGCAAAACTTGGATGATCAAGTCAGGGAGGGTAAACTTGTAATTTAAAACCTAAGTGCTATGGTAGAGGCTAAGCCCAAAGACATTTGGTATGATCAAGTCGGGCAGGGTAAGCTTGTTATTCAAAACCCAAGTGATTTGGCAGAGGCTAGGCACACAAACACACACACACACTTGGTGCAAGTTTACAAAACTTGTCTTACCAAGTCAGACAGGGTAAACTTGTTATTCAAAACCCAAATGCTCTGGCAAAGGCTAGGCCCTCGGACACTTAGAGCAAGTTTACAAAACTTATCTGATCAACTCAGGCTGGGTAGACTTATAATTCAAAATCCAAGTGCTCTCGCATAGGCTAAGCCCACAGACACTTGGTGCAAGTTCGCAAAACTTGTATGGCAGGGTAAACTTGTTATTCAAAACCTAAGTGCTCTGGCAGAGGCTAGGCCCACAGATACTTGGTGCAAGTTTGCAGAACTTTTCTTATTAAGTCATGTAGGGTAAACTTGTTATTTAAAACCTAATTTCTCTGGCAGAGGCTAAGCCCATAGGCACTTGGTGCAAGTTTGCAAAACTTGTATGATCAAGTTAGGCAGCGCAAACTTGTTAATCAAAACCCAAGTGCGCTGGGAAAGGCTAAGCCCAAAGATATCTGGTGCAAGTTTGCAAAACTTATCTGATCAAGTCGGGTAGGGTAAGCTTGTTATTCAAAACGCAAGTGCTTTGGCAGAGGCTAGGCCCACATACACTTGGTGCAAGTTTGCAAAACTTGTCTTATCAAGTCAGGCATAGTAGACTTGGTATTCAAAATCCAAGTGCTCTGGCAGAGGCTACGCCCGCCGACACTTATTTCAAGTTTGCAAAACTAGTCTGATTAAGTCAGGCAGGGTAAACTTGTTATTCAAAACCAAGTACTCCGGTGGAGGCTAAGCCCACAGACACTTGGTGCAAGTTTGCGAAACTTATTTGATCAAGTCAGGCAGGGTAGACTTGTTATAGAACCCAAAAATGCTCTGGCAGAGGCTAGGCCCACAGACACTTGGTGTGCAAAATTTGTCTGATCAAAACAGGCAGCGTAAGCTTGTTATTCAAAACCAAGTGCTCTGGCAGAGGCCAGGCCAACAAACACTTGGTGCAAGTTTGCAAAACTTGTCTGATCAAGTCAGGCAGGGTAAGCTTGTTATTCATAATTCAAGTGCTCTGGCAGAGGCCAGGCCCACAAACACTTGGTTCAAGTTTGCAAAACTTATCTGATTAAGTCAGGCAGGGTAAACTTGTTACTCAAAATCGAAGTGTTGTGGCAGAGACTAGGCCCACATACACTTGGTGCAAGTTTACAAAATTTGTATGATCAAGTCAGGCAGGGTAGACTTGTTATTCAAAACCCAAGTTCTCTGGCAGAGGCTAAGCCTAAAAACTTTTAGTGCAAGTTTGCAAAACTTGTTTGGCAGGGTAAACTTGTTATTCAAAACCTAAATGCTCTGGCAGAGGCTAGGCCCACAGATACTTGGTGCAATTTTACAAAACTTGTCTTATAAAGTCAGACAAGGTAGACTTATTATTCAAAACTCAAGTGCTTTGCAGAGGCTAAGCCCACAGACACTTGGTGCAAGTTTGCAAAACTTGGATGATCAAGTCAGGCAAGGTAAACTTGTTATCTAAAACCCAAGTGCTCTGGTAGAGGCTAAGTCCAAAGTCACTTAGTATGATCAAGTCAGGCATGGTAAGCTTGTTATTCAAAACCCAAGTACTTTGGTAGAGGCTAGGCACACATACACACACTTGGTGCAAGTTTGCAAAACTTGTCTTATCAAGTCAGACAGGGAAAACTTGTTATTCAAAACCCAAATGCTCTGGCAAAGGCTAGGCCCACTGACACTTTGTGCAAGTTTGCAAAACTTGTCTGATCAAGTCAGGCTGGGTAAACTTGTTATTCATAACCCAAGTGCTCTGGTAGAGGCTAACCCCACAGACACTTGGTGCAAGTTTGCAAAACTTGTTTGATCAAGTCAAGCATGGGAGACTTGTTATTTAAAACCCAAGTGCTCTTGTGGAGGCTAGGCCCACTGATACTTGGTGCAAGTTTGCAAAACTTGTTGGATCAAGTTAGGTAGGGTAGACTTGTTATTTATCCAAGTGCCCTGACATACTGTGATGCAAGTCCCGAACACATCGCTTGATAAAGTCAAAGTAAACAAAAAAGAATACGAAGAAAGCTCAAAAATTTCATACACTTTGCTTCTCAAAAGCAAAGAATATGAATTGGTGGGCAGGGATAGGTTCCACAACACCAAGAAAGAAGTTAAATAAATAGCATATTCCATTTCAAAAAAGAAATTACAACCTATGGAAGTTGCACATCATCAGACTCTGACTATGACTACAAATACAATATTATGGAGCCTTCTTCCCAGTAATATGTCGCTTAAGGTCTTACAACTCTTGATCCCCCTCCCAAAAATGTTGCACAATCTGTTTCTCTACTTCAAGAGGATGTCTACTCGATCTAACAAGCTGATCTTCTCCGCAGTATCAGCCTTTAAAGCAGCCCAAGCCTTTTCCAGAGTTTGGGGCAGATGAGGTGATTCTTCCTTTGGCCTCTAATTGGGGCACCTGTAATCCTCAGTATGCCTGGACCCACAAGACGAATTGGTCCCCCCAGAAGAAAGATACGAAGGAATATTAGGGCTAGAGTGATCCTTTGAAGGTTGTTAAAGAGAGCTCTAAGCGGTAGCAGACCACCTACATACTACATTGTTTTCTTTTGTAGATTTAGATCTTATTCCTTATTTCATGTTTGAGTACTTTAAATTCTAGGGTTTTACGAATCCATGTTTATACTATGAATTTTTATCAATACTTGTTTATAGTTTGATTAGTCATCAATATCTCTAATTGATTAGTGTTTTTATTGTTAATTTTGCAACCTGATCAATTGTTTGATTAAATCTTGCTAATAATAGTTAGAATTGAAAGATCGACTTTTAGAGGCTAACCTACAATTAGAAATTCTGATTATGTTAACGACTATACTGCATATGTTGAATTGAGAGTGTTAAGACCCGGCCGTAGGATTAACCGGTGCTCTAAATATCTGATTAATTGAACTATTGATGATATTTTGATAGATTATAAATATAAGCATGGTGAACCATTACCCTATACCTTTTTAGTTTGAGTTTCGTATTTTATTATTTAGAATTAATTCTCATATTCATGACATTATTTTAGCTTTTCTAGGAATTTTGAAAATTTGCCATAATTGCGACTGACCTGCCCCAAAAGCAACTGTCAATCATTCAAGTGGGTAGTCCCAAGAGCTGATGTCCCATAGCGGCCCAACAGTCATTGTTCCTAAACTAGATCAAAACCTATTATCCTATAAATAGAATAATGGGTCTGGGGTGTAAATAGTTGGGGTTTAGACACGGCCCAAGCATATGCCTGGCCCAATGTAACAGAGGTGTGTATTGGGCCGGCGCAAGATCTCCTATATCTATCTCTCACTATAAATAGTTCATTTGGCACCAAATGAAAGGTAACTTCAATTAGCTAAACAAACTCACACATTTGGTAATTATATCCACTCTCTTGATTTCTATTGTCCAGTCGACTGGCTTAAGCATCGAACAAAGTTCGCCCGAAAACCCCCCGGGTTAGTCTTCTTGTTTTGCAGGTGACGGCCCATTAGGAGATCGACACTACATTCCACAAATCAATACCCGTTAGACAGTTTGACTTGATATCCGCATCTACACTACTGTTTTTAGCAGAAACAAATGGTATAATATTTGATAAATTGTGCTAGATTTTCCTAACCATTGCTACCAATTTACTTTGTTCAATACAAATAATAAAAATTGAAGTTTTTAGGAGTGTTCAGTACTTTCTCAAATGAGGTATCCTCCATATGATGGATTCAGAACTTTTTCACGCCAAGTAGCTCTAATTGCCTCCCGGTTATGGATTGTTAATAATCTTAATATACAGATCTCTGTTTGGTTGATGACCCTTTTGGTTGTTAATTGGTAGTTATGCTTATGAGTAACAATGTTTTGGAGGAAAAAAAACTCGAGAGGTTCTCTCTCTAGGCAAAAATGTATTCTCTCTTTAGGCGAAAACATATTCTCTCTCACTGCCATTATCTCTCAATAATACCTCAATTTCCACAATCATACTCTCATATAATCTCTGATTTCATTAGACTTAAATTGTTAAGCTGTGTGTTTGTGAGATTAATAGTTACAGTTCTGTCTTCGAGCCGATTCATAAGTGTTTAGCAATATGGAAGCTGAAGGTACGAATAATTTAGTCGACGAGAATACTTTTCTCAAGAAGCAAGGGCCTTTCATTCGGGTGCAGCCTGAGATAGTAAATCATAATATAGTTCAGTTGCAGTTCTTAATCGTGGGTAAGTTTATCGATTCCCGAGATTTTGAGGTCCATGAAGTTCAGCAATGGGTTGATACTTGGATCACAAAGGACAGGATTATGGTGCAAAAGGAAGGGGAAATATTTCTTTTCTACTGCCAGAATATTGATGATCGGGAAGATCTGTTAGGATTGTATGGTAATCTAAATTTGAATGGTGCTCTTCTTGTGTTGAAGTCCTGGAAGATTGCGACATCCTTCAGATCATTTAATTTTACAGAAACGGCGATGTGGGTTAAGGTTGAGGGGATTCCATTTGCTTTATGTTCATTAGAGATTGCTTCAAATCTTCTTGTGAAGATAGGTTAGTGATGAGGTTGGATGAAAATTCACAAGTTCCTGGTCCTAAGAGATGTTATAGAGCGCTAATTTGGTTGAAGCTGAAGAATCCTTTGATTTCAGGCGCCTTTCTCGAATTCCAAGAGGGAAAGTCAGTTTGGGTTGATTTTCACTATGAAGGCGTTTCCAATCTCTGCAAGCGCTGTGGTCGAATTGGTCACTAGCATTATTGGTGTACTAAGCCATGGATTCAAGTTAAGAAAGAAATTGAAAGAGATTTAATGGAGGCATACCAACCGAATTTGCCCCTTATGCTGGGTCCAGCTAATGCGTCTTTGTACACTAATAAAATATTTGGATTGCCCTTCATTCCTCAATTCACAACTACAAGAGTTCGCTTGGACCAAGTTCGAAGATCGCCTGAGTTGATATCTTCAAGCAGCAGTGATTCCAGTGATGACGATGGTGATGGGGGTAATGATAAAATAATGGAGATGTTGTAATGGAAGAGAATTTTCATTCGGATAGTGAAAGTCAAGTAGGTCAAAATAATAATCAGAATGAGAATTATTCATCATCGAAGAGATTTTGTAGCTCTCAAAGGGGTCATAAAACTTTTGAGAGAGGTGAGTGTAGTAAGAGAGGGGGTCGAAAGAGACAGGGGAGTGAAATGATGATTGGTGAAAGTGAGATAGGGTTCAAACGTGCATGTGGACTTGGGATTAATAAATTGGCTGTGAATAAATGTGTTTGGAAAGGTGATGGAAGGCATTTATTAAATAAAAGAAAGTTACATAAAGGTCGAAAGGGGCACGTTTTAATAAAAGAGATGGGAAATTGTTTACGGGGAAGTGACGTGTGGAGTTTGGTGAAAATGAAAGGTGGTGAAGGTTCGCAGGAATTGAAGCCATCTAATGATAAGGATGTCGCTTACTGCTTTAATTCGTCACCATTAATATTGTGTGAAAAAGAAAATCATTTTAACCCACCATTTCTACAGCCACTAGATTCACCTTTCTCTCTCCCACGTGTATTGGAGGAAGCATTCAATATGAGCGAATCTCCAAAGTCGGTTTCGTTTCAGCCAACTTCATGTGAAGAATTACCGTTTCAACCCACGGTTTTTCAGGAAGCTGCCAATATTCAAGCCCAGTATGAAGAGTTTTGGGCTCAGTCTAATACCAAAATTATCGAGCCAGATGCGTTTGGATTTGAGAGCCTATTGGAAGCAAGTCGGATTTTATTACAGCAAGACTCCGCGAGTTTTCGCTCTTCTGAGGAAGCCTCAGGCCCATGGGCTATAATTTCGGAACAACCACCATCCTATGCCTCAGTTGAACGCGGGCCTAGTTGGGAGTCGGGTTGGATAGAGGGGATTATGACTACTCGGACCTCGCCTCAAACTCTTCTTCGACTGCCTGGATCTCATTCCTCTTTACAATCAGGTTCGTCTAGCTCTTAAAACTCTCTCCTCCTCTCCCCTCTCTCCTCTTCCTCATCCAAAAACCCTAATCCTTTTCTTCCAGTTTTGGGGGCTGCCATCATCCTTTCGATGGTGGTAAGCCACCAATTCTTCTTTTTTCTTCTAGTTTTCATTATTTTTGTTATTAATAATCTTCCATTCTCTCTCTTTTTGAGAGTTCTCTACCCAATTTTTGGGTTATTTCTCTCCTTTCATGGGAGTTTGGAGTGTGGTTTTATTCTCTTCCCACGTGGAAGTTTAAAAATTGGTATGAGGAATTGTTCCTATTGGTTGAAGTTCAAGACCATCAACATCAAAGTATTGGAAATTCGGATGCGGTCAACATGGTTAAATCAAGAATTTTCTGCCCCAAACTATGTCAGAATGATAGACTTCCTCATCAATAGCTGCGTGACAAGGGGGCTGCACTGAATTGTTCGATTTGGTTCATTGTAGTTTCTTCGAAGACGAACTTGATTTGATCTTGTCTGATTATATCTTGTTTTTCTTTTAATACTTATTGTAGATGTCGTTTGGCCTTCAATTAATGAAATTTCTCTTTCAAAAAAAAAAAAGGTTTGTCTAGCTCTTTTCACTCCGCTTGTCGTAGTATCCCAACAAACCAATTTGCAAATCTTCAAATTCTACCTTTCCTTGAGTTTTCTGAACAAATTGAATACATGGACACTGTTTTACCTCCGGAAATATCGCAATCAATTAAGTTATATTTTGGAAATGCATCTAAGCAAGGTGAGAAGGAAAAAGAAAAAGTCGGGGATCTAATCAATCCTGGAAATGACGCAAATAATGTTGACCATGGTTCGGTGGATTTCAAAAGTGGTGGAGAATCAGGTAGTGTTTGCAAGGAGCAGTCTGATATGGTTACTACAGCAGCAGAGGAAAATCGAGTGCGTTCGATAAGCATGGCAGGAATACTGATTGATGAGAAGCCGAAGAAACGGCGTAGGAGGAGGCCGCCTTTACCTCGTGATAAGTCAGGCTAGATTATTAATGGGGCTAAAAGGCGGAAGTTAGATGAGTTAGGATCTTTGGTGGGTGAAATTATGTCGGGGGTTGAATGTGATTTCAAGAAGTCGGCTAAGGAGGAAAGGCGAAAGCTATCAGCACAGGTTAAGAGCTACAAGTCTGTTGAGGATGATGATGACCACGGCCATGAGGCTGGGCCTGATCAGCCTCCGGGGACCATATGATTATATTGTCTTGGAATTGTAGGGGCTTGAATGATGCGGACTCCCCTACGATTCCTTATTTGTGTTGGTTGGTCCGCAAGTTCAATCCTTATGTGTTGTTCCTGTCTGAAACTAAAGCTAATGAGTTGATTGTGTCCAAGTTGTCTCACTTGTTAGGCTTGTATAATATAGATGTATATAATGCTAATGGTTCTGCAGGGGGTTTAGCTGTTTTGTGGGGTAGTAATGTGAATATTAATGTATGTAGTAACTCGCAAAACTTTTTTGTATGTAAGATATGGGATGTAATTAGGGGTGAAATGTATGAATGGAAATTAGTCCTTTTGTATGGGTCGCCGTATCATCACTTACGCTCTATAGTCTGGGAAAATATAAAATCGGAACTTGAAGATGAAACAAAAAATTTCTTGATTTGTGGGGATTTCAATCAATTGGATAGTATTGATCAGAAAATGGGAGGTGCTAGCTTTATTCAAGGAAGAGAAGCTTTTCTTCACTGGACAATGGAATTAGGACTGACATAACTTCCTTCATTTGGGCGGAAATACACGTGGTGCAATAATAGGGATGGTGATGATAGGATATATGAACGCCTTGATAGGGTTTATGGGTCGGAGGAATGGATTCAGTCTCATCCTGATGCAGTTTCTGTAACTCTTCCCATCATAGTGTCGGATCATAGCCCTATTATTATATATACAAATCCAATGCGCCATAAAAATAAGAGTAATATTAAGTTAGAGGCGTGGTGTTTAGAGTTTGATGAGGTGAAGAAGTTGGTTCAACGAAGTTGGAATGAGCAATTTGAGGGTTCACCAACGTTTAGAATCTTGAAGCAAATCACAATGGTAAGATTTCAAGTGTTCAAATGGTGTCGTGAATATAAAGCAAATATGGCCTTGCATTGGGAAAAGTGGCCTAAAGATTGTGAAGATGCACAAGTAGTTGTCCAGGATGTTAGTCATGACGATGAGGAATCTTGAATTTGAAACCAAGTCAATCATCGAATTCAAATTCAGCTAGACTTTTGGAAGCAGAGAACAAAGGGTAAGTGGATAGCACTTGAAGACATGAATTGTAAATGGTTTTTCAGGAAAGCTAAATCAAGGCAAAGAGGGAATGAGATATTGATGATTAAAGATGAAGATGGGGTGTGGAAGTCTGATACAGAAGACATTCATGGAGTGATTTTGAAGTTCTATAGTGGCATTTTCCAAACGCATTGCAGGAATAGGGATGATGGAGCACGAGCTATTGAGAGGGAAATTGAAAGCTACATTCCATCAATTTCGGAGTTGCAGAGACAGACTTTAAGTGCCAGAGTTTGTGATCAGGAAATCAATGACGCAATTTTTCAACTGGGAAGCCTAAAGGCTCCGGGACTTGATGGAATGCCAACAATCTTTTATCAGAAGAATTGGGAAATTATTGGAAAGGATGTCATCGAAGCGGTCTCACATTTCTTTGATAAGGGTTATCTTTTGAACAAGTGGAATTCTACTCTTATATGCTTGATCCCAAAGGTTGCTCAACCTGAAGCAGCAGGGCAGTTTCGCCCCATAAGCCTGTGTAATGTTATTTATAAAATCATATCTAAAGTGCTGGTTAATCGTTTGAAACCAATTATTCAATCTATGGTTTCCCCTTTTCAAAATGCATTTATTCTTGGAAGGTTGATGTCGAACAATTGCTTGTTGGCTCATGAAGTTGTGACCTTCTTAAAATGGAGAAAAAGAGGTGGGGAATACCTTGCAGCACTGAAGATTGACATGTTCAAGGCTTATGACAAGGTGAATTGGGAATTTTTAGACTGGCTTCTGCAATGTATGAACTTCCCGAAAAGGTACGACATTAGATCATGTAGTGTGTCAGTTTTGTATCATATTCTATTTTGATTAATGGGGAAGCTACAAAAAGGTTTAAACCTCAATGTGGCTAAGACATGGTGACCCGCTTTCACTATATCTATTTATTTTAGTGATGGAGGTTTTTTCTCGAATGATTGTGCAAGCAGAGAGGGAGGCTTTGTTTCAAGGCATTAAAATCTCAAGGGATAGCCCTTATGTATCTCATTTATTCTTTGCAGATGATTCTATGCTGTTTTTTAGGGCTACTCCACACGCCTGTGCGGTGATTAGGGACATCATTAGACGATTCAGTTAAATTTCAGGAGAAGTCATTAATTTTTCGAAATCACTAGTCATGTTCAGCCCTAATACTCCACAGAGATGTAAGAAAATCATGAGAGGTGTCATTAGGACTCCTTTGGCTGAAGAGTTGGGGAAATATCTAGGCAACAATATTGAGATAGATGGGCACAGTTCACGCAAGTTCTTGCCTATTGTGGAGAAGATTCAAAAAAAGGTAGGTAGCTGGCACCATCTTGCATTATCTCATGCAGGGAAAATTCTCCTAATCAATGATGTTCTAGCTTCGTTGTGCCAGCATGTGCTCTCTGTGTTTTTACTCCCAAAACGAATATCAGATAGCATTAATGCAATTTTCTCAAGATTCTTGTGGAGAAATGCTTCTGGTGCAACACCAATATTTTGGGCGAGCAGGATGCGAATAGATTTGCCAAAAGGTATGGGTGGCCTTGGTATTAGGAATGTTAGAGCCTTTAATATTGCAATTTTGGTAAAACAGGCTCTGCGATTGCATAAGCGGGATGATTTACTGGTGTCAAGAGTGTTAGCTGCAAAATATAAAGGTACACCAGTTACTATTGGTTTGAAGGGCGATTTCATTGGAAATGCGTCGTGGGCTTTTAGAGGTATGTGTCAGGCAATTCATCACTGTAGGAATGGATTTAGCAGAGTCATTAGCAATGGGCGGTCGACACATATTCTTCAGGATAGATGGGTTCATGGCAAACCAATTGCTATCAGACGGGGATTTAGTATGGAGGAATGTGGTATTCAGTGGGTGAGGGATCTAATGAATCCGGGAATGAGAACTTGGAATGTGTCACTAATTTGGAGGCTCTTTCCTAGGGAGGTGGCTCATCGAATTCTGTCAACTCACATTCCAGAGAGTAATGTTGAGGATTCCTATGTTTGGAATAGAACAAATTCAGGAGAGCTCACAACCAAGGATGCTTATGCTCTATTACTTTCTTCAGAAGTTTTGGAATAAGTTATGGGCAATGAATATGAGACCGAAGTGGAAAGTTTTTGTATGGCGCATCCTCACAAAGGTGTTGGCATTAAATAAGAATCTCAGGAGAAGAAATTTGAATGTCAAAGACTATTGTTATCTATGTAATGATGCGACTGAAGACGAAACTCACTTATTTAGAGATTGTCCAGTGAGTGCTAGGATTTGGTGGGGATCATGGTTCAGTATCCAGGTAAGAAATTCCGATCATGTTTCAATTAACTATTGGATCACTAATTTCATGCAGAAGTTCTAGAATGATGATGGTCCGCATAGTCCTAGAGTGAAAGGCTTTTGTGCGTATATGTGGGCTATATGGCGGCATAGGAACAAGGTTGTATTCCGTAATTGTAACCCAAATCCGTTGGAGATTATGCGTATGGCAGACGACTTTATTAAGGAAGAGGAAGGGAGAGAAAAGTACCATGACTCCCAACGTAAGAACCATGGGGGTCAGTGTAGTTTTCAAGGGGAACAAGTGGTTATGTTTGGACGGCAGCAGGATATGATGTGCAGAGTCAAAGTTGATGGTGCTTGGAAGAAAAGTGTCAGAAAGGACTGTCCGTCGGCAGGGATTGGATGGATGGGCGTGTTTGAGGATGGCCAAAGTTTCAAAGGCAATGATAGAGTTAAGGCTTCTTCAGCGCTTCAATGCGAAGGATTGGCATTGCTAAGAGGATTGAAAGAGAGCTTACAACGTGGAATTACATCGGTCAGTGTTCAGACTGATTCCAGTATGTTGGTATGTATGCTAAAGAATAATCAATTCCTGTTTCAGTTAACTAGCTTAGGTTATAATCTTTATGTAGTCTGTAATATGTTTACGTTATGTGAAGTTAGGAAAGTTGCTAGAGATGTAGTTCAAGATAGCCATGAGTTAGCGGTGGCAGCTAGGAATGGTATGCTTGTGTAATGAATATGTATGTGGATATATTTGATCTTGTTGTAAAAAAAAAACAATGTTTTGGAGTAATATAAACATTTTGAATTTGGTAAGTTATTCAATCAGGGACAAACAGTGTTATTCTAGGTGGCACATACTATTTTCCAATTAAAGATTAAATTGGGAGCTTCTTTTACTTTGTGTCCCCTCACTTCTAAGTAATTATGCATATTAATTTAATTCAAAATTTTCTTCAGAAAGTAATATATTCATGGCAATGGGAAAATAAATCATGTGAGGTGAATGGAATTAGGAGATATCCTTAAACTAAACTTTAATTGGTGGACTTATATATTCAACCACGATCGAGAAACGCATACTTCAATCAACTTCACCATTACATTCCCCTAAGCCACCGACAACATTTTTCCTTGGCTATCACTTGTATGGGGTACAAGGCTCAATCAATAGCTGCTATCAGATTAAGGAGAAAAAAAGAGAGATTTGGCGACTGGTAAAAGACGATAAGAGAACTTAAGAGAGTGACTTCCTTGAGTGTTTCATAGCCTCATAGGAACATTTACACAAGCAAGGAGAGCGCGAATTAGATTCCATCAAGGAAAAAGTGCCTAGCATATAACACCTATTTAGTGGGCCCAAAAAAATAGTACGAGACGACAGTGGAAATGTGGAATCATCATCCGATCCAAAATGGAAGAGGGAAGATGAGAGGATATTTTCCAGGTTTAACCAGCAATTGGGAAAAAAATTTATATCTTATATGTAGCCAATATTTAGATAAAACTCCACCTATATTAACATTTTCCTGTCAAAAGAAAAAAAAAACCATTTTCAGATCTTGTTAACCACCACCATTTATTGTTATTGACATAAGAATCTCAAGTTAATAGACAAACACTTCATATTTTCTAATGATTTCTTAAGATGATTGACGGACAAATCCCAACTCCACGAGATCATTTACAGCCCGTTTGGTTTACTATTTTTAGGGTTTAAGAAACGGAATCAATTACCAATTCCCTTTTTTTATGTTTGGTTCAACCTCTCACCAATCCATTACTATTTCTTGGTGATAATGGACTCCCCCAATTTGTTACCTCCCCTCCCTCTCAAGTAACAAAATCCATTAGTTGGTGGTAATGGTTACCATTTCATTTCCATCCAATGGCTTGAACCAAACACCCAATAAATGTAACCTTTTTTATTACCATTTCCCTCCTTTATTGTTTCCATTCCCTTTCCATTCCATATCTTGAACCAAACGACCCCTTAACATAAAACAAGCAGGAAAACCGTCGCACAAGGCAATAAAGATAAAACGTTCCTAATAAGTTCATACTGGCATCATACTTCTCTTATATTTTTAAACATACGATGATCCTTCAATATTTACACAGCCAAAGTCATTTTAGCAAACATTCACAGAACATTAGCGTATGCGACCTCTGTAAAAGGTTAGAAGTTGTATGCTTATAGTGGTATCCAAGCAGGTCTTAAGCAGCTTCTGCAAATCCAACTCTCAAATTTCCATAGTCAAACACAGTGTGGTATCGACCCATGAATATGTCCCCCAGAATCCTGCATACACAATGTCAGCATAAGTAATCCCATAAAGTTGCTAATTGATAAAAGAAAAGGTACAAATTTAGTAATAATTTGCACAAGTGTGCATGTACATTCCAAAGGGAAATCTACATGTTCAAGCAAAATTCAATAGCTATAAGAAGCTGGATGATAGATTAAGCCCTGTTTTTTCATTTAAAAAGTCCTCCATTTATCTCAACTGAACATATCCATGCCCTGTAAGCAAAATTGTATCTGACCTTATCCCTGAACTGAGCGTATGTGAGCTTAGCTTTAGCTCAAAACTGAACGAATCTAAACTTGTCTCAATATATCTACCCGAGGCTGAACATGTCTGATAATATGTTATACAACTAAACTTAACGAATCTAAATTTGTCTCAAGGTAAAACAAGCAAAGCATTAGTGCGATATAACTAATTTAAGGATTTCAGTACCATGCATGGTTTACAAGGTCCAAAATAACCATTAAAACGACAAGAAAGAAAAGGCATGAACTGGAAGCAGTTAGTTGAGGAAAACATACCAGAGGGGTCCACGAGGAGGCGGCACATCTAAAGCTATGAATCCACTGATGCATTGTGCTGCAGCTCCCTCACCCACTTTGAGGATGTACTGTCAAGTAAATTCAACCATTCCAGTGTCAAATACAGAGAAGATACCACAAGTGCATGAAAATTATGGGACGCTCCATATCTATCTGGAAATCTTTAATCTAAATATTTCTATTCTGTTTGTGCCCTTCCAGTGCATAGCACTACCAGATTATAGTTAGCAAAACCAATCTCGTAGAATGGTCAGATTGCAAATATTCATTCCTTGACGGAGACAATGTCATTAACAATTGTAAGCCTTAACAAAAACTGAAGATAGAATTGCGCACTAAGGCTTCTTCAGATCAATTGCAGAGTCCACTATAATTACCATACAATATGCTTAGTTTTTTATTTCTTTTTTTTTCTTTCAACAGTTACAAGATTTGGGCTGGGCTAGCCCTATCTCAAGGATCAGGCCCAAACCAGAAATTAAACAACACCCTCCCCCTCCTCCCCCGGAAGGGGGGTGGGATTTTGAGATAGGTTGGCAAACCGACTTGCTCACCTGATTCTCATACACTATGCTTAGTTACTTAAGACATGTATGTAACCAGAACCTGAACAGATATTTGTCAAGATAGGATTAGATACCGTAAACTAAAATACCTGTTCAGGAGTGAGATCAAACGTTTTTCCAGCTATAGTGAAGGATAAAGATGGCATTGATGAAAGACTACTACAGTCAACAGCAGACTCCCCCATCGGACTAGGAAGGCGTTCGCAAAGCTGCAATGACAGTTACATGCATTTAATAAAAAAATAATAACAAATGTAAAATAATTAAACCAGTCATAATTTCAAACTACTTTACCTCGTTAGCATAATTCAGAATACGTTCTTCGGTCTGATTTTGTCTTAGTTGATTTTGCATCCATACCACAGCCATTTCACAAGCAGTACACATGGAATCACGAAGGCCACCAGAAGACTTGTCCACATTGACATCAACCACGCTTTCAATGCCCATACTATAGAGAAGCATACAAGATTATAGATCTCATAAACAGCATAAGAGTATCAGAAAGAGAGATGGAAACTAAGTATAAGACTGATCAACTTTTCATTTCACAAAAAAATAGATGGAGGGGGGGGATTATAGATCTCATTAACAGCATAAGAGTATCAGAAAGAGAGAAGGAAACTAAGTATAAGACTGATCAACTTTTCATTTCACAAAAAAAATAGATGGAGAGGGGGGGGGGTGAGACCAGTGAAACAAGAGGAACTAACCTAACATCTCGCTTGCCATCAAAGGTACATAAACCAATTTGGGAACATATTTTCTTGGGTTGAGTCTGTAACATTAATTTCAGAAGGTATTAGCTTGTGAAAAATCCAATGCAAAGCGAAACGAGCCAACATGAAACTAGACCATCATTAAAACTGTTGTGGTCTAGAAAGTAGCAGTACAGTAGCATTAGCATACCTCTGATAACAACAACTCCAGAATCTGTTTCCCATATTGTGAAACCACCGCCTTACATTCCATACTCGCTACCCCAGAGGCACCAATTGCATGATTGATTTGAGTAACCACAGCCTGGTTATACCATGATCAAGTCAGAACGTAAGTAACTAAATTTGACAAGTACCAATATGTAAATTTAGCCATTTAGGTACACAATTAACCAGAGGTATCACAAATGAGTTTAAGAATTAGAAAAATCACTTGCAAACTACAACAGTGACTAAATCACCAATTATAAAGTCATTGTAGCAGGTTAGCAGCTAAAGTGAAGACTGCATCGAGTTAAATCTGACACATCAAAAAAAAAATCATCATGACAATTCCTCCGTTTTTGTTAGTTGTAACACAAGGGGAGGGGGATGCACGGCATTTAAGGAAACCTGTGAGATAAGAGAGATATATACGGAGAGAAGAAAAAGTTGCCCATGTGCTGAGAAGAGAGAAAGAGAACCCATACTCCATAAAAAGGTTTTGTGGCAACTATTTCAGAACATCCAAGATAGGAAAGTATTGCAACTAATATTGGGGGAAGTATAAATAAAACCAATACAGAAAGATACTATTAGCTAGAAACTTCCAATAAGTTAACAAAATTAGTTCCAATAAGTTACTAATATAAGCAGCAAAATTCAGTGAAAAAAACGCCCTAGGGGGTCATACGATTCTAGGAACTACTTAGCAGCTGCAATGAGTTAGCTATTACTGTAGGAGGGGATAAAGTGACCAATTACTGGGAGTGACCAAAATCTCACATTAGGTATTACTCCCTAATTGATTCTCCTCATTTAAGCATACCCTAAGCGACCATATAAATTTCTTTTTTCTTTCTTTATTCTTTCTTTTTTCTTTCTTTTGGGTGGGGGGAGGGGGGGACTGGGAGAGCCATATAGTTCAATTTGATTTTGACAGGAAACCAAATTTCATCATCACCAGAAAATAAGGCAATGAAATAAGCAATAGATCAAAAGACAGAAGTGAAAGGAAAAAGAAAAAGATATTATTTAGAAAAATCACTAGCAAACATGACCAAGTGGGACGAGGTTCAAAGTTGATAGAATAAAGCAAATAGGGAATGACAAATATATACCGTTGGGCCAGCCAACAGAGATGTCCCAGAATCAGCAATCGCCGAACAACCATCAGCACAGTAGCCTAAAAAGTTAAAAATTTACAAAAGCATTCATTATAAAGCATAATCATATGAATGCACAACAAAAAATTCAACAGGTGCTTAAAATTACCAGTTGTTTCGCCATCAACCGAGACGTCATCCATATCAAACTGCAATGTCAAAAATTAAGACTTAAGAAATTCACAAGATATACAGATGTATGAAATGGCTATTGCAACATCAATAATCTAGAAAGAACAACCTGCCAATAGCCTTTCTGAGATACAGGAGCCCATGTGTGTTCCCCCTTGTAATGGTCAGGATCAATCCCACCAAAAACAATTTCACCCCCTTCTTCCTCATCTGCGTTTCGGTTCAGCCAGAAGGAAAATACAGGCTCCTTTACAAGACCCTGGTCAATCATATTGTACCTAGGTAATGATAATGCACTACATTAAAGGATTTCTGTAGGTAGATAAAGAAGTTATAATTCAGAAGATGAAACTCTAAGTTACTAATACTATGTCTAAGAGATTTTTAAAAAATTAAAATCCAATTTGAAACCGAATGTACACAGAAGAATAGCCAACAACTATCATACCAGACTGGAACAGCTTTACCAACAGAGATTTCTTGGAAACCAAGCCCAAGAATACCATCAAACTTAGCAGCCACAAATGTGATACTAGGCTCTCTTGTCGCTTCAATAAAATCCTGGTCAGCAAGCACCATGATAAGGTAAATGATTGAAACCCAGCGACAAACTACATAACCAAAATCCTCTACCTAAACGTACCTGATTCTCAACAACTAAATCTCCCAATTTAACATGATCTTCACTAAAGTACCCTGAAATAGCTCCGGTACCATAATGAATCTCAGCCCTCTTCCCTGTACCAAGTGATAAGATCAGGACACAGAAGAAATAAACAGATAGAAAGCAATCTGATTGCCTATAGTCTATGAACAGCAGCTTGGGTGATGATGAAGCATGCATAATTGAACTCACGTGCAGCCCCAAATCTCAGAAAAAACGTGATTTCAAGCCTAGTCCATACAAAAAGGTTCATATTCACAGGATCATATTTCCTATATCATAACACAATAGATCAAACGGATCCGTTAACTACTTAAAAATCCCAGCTATAACAGCCTAATGTACAAACAGCTCAGAAAGTCAGGCAATATGAAGTGATAAATGTCCGGACTTCCCTGACAGCAGACAGTGTACATTTGAATCTCAAAAGTGTAACCCTAATGCTACCCAACATAAAAACTTGATTTATTAAAGAACAAATTAAAGATAGTATATGTTCCGGTATAGAATAAATGGTAGGGAGTGAACCGGTATCTCCTTTGTTCAATAAGCCGGTTTGATGTCCTGCAAGACAGAACACGTAAACTAACCTCGGGGGTTGATCCAGGAACGCCCCTCCGATGCCTAAGTCAGTAAAGGGTAAAGACAGGTTGTCTTGAGTGGAGTATAGTAGTATCTGTGAACGTACCTTATGACTCAGTTCATGGGGATATTTATAGGAGCCGGCAATGTCCTTAGCAAGGTAGGACTCTGCTCCTATTGGTTGGATACAATTCTATCCCCTTCTGATACTTATCTTTAGGCCCATAGGCGCATCGAGTAAGTACTGGATCAACTCAGGCCCACTTGGCAATGGCCCAGGTGATGAACACCAGTAAGGTATACGAATCTAACCGGCATGAAGAATACGCCGGTATCGGATTTGACTCCTACTTCAACAAGTAGGGTTCCTTTGACTGAGGTGACCATGACGGTCAATGATGGTCTAACTGGACCGGTAGGGAAATTGTACAGACCCCATACAACTAGCCCCCAAGCCGGTATGTCTGGTACAGAGATATCCTGCTTGTTCAGTATTGCCGTTATAGATGGTGTGAAAATCATGTTTTCAACCTGAAGCCGTTTGCAAACTTCTGTAAATGGGGTTAGTTAACGGAATACGAATCGTCGCCTCGATTTTCGTGATGATTTGACTAGAGTGTCAGCAACTGATCGCAGCTGTTTCTGAGCCCAAAATACACGTGGCATCATCGAGACGGGAAGACGAAACGTCGCTCAATCCGAGCCATGAAGCTCTCTATAAATAGTGTTTTGCCTAGCGCATTTTCACACTATCACATCGCCTTCAAACTTTCAAGCATTTGCTCTCATTATATTCTTCGAGACCTAACGTCCTTTCCGTTGCCAGCCTTTCGTCGTGATATTCCGAGCTGTGACCGAACTTTCTTACCGGTTATTTTCGGTGCCAACTTCTACTCTTTTCCCTCTTTCCAGGTATTTCAGCGAACCTCTTTTTACTCAATTTCTGCCTTTAATCATGTCTTCTCATTCTGATTCACAAAATATTTCTGAAAGCCCCCAATCCTTGACCGATAGCGACTTTAATTCTGATAGTAAGTCCGCTAGCCTTACCATGTCCAATAACTCGCCGGTAGTAAATCCTCCCAATGAACGTAGGGAGTAAATCGGGTCATGATTGTAGTACTTCCAGGTAGGACCCTTGAAGAGCAAACACTCGCATGCTTCTCCTCTTTACCGCCATTAGGGCTTTTGGAGAAGCCGTAGGGAGTACCGGTATCCCAGCCAATACGGTACCATGTTGGGGATAGCGTAACGCTCCCCCTATTATTTCCGCCTTTGGTAGGCACCTCTAAGGGTCCCCTCAGTCCCATACCGGCTGAGATGCTAGGGGAGAACGCGCCTCACTCCATCTCATCTGATAGCTATAGGGATGATGACGCCGGCTGGGCCGATGAAGCATCCTCCGTTGACTCAGAAGACGTTGCCAGTGTCGTGCGCGACCTGATGTCGGACGAAGAGTCGGTATCCTTGGAAGCCGACGATGACGAAGAACCGCCAGAGATCATCCCGGAGGACGATAACGAAACGCTAGACGATCTATACATGCCTCCCTGCGAGGACGGCAGTCCGTCCTTCGTGCAGATTGACAAAAGCTGGAGAAGGACGACATTGAATAGCGACTTCTGCCGAAAGGGAGCCGAATATTTCGCCTTTCCTGATGAATACGAATTGGTGATGCCGTCCGAGGGATGTCGGGTGACAGATTGCCCGCCTGGGCATGTGGCGGTCTATGCCCATATGCTAGATTTTGGGCTGAGGTTTCCTCTGGACCCTTTCATAGTAAAGATTTTCAAGACCTGGAACATCTGCTTGTCCCAGTTGACGTCGCTTTCTTGGCGTAATTTGATCTCCTATGCCTGGACCGTCCGGTATAAAAGATTTCCGGAGACCTTGAACCTCTTCTGGAAACTGCATTGGATTAAAGAAGACGGTTCTGCCAAGGGCAAGGGAAAAGGCAAGAGAGAAAAGTCACAGGCCGAAAGGGAACTTGGCCAAGGTGGATGGATGTCTATGTACACCAGGCCCAAGAAGCTAACGGTTTACCTAAAATTAACATCATTTGCCGGCTGATGTATGACTGGTGCGAACCTCTGGCATTTGTCGCATTTCTTCTCGTACGCCTGCGCATCCGTCAACATTGTCGGCCAGTAGAAGCCGGCCCTTAGGGCCTTTAGTGCAAGTGTCTTTCCTCCAATATGGTTTCCACATACCCCTTCGTGGATTTCTTCAATTATTTTCGTGGCCTCGTGGGCCGTTACGCATCTCAGGAGTGGGAGTGAAAGACCTTTCTTGTACATTTGGCCTTGGAAGACACAGAACCAGAGAGCCTCTCTCTTCAGCTTTTTTGCCGCCATCTTATCGGTGGGCAAACTTTCAGTCATCTTGTACGCCAATATGTCGTCGTACCATTCCTTCTTATGAGTGACTTCGTTTACCTCTACCTTGGCGGTCTCTATGCTTCTTTCCGGCAGCATTTCTACCATGACGCTGCGCTTAAGATATGTGGTGCTTGAACTTGCCAGTTTTGACAGGGCATCGGCTGCCATATTCTCTGTGCGGGGGACTAGTACTACCTCGAAGCTCTGCAGTGGAGCCGTTATCTATTTTACCTTCTGTAGGTATTTCTGCATTACCGGTTCCCTGGCTTCGTAGGTGCCCTCAATCTGGCTTGATATGAGCTGGGAATCCGTCGTCATCCGTATTTTCTTTGCTCCGGACGCTATGCATAGACCGATTCCTGCTATTGCAGCTTCGTACTCTGCTTCATTGTTGGACGCCTTAAACCCAAAGCGGACGGCATACTCGAAAATGTCTCCCTCGGGAGACGTCATGACCACCCCGGCACCTGCCCCTGTTTGGGCCGCTGAGCCGTCGACAGATATGTGCCAGGTGCTGGCTGGTCCCTCGACTTCATCGCATGTGGTCTCTACTATGAAGTCGGCCAAAGCTTGTGCTTTGATAGCTGTTCGCGGCCGATATTCGATATCAAACTTGGACAGTTCTATTGCCCACTTCAGCAACCTGCCGGTTGTATCTAGCTTAGGGGTGCTAATGAGCCAGGGTGGCTCGCAAACTATTCGAGCTCGGCTCAGTCAAAGCTCGGTCAAAGCTCGGCTCGAGATGGCTCGATTCGAGTTCGAGATCGGCTCGAGACCCTAACGAGTCGAGCCTGAGTTACCTTAAGCTCGGCTCGAAAGCTCGCGAGCAGGCTCGATAGTTTTTTAATTACTAAAAATATTACATTAATATTTAATATAGGATAAAAAAATTAATTAATAATTATGGTTAAAAGCAACCATTTAATTAGTAGTCATAATATTTTCAAAGTCATGATTTTTGGTTTGAATAACAAAGTTGAGATAGCCACCAAAAGCCAACTTGTATACTTTTTCGCTTCATGTTTTGGGAAAACTAGGGGTTAAGGCGGATGCAAGATTTTAAGTTTGGGGCGTCTTGAATGAGTATATAAAGAAATTGAACAATAATTTTATGACACATATCGGCAACTAGAACCAATTAAGCTCAAAGTTTATGTTATTCATGTCAGCTATTAGAAAATGCTTTCATTATATTCTTTTTTCACAGACCACCTATCTTTTCGATATATGTAGCACTTTAATTTTTTTTGGAAACGGGAAAATTTAACTAAAATACCTCCAACTCACAATTTTGCCATTAATTTCTTAATTATTTATTCATTAACTAAAAAAGATAAGGAGTTGATAATTAGATAGTATTCATAGAGGTTAACCAGTAGTTCAACATCTGACACAATATTTTTTTTACTTAGTCAAATTTAGTATATAAAAGTGAATGTAGTCGAATTATTGCATTTATTTGAGAGCAAATAAATTACTTGTTAGAAATGTATGGTTGAAAAATCCCTTGTTAAAGACTTTGGAGCACATAAAAACAAATGAATTTGGAGTCTTTAGAAAATATGTTTTAAAAAAATGGACAAAAATCATAAAGAAGAAAAAGGAAAAGAAATATTGGAAATCAATTGTTACTCTCTCTTCCTATTTCGTTGTTGGTCATCAAAATCATCAGGTGATGAATTCACATGGTTTTCAAGCCATCAATTACTCATTTTTGTAAAGATCTTATTATGTTGAATTCATTTACTTTGTAAAGAAATAGCAAAGTTCACGTGACTTGGATAGGAGTAGAGGACCAAAACATAAAAGAAGAAAATTTGGCAGATTGAGCGTCCCACATCGGTGGGATAACTTGAGGATGTGGTAACAAGCGCTTATAAAAGAAACCCTTCACCTCTTAATCCCTTACAGTAGGTTACAGCAGGCTAGCTATTTGCGGGCCTTGCTAATAACTAATGCTTAGAAATTGGGCCTTTCAATTATTAAATGCTTGGGCTCAAGAAACTAACATTGGCTGAAAGTTGATTCGAGCTTTTCGAGCCTGTCGAACTCGAGCCGAATTGCAAGTTCTGGACTCGAGCTCGAGCCGAGCTTAATATTTCAAGCTCGACGAGCTTCGAGCTCCAGCCGAGCCTAATAAAATATGTTTTCGAGCCGAGCCGAGCCTAGTTAAGTTCGGTCTCGGTTCGGCTCGTTAACACCCCTAATCTAGCTTGTGGAGTGCCTTTTCTAGTGGCTGATTTGTGAGCACTTGGATTGTGTGTGAATCGAAGTATAGTCGCAGTTTTCTAGCCGCTATCAGCACGGCATATGCCATCTTCTCCAGCAACTCGTATCTTTGCTCTACCCCAGCCAAGACGTGACTAACAAAGTAGATAGGATGTTGTTGCCTTTCCTTTTCTACCAGCAGTACTGCCGCTACCGTTTTAGCCATTACTGAGACGTATAACTGCAGTTTATCCCCCATCTTGGGTCGAGTAATAGTCGGTAGTTGCTTGAAATGCTCTTTAACGACCTCAAAGACCTGCTTCTGTTCATCCCCCCAGTCGAACTTCTTGTTCCCTCTCAGGACTTTAAAGAACGGTAGGGCTTTCTCAGCTGATTTGGAGACGAATCTTGTCAATGCCGCTATCTTGCCGGTCAGCTTTTGGATGTCTCGGATACTCTTGGGTTCCGGCAGTTCACTTATCGCCCTGACCTTATCAGGGTTAGCGTCGATTCCCCATTCACTGACCATAAAGCCGAGGAACTTACCGGATCTCACCCCAAATACGCACTTTTTAGGGTTCAGCTTCATCTGGTATTTTCGCAGAGTGGCGAATGTTTCCTCGAGGTCCGTGATGTGGGCTTCCTCCGTCAAGCTTTTGACGATGCTATCGTCGACATAAATTTCGACATTTCGGCCTTTCTGAGACGCGAATATCTTGTCCACTAGCTTTTTGGTAGGTAGCTCCTACATTTTTTGAGCCGAACAGGCATGGCCTTGTACGCATATACCTAGGCTCAAGTTATGAATGCCGCCTTGTTCCTATCTCGCCTCCAGGTAGGTGATTTGATGGTACCAGAGAAGGCATCCATGAAGCTTAGCGGCGCATGGCCGCTAATAGAGTCAACCAGTTTGGTCGATCCTAGCAACGGGTAGCAGTCTTTTGGGCGAGCTTTGTTGAGGTCGGTAAAATCCACACATCCGCGGACTTGGTGGCTTTCTTCACCATCACTTACGTTCGCCGACCATTCGGGATAGTCGTCGCACGGCTCAGTGAAGTCGGCCACAGCCTTTATCGACCTCTTCCTTGATAGCCGCGTTCTTCTCGGCGAGAAGTTGCGTTTTCTTCCGCTTCACCGGCCTTACATCCTCGCGACATTCGGCCAGGTGTACCATGAATGAGGGGATCGATTCCGGCATCTCGTCCGCCGAGAACGCGAAGACATCCGCATTGCTTCCGCGACCGATCAGATTGACTTTGACCTTATCGGCCGAGATCGGACCGATCTTAAGCGTCCTTTCCGGTCCCATCTTGTTCGAGACCGACTTCCTCGGTCTCCTTCCGGACTGGGTCTCGGTAGATCTACGGCATACCCTCGAAGTTCTCCATAGACAAATCTTTATTTGCTTTATTCTCCGCCCGCCGTCTCTTCCTCTCCGACGGCGGGGACTCTACGGCCGCTTGTAGTTGGAATTTTTAAGAGCGAGTCGGGTAGCATGCTCTAGCCAGGCTCTTGATTCCCTTCAACCTCTCCGCCTGCCGAGGTTCGATGTGTAAATCATCATTAAATGGTAGGTGGATACCACAGCCTGGGTGTCGTGGATCAATGGCCGCCCTACAATGGCGTTGTACGCGGCCGGCACGTCCACTACTAGGAATTCCACCAAGAGGTCTCGGGATTGGGATCCCTCTCCTAGTTTGACCGGTAGTTTTATGGTACCCTCGGGGACGACAGAAGCCCTGTGAAACCGATTACCGGATAGGAGACCGGCTTCAAACACGATCTTCCTAGGCCCATCTTTTCAAATGTGGGCATAAAGAGGATATTGGCGGAGTCGCTAGCCATCCACCAAGATTCGGTGTACCATCGCCGTAGAAATGCGGAGGGAGACTACCAAAGGGTCGTCGTGTGGGTAGATGATCCCCTTGGCGTCATCTGTTGTGAATGACACGGAAGGCATGGTAGGTAGTGCCGGCCACTTACCCGTATTATTGTAGTTTACTTGATGCCTTACCTCCTTCAGGCTGGCTTTGGCACCGTGAATACTTCCCCCATGGATTAGTCCTCCTGAGATGACCTCAGTGATCCTTTCCTTGACGGGCTTCTTGCTGTCGTCACCCCTTCTAGGTGACCTTTCTCTTGGCGACCTTTCCCGGTCAGGTCGGGCCTGATACTGTTTGAAATATCCTCTTCGTACCAGGTCCTCTATCCCATCTCTCAAATCCTTGCAATCGTCGGTGACATGACCATGATCCCGGTGGAAATCGCACCACTTGGACTTGTCACGACCTTTGAAGTACATCTTACGGGGACGCTGCCATTTATCATCAGTTTGTGCCAGGCTCGTAGATCTCGACCCTAGACATTGTTAGGGAGTATAGTCATGATCTCGGTCAGGCCTTCCTTCCCCGGCCCTTCTTAAGAGTTGCTTTCCTCCCTCGTCTTTCCCCGAGTTGTCGGACTTCTTGTCCTACCCGTACTTGTCTTTTTCTCTCTCCTTCTCTTTGCCGTCTCCTTCGGACCGTTTTGAAGTGGCTGCCTTATCGAACTCCTCTCCTCTGATGAACTCATTTGCTTTCCTAGATGACGTCAGTAAGATTGGTCAGCTTTTTGCGGCCCAGGTAGCTTCTAAAGGCAGTGCCCTCCTTCAGGCCGGTCATCAACGCTAGGACCGCCACCTCTTTGCTGTAAGGCTGGGTATGGTGACGGCCTCGGAGTTAAAGCGACCAGATATAATCTCGCGGGCTTTCCTCCTCGCCCTCGCTTGATAGACATCGGCTCGCCGGTTGTTCGCTCCCTCCGCTTATTTGCGACGAAGTGGGTCACAAACATGGCCGTGAGTTGCTTGGGAAATCGGCTATGGTTCTTGGGAGGAATGCTCTTAAACCAAGTTCGTGCCAAGCCCTGAGGTTGAGGGGAACACTTTACACCATACAGAATCAGTGTCGATGTATAGCAGCATGTGCCCCTCGTAAGCGGAGATGTGATCCTCAGGATCCGTCTTACCGTCATACTTGCATGTCGGCATCTTAATTCTCTCCATGGGCTCACGGAGTATAGCAGTTGAGAAGGGAGAGTTTCGGAGAGATACGGCGCTTTGCGAGCAAACTTCGGTGTCCCTCCCTTGAGGGTGGGATGAGTGTTGTACTTCGGTGTCTTGTTGCTCATCCTCGTACCCATCCCCCCAGGCTCTGTGGGAGTTTTCGAATGCTCGGCGTGCTCCGGTCATGCGGCAGTTGGCCGTGTCGGCCACTTATCATGGACCGCATCTTTCTAACAGGGCTATGTGGCCACGTTGGGGGCGCTTGCTAGCGTGACCGCCGGGCGGTGCTTGGCTCGCCATGGCCCGAAAGACCTCGGCGGTGCTTCGAGTTGTTCGGGCCGAACATGTGTTGCGGCGCCTCGAACACGTTGGGAGGTGTAGCCTCGGTGGTCCCTTTCTCCACCTCGGCGGTGGGCTTGGAAGATCCCACCATTGGGTGTGGGGTCTTGAACCCGGGAGGTGCACCTCCCAAAATAGTATTGTTCTCATCGGTTTAGGCATCCCGAAAGTCTCGCTTAGGATCCATTAGGCGAGGAAATGGGTCGGATCGATTGCGGCTTGAGACCAAAGTATAGTTCACCCTCCTTCTAGCGCCAATTGTTCCGGTATAGAATAAATGGTAGGGAGTGAACCTAGGTATCTCCTTTGTTCAATAAGCTCGGTTTGATGTCTGCAAGACGAGAACACGTAAACTAACCTCGGGGGTTGATCCGAGGAACGCCCTCCGATGCCTAAGTCAGAAAGGGTAAAGACGGGATGTCTTGAGTGGAGTATAGTAGTATCTGTGAACGTACCTTATGACTCAGTTCATGGGGATATTTATAGGAGCCGGCAATGTCCTTAGCAAGGTAGGACTTCTGCTTCCTATTGGTTGGATACAATTCTATCCCTTCGATACTTATCTTTAGGCCCATAGGCGCATTGAGTAAATCTTGGATCGGCTCGGAGCCCACTTGGCAATGGCCGGGTGATGAACACCCAGTAAGGTATACGAATCCAACTTAGGCATGAAGAATACGCCAGGTATCGGGTTTGACTCCTACTTCAACAAGTAGGGTTCCTTTGACCGAGGTGACCATGACGGTCAATGATGGTCTAACCGGGCCCGTAGGGAAATTGTACGAGACCCATACAGTATAAATTATCCCACCAGCAACAAAGATCCTAGAGTCACGTATAAGACCACAAATGTGAGATACTCTTTGTTCAAACCAAGCATCATTAGCATCCCACCTTTAGTTAAGCACATATATACATATACACCCACATAATCTTCATTGCCCTCCCAACAACCAAAATGTTAAAAATATTTAGAGAAGAATTGTGACTACATCCTGTAAGTTGTAATTTCATTAAACATCTTCAAAACTTACATGACATTTAATAAATTTCTTATCACAAATGATTAGTGACTAATTACAAGAGCACCAAACTTGATGTATCAAGACTGTAAAATATCATGTCCTGCAAGGGAGAAAGGGAGGGAACAAAGAAGAAGAAAGAAAAATAATAGAACTTATATGTAATCAACAAATGAACTACATTAAAAGGAACAGTGACAAACCATTTTTAGTGTATGATTTTGACTTCCTTGCATTGTACTTAGAATGAAAAAGGCAGGCAATCTGGGCGGCAATAATAGGATAGCAATGTATCAATAACAAAACACTATTCAACGACAAATTCGTGATTCTTTAAACCAATTAGAAACTTTGATACTTACAGAAAAGTAACATTTGGAGGAAGGGACCCATAGGTTAGAACTTCCTGTATCAAATATCACAGTGAATTTCTGTGGAGGAGTACCAATACCTATCTCGCCAAAGTACTGAGCATCCAAATAGTTCTTCAAAGGGACAATATCTGCATCATCATTGCTCGCCAAATTGTTGGCAAAACCGTACCTTTTCAGAGGCATTCTAATAGACTCTTCAACGTTAGAGCCATATTGAGTGGTAAGCCGGCTTACTTGGTCCAACTTTTTCTTCTTCAAAGCAACCTTGACCAAGCCATCATTTGAGGCAGACAAGGCCAGGGGTGACAAAAGGAGAACAAGAAAAAAAGAGGAAAGCATATTCCTTAAAGCAGTTCCCATCCTGCAAATCACAAACCACGCACACAAACAACATGACATAAGATGACTGCAAGTTTCAAGGGCATGCAGCAACGAAGTATATCACCTATGATGAAAATAAGACTTAGCCACCTTGGTAAAATTGTGACTTCTTTCCTTTAAAGAGCAATTCATCTGAGATGGAACTTGTAATTTAACAAACTTGTCTTCGATCTTCGAAACTTATTGAACATTGACATAAAACCTTGATCGTTTACGCAAATTTTACACAATGTTATTGGAAAAAAGGCCAACCCTCAGATAATAATATTAATAAACGAATCCATGTAACACAGTATGATCACGAATAATCCACTCAAAAACAGAAGTCAATAGCGAGTCGCACAAAGCATGTAAAAATCACCAATACACCACACTCCAAAGCAAGTGCAGTCTACCTTCATCAGAAATTCAATAAACTCAAAATCCAAAAACCACAATGATTTATCCCAAATTTTAGTCAACTCTAGGGTATCAAATCGCCTTAATTACAGTAATAATATCCTAACAACACTACAAGAAGTATAATTTAACGTGCTACGCTGTCTTTGCACTAGTATCAACACTAGAAAAGCTTGATCAGTGTGTAATTTCCATGATCGCCCAAACAAAAAAACACAAACATAAAATTAACTCGAAAGTCGAAACCCTAAATCACAGTGTACGATCAAATTCATAAAATCATCATCAGCAGCAGCATAAGAATACTAAAAATCAATTAACAACAACATAAACATCAAAAAGAAAGCATTACAAACAAGAAATAAAAATAAAACCCTAAATTAACCAAAATCAAATTACAAATTCAGATAAAACGAAACATAGAAGTTTCATTAATCATATTCATTAACTGATAGAAAAGGGAGGAAACTTACGAGGAAGGAAACAACGAAAGTCAAGAGGAGAAAATGAGGAAAATTCGAAGAGTGTGCTTCAGTTGTAAGTTGCAATAGTGAAACTCAAGCTTTTTTTGGGGGGTTATATTTAGTTGAGAATTGTGGATTAGGCTGTGGAATAAATTTGGGGGGTTGCGTGTAGATGGTATATTAACTTTGGGAGTGGAGTTGCGTGGAGTGATGTGATTGGTGCGAATGAGTATCAAAAAATGTGAAATGAGAGTGATTTTTAATGTTTTTTTTTTAGAAAAAATTGCATTTTCAACCACCATCATAGTCATATAAAGTTAAAAAAAAAATGAATGGAGTAAATAAAAAATAGAAGAAAACTACCAGTCCAAGGTTTTGCAATTTTGCTTCTTCTTTGATAATGTGCTGATAAGAAAATTTGTTGTATGAACCTTCGCCTCTTCTAGCTGAAGCTACGAACCTTCCTACCCATCTTCTTTTAATTGTTGAACACGATGTTAAGCACTTATACCTCGACGGGCGTTTGGTAAGAGGTCATAAATGGTGGGAATAAGAATGCATTATAGTGTAAATTTGTCTTAAAAATCCAACGCCATTACCTACAGAATGCTTCTTCATCCCAGATATCAATTTTCTTCCTAAAATCTCATTACTATCCATTACCACTGGGAGGGTGGTATTGGGTGGTAATGGAAATTAATAAAGGGAAACTCATGTTTTGTAATAAAGTTTACATTCGTGTTGGCTTATCGACATTTAACTTCTTTACAAATTTACACTAAATTTCATTACCATTACCACCATTTATGACCACTAACCAAACGGGCCGTGAAAGTTGAAGGACATGATTTCCTGGATCACATTGAACTATGAAGTAATTACACCTCCTGATTTCTTTGGATCACATTGAACTATGAAGTAATTACGCCTCCTAATTTTACTTAAGGAACGGTGCCACGTGGCACTTTGCTCAAGTTTTTAATACACGTATCTATAATCTCATTTAAAAATATTAACAATATGTAGTTACTAGGATTCGAACACGCGACCTTTGAAATAAAATGTGAGTGTTTAACCACTAAGCCACTACAATTTCAATGCTTAATGTTTCAATGTAAACTTAATAAAGTCTTATAATTATATGTAATCATAAAGACATAGACAAGTTTTTTGATCTCTAACACTTTTATTAAGTAATAATATTCTCTTACCCTAATTCCATTGAAATTGTTATTTTTATCTCCACTTCCTTAGAAGTTTTTTAAAAAATAATTTATCGTGACATAACATCCATTTTTCAATTTTGCACTAGATAGAATCTTAATAAAAGCTAATAAAATCAAGTATAAGATTTATGAATAATGATATATTTGATAATTGTAACTGGCCCGCGGCATCGCACGGGCCAAAATACTAGTTTTATACTAAAACTAGTAAATGTGTCGGGCGATGCACCGGGTTGTTTCTTTTTGTAATTTATTGTCTAGTGAGGAAAAATTGACATCATAATAATTTGAATAATACACCGTTAAAAGTTTGAAAATGAAAGTGATAACTTAACTTTCTACAAGGAATAGTAAGAGTTTATGTCTACAACTAGTTTAACACCCGTGCAGAACTGCACGGTATGCTAATTGTTTGCGTTCATTTTTTTAAAAAGTTTAAAGAGTATGAATGCGACATAAATACAACCAACAAAGTGACATATAATTATTTTAAAAAGAAGCAGTTATCGTATAATAGGCAACAAAGTAGAAGATAAGACAACTGTGAGTGACTATATTAACAAATTGAAAGGAAAACTAAACACATAAATTCAAAGTTTTGATAGTACTTATTACACAATCTGAAATACTTCCTTATACACTACATTTGTAGTAACATTGGAGTTACCAAGCTCTTTCTCACAAATCAAAATTTTCCAACCCTTTTTGCTTGTAACTCTTGATACAACAACATAGAATTGTCCGTGGCTGAATACTGACTGAGGGAGATATAATCCTACGTGAGCTAGAGACTGTCATTGGCTTTTAATTATAGTCATTGCAAAACATACAACAAATGGAAACTGTCTACTCTGGAATCTGATCGGGAACTTTGTTGCGTTTGATGGTGTAAGTGTCATTCTCGGAATGAAAACTTTGTCCCCCACATTAGTGTCGGACACAACAACAGCCTCAATAATGCGATTGCCAAGATGCTTAACAACTAACCTGGTACCATTACATAGCCTAGAAGCCTGGTCAATATTCCTTAGCAGCATCACCGGTGCCCCTACCTTCAATGTAATTTTAATCCTCCGCACTTGATCGTATTTAGAAATTCAGTAGAATACATCTCATGAACTTCAAAATTTCATTCCTCAATGAAATTACATCTGAACTCATATACGTTCTTTCTTCACCTGGCAAGCGAGACAATACATGCTCATTAACCATGTCGGCAATTTAATTAATTGAAGCAAGAATAGCTCTTTTCTGAAAATATTTTGCTTCCCATAGGTGATTCTCTAGGTCGGGTAGGTACTCTTGACTATTGCAGAAATAGGGTCATCTCCTCCATGTATCAATGTCTGATGAGGAATTTTTACATCGGCTTCACCATAATTCGGTTCACCAACTTTGCCATCTCCGATGTTCAAAATCCACTATGAGAACTCCCTAATTTTCATCCACATTCAAGTTACCGGAACCTGTTCTTAGGCGCATATTTTGCATTAATCTTAGCACGCGACAAAAATCTCATAAGTAAGAGCCGTTGATTGTTGAGAACATAATATCTTGTCTGGTTCCTTTGGGAATAATTATAGGATAATTTTTTCTTTTCAAAAACTACTATTAATGCAATTAAATTTATTTATAATTTTCATGTTGACTAATATGCTTGATACTCTTAATTTGCTAATATTTGTCTCAAGTATCTAAAAAAGATTAAAGTAACTATAAGCTCTACGATGTCTTATTATTAATTTTTTTATCCTTTGTATTGTCTCTGTTTTTTCAAACTTCTTTCAATTCATCATTCAAAGGCATCTAGTATATTATAACTAAAATGCTAAAATTGAAAAGCCTTTAAATGGGATGGTAAGGATAATAAATTATATAAAAATATTTTAAATTTTAGATCCATCCAAATTGCACGAAAAACTTGTGTTTTATAAATTTAAAAGTTGATGATACTTTTTCTAAAATCATGGTGTAAGGAATTTATAAATATTTGATGTAATATTAAAGACATAAAAAGTAGTGATACTATGATTAAGCCTATCTAATAAATATAATTTAATATAATCAAAGCGAATCTACGTTTTCTACTTTCAGAAAAAAAATATTACTCAACTTATTAAAAAGACAACATATTTCATTTATATCATACATTATGAATTTGAGATCAAGAGGGCACTAAGACAATAATTTTCATACTGACACGATATGTAGTTTAGTTCAGAAAAAAATCAAAGACGTTTAATTTATATTAAAAATATGGATAAAGAAACATGAGTAAGATTAAGTTTGATTAAATAAAGTTGTAATTTCTATCATTATGTCTTTAAGTTTATTGTCTATTTTGGATTTTAATAAATTTAATTTAGTGTTAAGATATTAGAACCGCAAAAAAAATAACTCATGCCTATATCCCAAGATGTCGAGGCTTTGCATGTCGATTTCCTCCATTGGATTTGTTATCCAAGATGGCGATATTTATGAATATCTAATTGATTATAAAGACTAAGGACGAAAATAGTTATCTTTCTTTTGATATTTTAGGATAGTTTTTGCAACCTGTAATTAATGAAGAAATAAATAGTATAATCAGTTTTCAAAAATTTGTATCCGACTATCTGCATTCTCTCTTTATGACTCTATGTTCTCGAATCATTTCCTTCATGTATTCTTTCAGTTACAGTTTAAATATATTTTTTTGACCCATGCAAAATGCGCGGACATTTTTTATTTTATAAATTTAATATTTTAGGATTTCTCTCCTAAAATTATGGTGTGAATATTAGCTTGTGATTTTAGATAAGTAATTCATAGATATTCTAAACTCATGACGAATAGCTTCTTCTAAACCAATGTTAGATGTACCCAATAACTTTGATATTTTTCTTAGTATCTGTAATCATCGGGACAAAGGCCACTATACAACTTGGTTGAACAAAGATTATCATATTTCATGAAGAAAATAACATTGGTATGTAATAAATATTTTGTTTGAACAATAATATAAAAAAAATGCACGGGATGCTAATTGTTTGCGTTCATATAAATGTTTCGTCTATTAAGCTTCAATCCTGATAACATTCCTAACCTTTAGAGACGAACTTAATACCAATTATTGATTCCTTAGAGACGAACTTAATACCAATTATTGATTCCTTAGACGAACTTAAATTAGGATTAAAAGGGTCAACACGGAAAATTGGTGGGTGAATGATGGAAAATAGGGTAAAATTATTTTTTGCAAAAAAATATATTTTAAGGTCTTAAATTACCATAAAATTTATAAAAGGTTTTCTCCGCAAAAGTGATAGATTAAAAGATTTGTATTAACAAATTTTCCTGAAAGAATAAGTTAATGTTCTAAACAGCTATTTAAATAGTTGATTACCTAATGTGCTTCACCAATAAATAAATAAAGTTTTGATTACAAATTGTTCAAAATGTTTTTTTTCCATGAGCGTTTACAAAGTATTTAATTCATGTATAATTCGAAACATAATAAGTCGAAACATAAAAACAAAAGCGTTTATAATTTATGTAATTATTCGTATAATCTAATATATAATTTTATTAGTTAATTCGCCAATAAATATATCGTTGTGTAATATTACCTTTTGGTAGAAAATGCATACAACTAATTATAAATCACTTACCAAGCCATAACGTGGTAGTGCATGCAGATTATTGACCTCAAGGCATCTTCCAAAAAAATAAACAGAATGGTACCGTATCGTATTGTGTACCACTTTGGTTGTTCTTTTATTTAAGTTTGTCGAACCATTTATTAGATTCTCTAACACTCTAGTTCAACCTATCTAATGAAAAAATATTCGCTTAACCCATTACTTCATTAAGAGGTTCAGATAAAATGACAATTTGCACTATTAGTGGCACTTGTTAATGCAACCATTATCCCTCCCGAATTCCGTAGTCTTGCTCAACCCCTCTCCTTTGTGATATAGTATCAATTAACCCATCTGATGTTGGTGTACACTTCATTGACTGAACATGGCGCATGTTATCTAAAATAAAAGATATTCGTGACAATTTATTGTTGTTGAACTAACACTTATAGCTTTTGCAATCCTTGAGACATTTACTTGTTACATATTTCAATAATGTTAGTCTCTTTTTACTTGATACATTTCTTTATTAAGTAATCATGACCCACCAAAAATTACCAATACTACCTCTTATTTTTTCATATATCTTCTTACCTATAACTCCCAAATATCTATTATTTTCCCAAAAATCTATTATTATTATTATTTTTTCTACTCTCATAAATACTTTTGTTTTTGATAAATACTTGTACCCACAACAAAGTAGTATATAATTAAAGATGAATCAAATAGTTTTTAGACCCATGCATAAAGCAAAATCATTTTTTAAAATATAAAATATGAAATTATATTTTTTATAATATACTACTTTGGTAAAATATCTCAAAAATTCCCCTATATATATTGACATTTTGGTCCATAATAACATGATATAGATACTTCATGTCATGTATCCTAATACCATTTTTTTGAATTTTGAGTCATCTATTATATTAATCATATACTTTCCCTGTTCTAAAATAAGTGAAACACTCCTATCAAAAAACTCTCATATGAAAGAGATTAGTGTTTCACTTATTTCAGAACGGAGAAGTATATGTCTTTTTTGATATGGTATAATATTGTCATGTTAAGACTATGTTCTTTTCAGCTTTATATTGCTTAACTTAACTTATTTTTACTGAATTTAACTTATTTTTGTTGAACTTAACTTATTTTTATTGAAGTTATTTTTTATTAAATTTATTTTTGCTGAATTTGACTTGTTTTTGCTAAATTAATTTTTACTAAACTTACCTTATTTTTGTTGAACTTATTATTATTGCTGAACTTAACTTATTTTTGCTGAACTTAACTTATTTTTACTAAAATTTATTTTAATAAATCGATGAGAACATAGCCTAATTAGATAAATATTTGCAATTTAATTTATTTACCTTTTATTTAAAAAGGTTAGAATAGTTTGTTTTTTTGTTTGACAGGTGGAAGTTGACTATAAAAAAGAAGTATGTTATTAAGATAAACATTAAGAAAAAGACCTTACCCATATAACTAACCAAAAGAAACAGAGTAAAATTTCCTATAACATAATCGCCAGTTCTTCCTTTACCCAATACTTTCCTCTGTTTCTTTAATCAACCTTACTTCCTATTTCTAAACCATGAAAAACATCAAAATCCCATTGCAGAAGCAAACCTAATCTACTTTCATTTTATGTTTTGAAAAAATATCTCCGTACTACAACACTCAACACCATTTCTCATTATATCCTTTGCATAATCATTAAGCAAACCCATTTTTTTTTTTGGGCTAGTCAATCTTCTTAGAAACATCCAATTCTTGGTGGTGGAAGGATAGGATTCATACACTCCAACAAAGAAAAACCCATAATTCAAAGAAATAAAGAACATGCATGTATATGAAGGCTAATATCTCGACCATATCAAGTGAATCAAGGGTTGATTTTGGGGGAAAAAAATCTGTATATGCATGTGTACGAAATTACTTTTTCATCACCTATATAATTAGGTAAGTTTTTATTCTATATCTTTTACGGTTAAATATGGCTTTGTGAATAACTCTTTTTCTTCTTTTTTTTTCAATCTAAAATTTACCCATCATTATTGATAGGCGTGTCGCACACTTAACAAAGATAATTCCTAACTAACCTCCTAACTATGTAGTAGGAAAAGTCAAGGTCGAATCCACATAGACAAACGGTATCAAACACTAGATATTTTGACTCAATTTAACTAAACAAGTGACAAATGATGGTGGAAGAGATGTTAAACTAATATTAACGCTAAACTATAACAACTAGCAATAACACACGAGGTAAAATCAATCAATAAAAGCACCTAGAATTAAGTATCCCCACTAGCACGAATAATACATGAATAATTCCCATCCCAATAAACATAATCAATGATCCAAAAGGAGTAATTCACCCTAAAAATACCAAAGATATCTCCCGAGTACCTATGGCTACTCTAAACAAGCAATCATACCTATTCCCATGGAATCATGCAAGAAAGAGACATTAAGCATGGCATCACAAATAAATTTCTAGTAATCCTATCTACTTATTCCCATAGAGATATTCATACTCTTGACTGAATCAACAAATCCATCTAGATTCAATTCCCATTGAAAACAAGACATAAGGAATCAATTCAAAATCACCTATCCCTAGTATGATAATGAAAATAAGCACAATTCAATCAAGCAAGGATAATTAATCACATCAAATTGGGGTTATGGGGGGGGAATTCATGCATTAATCATTGCTAGGGTTCAACTTAACCCTAGATTATAAAACTACTCACTCATAATTGAAATAACAAAGCAATTAAAAAATAAACTAAAAGACATAACAATAAAGGAAGAGAGGAGATTAGAAAAACTTAGTCTTTACTTAAATGAATCTATCCAAACTCCAAAGTAGCCAACTTGTAGAAATCAAGGTTTAATAATGGAGTTTTACTCTCAAAAAGCTCTCTAAAAAGTAATACTATCTTCTCTCTTAATAAAAAAACTACCCAAAAGTATGTTTAATAAACCCTAATTAATGTTTACAAAAACCTAAAAAGGAAATAAAGAAACTCGCGGATTTTAGGCCGGCCAACAACAGACTTGCAAGCGTAAAGGTGCTTGGGCGTGCACCATGGTGCATGGGCAAGCGGAAATGTGCTTGGGCGTGCACGCGAGACGGAACCTTTTTTGCTCTTTTGTTCACGCATTTGCACGGCAAGCAACATCCGCTTGGTCCGCGGCTCGTCGCTTGGGCAAGCGAAAATGTGCGTGGTCCCGCGAAAACCAATATTCTTCAAAGATCATCATTTCTTCAATCCCAAAGAACTCAAACTCATTTACTCGCTTCCAGGAACCACTATGTAGGCCATCTACGAACCATATTAGCCTCTCTTAGCCACAAACGGGCACAAGAACCTGAAAATCACAAAGTAGAGGCAAAAGTATCTCGAAATAACAAAATGGGTCAAAAAGTACTCAAGTAATGCAGATAAACCTAAGATGTACTAAAAACTACATGAAAATGAGACTTAACATTCTACTATTATGCAACTAAAAACCGACTTATCAAACTCCCCCAAGCTAAACTATTGCTTGTCCTCAAGCAATCCAAACTAATAAATCAAGGAAGGAGTTCAATAGCCGCCTCAAACAAAGTTTGCATGCCAATTTTCAAAACCAATTCAAACACAATTTCAAAGTTATCATGGTAGAAAACAATCAAACCTCACAGTATAGCACAAGGAAAAGCAACCATCTTACCACAAGTTCTCCCCTAAGCTTGACTCAATCATGAATATAGTAGCTCTCACTTTAGTCATGCACAATATCTCTCATGTGTATAAAAAGGGTCAAATGATCGCTCAAGGCTCTATTCCATTGACTATATCCTACCATAAGCTTGCATATCTTCTCACTCTCCACCGCTACGGGACTACGTTACATGCAAAGAATCATGAGGACTTCATATGGGTTGTAATGAAGGCTTAAGGTATGGGTATGGAAAGTTTTAGGAAAGTGGTGCTCAAAGAGGAAAGTGAACCATAACTCCTCATATAGAAACTCCAATTTCCTTTTATTGTACACAAAGCAGAGTACATGAATAAATAGTAAAATACTTCTATAATATTTAACTTCATCAAAACATAAAAGAAAATTAATGCTACATACCATAATGTATTGTAGTGAGAATAAGCTTACAAATTACTGACCTTACCCGTAAAAGAAAAGAACATCACTTAGATAGTAGTTTTTTTTTCTTTGGTAATAAGTAACATGTTGGAGTGTGTGGGTTGAAATCTTGTTGATCCGCAAGAAACGATTCAAGAGTATCGGTACCCAAATACAAGCATTGAAAATTTCATTCAAGTATATGACTTGGCAATATTCTTGTGAGAGTGCATATTAGAGAGGTTAAATCGTGAGAGCAATTTTGAAGGCGACACCTAGGACAAAATTATCAAGGTTTATTAGTGTATATAGATAGATAGTATATTGTTATTACCATAAATGTGTTAGGTATCTAACTACTTGTGTAAGTCTTTTGATGAGATATAATTAGAAGACATTATTATATTTTATTTTAAAATAATAAACAATGATGTTATTTTGGATTCATGGTTAAGCTCTTACTTTTCATTTCAAAGGTCACGTGTTCGAATCCTTGTAACTACACAACGTTATTTTTTTAATTGAGGGGGTTGACATGAAAATAGAGCACTTGGAGAGTGTCATGTGGCACATAAACTTTCTTAGTAACACATTTTAATATATTAGTATAGATAGATATCCCCTCTTTGCTCTTCTTTCCCCCTTTCCTTTCTCTTTCCCTTTCCTTTGCAACCAATTCCCATGTCCCAGTTACTCTCTCTCCTCAACCATCTCTCTCCTCTCACTAGGAATGGCAATGAATCTTGGACCTACCCCGGATCCATGGACCCGAATCCTTTTTTTCGAATCTGGATCCTAAAATTTGAGACAAGTCGGATACGGATCCTGTTGTCATATTGCATATCCGGGTTCAAATCTAACCTAAGACCCGGATCCGCATATCCGTTTTTTTAATAGCTAGGTTGGGCTACAAATCCTCCAACCTACTCTCTAATGGTTTCAAGCCAAACTAACTGTTGAAAACATTTTCACACAATCATTCACGCTTCAGCCTTCTCTCCTTAAAACCCTAACGCCACCACGCCTCACCTAAACATGATTAAATAATCTATAACTATGGAAGAATAGAGAATAACAAATAGAAGAATGAATGAAAAGTGAAAATTTGCAATTTGATTTGTCAAAAGTACCTTGGCGATGTAGAAAGCAATAAATCTTCAATCTAGAAATCTAAGATCTAAGAGTTTTCAATGTGTTTTTCTCTCTAAGTAGAACGCTAATAAACTCTCTAATCCACTAGAATAAAAGCATCCTGCGAAAATAAAACCTAATTCATGTTTTAATTAGCACTGCCATACAAAAATTCTCCGGAACACGATAGGTGCGGGTGCACCTCACAAACAGGTGCTGACGCACCAAGTATCCTGACTTCAGTAAGCAATAGCGTGTGCATAGTGCAGGCGCACTTGATGACTGGTGCGGGCGCACTGCGGGCACACCATCTTGGTGCGGGCGCACCAAACTTTATTTATGCCAGCCCCTCCTTTTCTTCTCTTTTGGTGCGGACGAGGTAAGTAAATGGTGCGGGGGGGCACCATAACTCAATGAGGCCCCTTTCATCCTTTTTCATGCTTCTTTGTCGTTTCTTCCAACTTGCAACCATCTTAAATGGTCACACCTACAACAAACACAAGGTGAAAGTAAATGTACTAGAAATCCGATCAACAATGACCAAAATCTAGTAAGAAGTCACTATGATCATGAACGATCAAGTGAATGAGATGGAAGAGGAAAGGGGAGGAAAATGAGGGAAGAAAGGGGTGAAAGAGGATTAAAATGAGTAAAAAGAAATTCATTAAGTACGTTAGAAACGCACTTAGCACTAGGATAATACGTAGTTCTACATTTAAAATTATTTTAAAAGGAATATTGTTACTTATGATGTAGTGATTTTTTTTTTTTTTTTTGAGGAACTAGTGATTCATTCTTAGTTTGTCTCTAAACCATTATTTGGTTTTAAAAATTAATTGTGCCAAATTGAATTGTTATTTTAAAATGGCCTAAAAGTAAAAATAATTATTTGAAGTTTTAGACTAAACTTGACTGGATTTGAAATCGAGGAAAAAAGTTTAGACTGGATTAGATTGGATTGGATTGGATTGGATTTTGACTCAATTTATGGAGTCCAAAATACTTTGGATTGGATTTGAACTCGGCAAAATCCGATGAAGTCCATCCAATTTGCACCCCAACATGAAGATTAGTAATCATTTTGTTAGGTCATAGAAATATTGTCACAAAGAAAAATCACTTGTTGCCAAAGTACTAATCCTAACTCGGAAAAGAAGTATAATATTATTGGATTTGTTTCAATGTATAATTTTATAATATCAACTTGTAGTTATCATTTATAATACGCAGTTAAGAATATTAATGCTCAAATTTCTGCTTTGCCCATTGTGAAAGTCTACGTGGAACAACTTATATCATAATATACGAAGGATTACATTAGTATATATGTCATAATAACATGATCAAAGTGAATTCCAAGTAACTACTTCCATTGGTGCATGGTGGAAATTGGAATTATATAGTTCATCTGTTATACTTATTAGTTGCAACATCTGCATATTCACTAATATGAGAAAATTTATAGTAAACTCAGATGTACCATGTTCATGGTATGCCTAAGACTATTTTTTGCTCATGCTTATTTGAAATTCTCTAAATGAGCAAAGTTCTATTCATTTCTAATTACTTCTGCTCATTCGCCCAAATGAACAAACTTTCTCAGATGGGCAAACATTTCTACTCATTTGAGAAATTGAACAAACACTTTTGTCCAAATGAGCAAACTATTTCGCTTGTTTTCTCAAATGAGCATAAGTGCTTGTTCATTTTGAGACCGCAATATCAATTTCACATGTGAAAATAAGTCCACCATTGATGTACTCCGAAACTTTAATATTTGTGTTTTGCCATTGATGAAGCCCAACTCAAATCATATTTTACAGCTCATCAATTTGATTGGTCATGTTGAGAGAAATCGTGAATGAAAGATAAATTTGAAGGTGAGAAACAATGGAGGAGAAAGAAATTTTGAGGTAAGAGAAAAATGGAAGTAAGAGAAATCTAAAACTAGTGTTGATTCTTAAATCATATTTTGCATTATCGATCATCAATTCCTCCCTTGAAGAATTTTGGAAACTCTAATGTTGATTATCAAATCTGAACTTCAAAGCTCCAATAATTTTTTTTTGTCATTCATTAATTTCAATGAAGGTTGCAAATTTGAAGGAAAGAAAGAAACAATATAGGAGAAAAATTTGGAGGTGAAAAACAATTAAGGAGAGAAATTTGGTGGAGAAGAGAGGATTTTGGAGGTAAGAGAAACAATGAATGCGAGAGAAAATTTGAGGTAAGAGAAACAATGAAAAAGAAGAGGAAAAAAAATGAGTAAAATTTTGCTCATTTGGAGAATCTATTACAAAAAATCATAGTACACCCGAATATATCATGCATGTACTCCACTAATACATAGATACATATATATCATTTCAATATTTGTTTTCGGAAGAGCAAACTTTAACAATTTTTAGCGTATAAACGAATATTTAATGGTCAATTTTTTTTGTTTTGATAGGATAACAAAGTAAACATCGCAACTAATAAAATTTATTGCCGGAATTGAGATCTTAAGTCCGGTTTTTTTTTTTTTTTGAGGGGAAAGGGCCGGTTGAATTATCAGAGAGCTCTTGTTGAAAGAGATTTGGAAAAAAAGAAGACTCTAATTGGATATATTAATACATATATATGGAAAATCTTGGATTCATTTTCATTTCACCAGAACTAACGGCTATACAAGAACCCATAAGGAGTATATCATCATCACCAAATCAACATTAGACCAAAAACTTGGAATGCATTTCCCTAAAAAGCAACATAATATTTCTTGCCCATTTCACAAAAGAAAACTGGTGATGTACCCCCTTCTACTTCTACCTGCAATAGAAAAGAAAAAACAAAAGCCACTTTCAGTTAAAATATTGACATCACGATTTATAGGACAGAAGTTTTGGGCTCGGAATAAAGACCCAGAAAAAACTATATGCTTAACTTCTTCCATTTAACAATGGATATAATGCACATGAAATTACGTAACTTCAGAGCACCAAAAGTTTCTGGCAGAATAATAAATAATAATAGTAACAATATACTACCTATATTTGGGTTTTTTAATGTGCTTTCAGTAAAATGCAAGAGGTTGTTAATGTGTACCAACTTCTTGACCACTACCCCTTATAATATAAACCTGCATATACACAAGAAAAAGTAGCAAGTTAATATGTAAGATGATGAACAACATAGTTTTTGTTGTAGAATTCAATTTGTATGTTTAAGCTCAATTGAACTAGTATGCTATCACCTTTAGAACAGAATGACTAATGACTTGGAAAATAACAGCATCCCCATCAACAAGTTCATGAGTCTCAGCAAATCCCTTCCAACCGCCACTAAGTCCGCGCTTACGAGCCAAATAAACGACTGGATATTTGTCCCCTACTTCATCCACCAATGTCACCATTCCATCATTTCTAGGTAGGCTTGTCCTGCAGAAGTCGCTTGGAAGACCCTGCACCATTATCCATTAATGAGGACAACTGAACTCATCAGCATAACAAGTGCATAAAAATCATCCAAGGAAATTGTTCTTTCACTGTAGTGTAATATAATCAAGGTCAATTATATTAAGAACCATGTTTCAAGCATGTTAACTGTAATTTAGGATTGCCCACCATCACATACATCATTCAAGAAATTAGGACACAAACTTAAAGCACGATGTTAGGAAGCTGAATTCAAATTTACTTCCGGTAATACATTGAAAATATGCATCGAGACAGATACAATACACGAATAATTTTTGCCCAATGGGATATGTGAAATGGAAAAGTACAAGTAGAAAAAAGGCTAAAAAAAATAAAATCCTACAATTAAAGTAGTGAAAAAAGAAAAACTAAAGAAACAAATCCATACTTTTTCTTAAAAATGTGAAATTGTTGAGGTCAGTATTAACAAAAAAAGAAGGGTAAACTCAAATTCAGTCCTCGTTTCTGGCGCCCTTAATTTTGGTTCCATCCCTGTCAATAATTTTTGTTAGAACAGTAAATTTGTTTTGCTACCATACCAACAAGAAAAAATGCAATTTACTCTCCTTTTTCGTTCAAACAAAAGAAATTAGTTTTTCACCAAAATAAATACCCTAAAGAAATCAGACTCTTCACCAAAAATTAGACAAACAAGATGGATATTAGAATATGTTACCAGCCAAAAACCACCGGTGACATGAGAAGGAAGCATAGGTCTGACTAGAGTAGGAAAACCCTCCTCATTCAGCTTAGCATTCAACTTCTCTGCTTCTTCTATTGCATATTCTCTAACATCATCTGTTGCTATTACTCGATTCGATAAATCCCTCGCCCTTACCACTCCATAGCTCCTACAACACCCCCAAAATAATATGTAAAAAATAAAGCCGATTTTTCTTTGTTCATGTTTAATTGAACAGTTTCAAAGTTGTGCATTGACAGGTGTAAATAAACAGACGAGTATATGTATTACTCACTTTCTGGGTGAGGATAATCTAGTAACTGAAACCTACACATGAAACAAAGTGAATAAATTTAGATAATTATCGAAGAATGGGAATAAAAATGGAAAAAAAAAGATGGAAAAGAAAACGAACTTCAGCATAAACAGGAGCAGGACTGTTGGCAACTCGAGGAGATCGTCTCACTGCTACCATTTTCTTCTCCACTGTCCTAGGTTTACCCACTTTCTTCATCTTTTCATTCAATTTTCGGAAATTAACAATCAATCTTTATTAGTAAACATATAAATTTTGAATTTCCAAATTTCATAGAAAAAATTAAACTACAATTTTCATCATACACCCGGGTGTAGGTACCATACACAAAGTATACCCAGATATATGGTAAAAGAACTCGAGAGAAAGTGTACCGGAGACGATTTCGGGGAGAGATTTTTGAGAGCTTGAGAGAGATGAACAAGGTTGAGATCTTCCAAGCGTTTCTTATTCTCTTCGACTCGCTTTTGTCGACATTCTTCATACGACAAATTTCCCATCCCCAATTTTTTCAATGGCTTTTTGCTGGTTTGAGAGAGAAAAGGAGAGAACTTTGTGACGGGTGTTAATTGAAGGTGCAAGAAATTTAAATGGTCAGAATTCGACCGTTGTAATGCCACTGTTTAGTGCACAGTAAATTGTAATATTTGGACTAATGAGGTTGGGACACGATGATTTTAGCTTTGGAGTACAGTAGACAGTTCGAGTTTTGTTGGAGTTTGGGCTGGATTTTGCCTTTAAATGTTTGGAGAGTAGCTTCATCACAACCATTGGCCTTAAGATCTTCCTCTCTTTTTTTATTTCTTACATTTGATTTCTTGGGAATGGCCCACTCTTTTTGTAGATTATTTTGATTATTTTATAAGTAAAAATATAGTCGTGTGTGATCTTGTTAGATTCGTCTCGACGTGTAGATTCATAATATCAAATTTTTATAATTTTTACTTAAGCGAAATAAGAGATATTAAGAGTTAAATAATGCTTTGAAAACCGTGCAAGTCAAATGTAGCAAATAAAAAAAAGCAGAGGGAGTATAAGTGTAGCTGAGCCTAGCCCATGCCCATATTTTAATCTTAAGGTCTATTCTTTCCATTAATTTTTGCTTATTTGGAGTTATTTTGGGCTTATCTAAAAAAGTTAGACTTTAAAACAAACAAGAGAAAAATGAAAGAGAAAGTTAGAGAGAGAAAGAGAAGGAAAAAAAGTGGAAAGCTCCTAGAAACCCTAGAAACCCGAAAAAATCCCAAATCCCCCATCCTTCAGACAAATTATGCCTAATCGCTCTTCGTCTATCTCAATCATGTACTTTCGCTACAAAAAAGTTGCTTTGTATCTCTTGGCGCCAGTTTGTTTGCCCAAAGTTGGTGAGATTGGCGTTCAGTTTTGGTATTCGTAGCTTCAATAATTCTTTTACACTTAATGTGTATAGAGTTAGTTGTCAATTAAAGCTACCTAATGCTAGGTTCAGGCCTAGTTTCTTCTCTGTTTTTAGTCGTATTGCAGTAATTATCCTTATCGTTTTAGGGTTAATTAAAAGTTCCCCCTTTTTCTAGGGTTTCAAATCGATTTGGGGATTTATTCTGTGTGAGCAATTCTCTTTCTTCATTTAATGTTTTGCGAGGAGTTTTGGTGAGTCGTGAGTTATCTATGAGTGTTTATGAGTTGTTTTGGTGGTTCGGATGGACGTATGTCCTTCATTACTTTGAGTAATTAGCGTGCTAAGCTTGCTAATCCTAGCCCATTGGTTCTTCGGGTATGGTTCACATTAAATGCGATGGTAAGTTTCGGTTATCGATCCTGTAGTGCTTGAGTTTGGGTTGTTGGCTCATGCAAACCCTAAATACTATTTAAACTCCTGCTGGGGTAGTTCATTTGTGGTATTAGTTTTCTCTCTTTTACTACACATTCTCCTTGTTTGTCTATTTCTCAAGTCTAATTTCTTAATCTGTTGTGTTGCGATGAGTAAAATTCCTTCCTTTAAGGATGTTGTGCTTGTTAATTCCTCGCTCTGTGGGTGGTGATGGTCCATTGGAGGTTAACTCTAATGTCCACTCTTCTATTAAAGATGGCGATTTTCTCACCCCTGATGAATTGTCTACTGGCCAGAATTGTGCTGTTAATGATCCCCCTCTCTGGTAATTTCTCTGAGCCCATAATTCTTGATGATCTTTCTCAAGTTCAAAAAGATGTTAATGATCTGTCTAAGTCTTGTTTGGTGGGTAAAATGCCGGGTGTTCCTCTTGATATTCGTACTATTATTTCTAAAACCAAATCTGACTGGAAATTTGTTAAAGGAGATATTGTGTATTGATAAGTCATTTTTATATGTAGTTTTTAGGTGCATTTAGGTTGCATTTTAGAGCATTTAGATTCATATTTAGGTTCATTATTGCATTATATTCTTAAGTTATGTTATTTTGCTCCTATTTGGTATGTTTTCTTGTTTTTGATGAATTTCAGGTATTGAGAACATATTTGGAGTATGATTAGCTAAACTTGAGGATTAGGAGCACTTGGAAGGAATCTACAATGCATAAGGATCGTTTGGAGTATAATTAGTACGAGTTGGAGCGAAAACAAAGTGGAAAATCATTAGAAGAAATGTGAAAAATGAGTCATGTATACTATTCTGATCATAACTTTTGATGTGCTTATGAGAATTGAATAATTCCAGCAGATTTGGAAACTAGACTTGAAGAGCTTTCCAACGATAGGTAGCACGCCCGAGGAGACTTCTAGTCAAGGAGTTATGCCTTTCGGAAGATTGCACTGTTTCTGCTGGAATCTGCCACGCGTAAGCGCGGATCACTATTCCGCCTATTTAATGATATTTCGACTTTCTTTATTTTTGTAACTTACTTTCCTAGTCTTATTAGGTTATTGAATATTAATTAGATTAGAGAAAACTCTTTCCTCTCTCCTCCTCCCTTCTCACGTTATTTCTTAGTTTTAGTTTTGAGGTTTAGTCTTCTTCTCTTTCTCTCTAGTTTTAGTTGTAAACCCGAGTTTTTATTCTTCTTCATTAATTCATGAATTCTATTAGTTTCTTTCATTGATTTCTTTAATTATGATTTACTTTGTAGATTTAGATTTTATTATTTATTTCATGATAAAGTAGTTTTTATTTATAGGGTTTGGGAATCCATGTTTATATGCTATGATTCTTGATTGATATTTATTGATGGTTAGATTAGTTATTGATATCTCTAACTGATTAGTATTTTTATTGTTAATCTTGCAATCTGATTAAATATTGCTAATAATTGTTTGTATTGACCAAGATCTTACTTTTAGAGGTTTACCTACAATTAGCAAATCTGATTATGTTAGCGACCGTACTGCATATGTTGATTTGAGAGCGTTAAGACCCGACCGTAGGATTAACCTGTGCTTTAGATATCTGATTAGTTGAACCATTGATCATATTTTGATAGATTATATTTATGAACATGGTGAACCATAACCCTAGATACTTATGGTTTGATTTTCTTAGTTTAGAATTAATTTTCACATCTCTGATTTTGTTTAGTTTCTCCATACCTTAGAAGCTAGATTAGAACGCCCATCTCTCTGTGGATTCGACCCTACTTACCCTACTACATTGTTAGAAGGTTTGCAGGAATTATTTTTGACAATTGTACGACAACCTATCAAGTATATGGAAATGGGGAATTATTGGATTCTCATGAGGTTTGCTAACCCTAATGATCTCTTCCTTGTGTGGTTTGAAAGACCCTGGCATGTCCAGGGGGACTTATTTGTTATTCAATCTTGGAAGCCTGATTTTGACCCTTTTCTTGAAGAAATTAAGTGGGTGGATTTATGGGTTCGCATTCCTAGATTCCATACTGAGTTACTTAACTTTCAGTCAATTGATTATTTACTTGCTTCCAATAATGTTGGTACTTTGGTGAAGTTGGATGCTAGATCTTTGCTGAGGAATAAAATTTGGTTTGCTAGGGCTTGTGTTAGAGTTAATATTTGTGATCCTTTATTAGAGTATGCTGAAATTCAAAGGATTGGTGGGAAGGCATGTGGTTATATTATCTGGTATGAGGACTTCTCCTCTGGTTGTTCCTTTTGTGGTGTTGATGATCACTCTATTGATAAGTGTCCATTGTTGACTGCTCCTCATAGAGAGGTTAAGATTTGTCTGTTAAAGAATCCGAAGCAAAAGCTGTTGGTTGATGCTCTCACTGAGGCCCATAGGCAAGCATCAGTTGGTACTTCGGCTCAGCAAGCCAATCTTGTACCAGCTAAGCCCAAGGCCCCAGTGAGACATCCCCATAACTTGAACTTCTCTGCTTATTCTGCTAAGTCCAGTGGTCCTGTGCTCAAGAAAGCTAGTGGTATTGTGTTCAAAGATCCTGCTGCTATACCCTCTTCTGCTGGGTTATCTTTACCTGCTGCCCAGGGTAAGGGAAAAAGTAAAGCTCTACTAATGGCTGCTTCTCATGGTAAGTTCTATGAAAGTGATGATGACATTTCTGATGATGAGATTGTGAGGCCCTTCACCCAGCTTTGCCCCTCTAATAGGTATTTTTAGCAGAGTATGATGA